>VXBT01007138.1:3285067-3740820 GCA_013400235.1 Oriolus oriolus | reverse complement strand
AGGAAAAGCAATTAAATTTAGTCTTGATATGACCCAACAAGAAAGTCATACATGGTATTCCTGATGTGTAGCCTGCTTAGTTCTGCTGTTTGGAATACCCATGCTGGATGGCAGCTGGGGGATTGGGGAGCTGAGCATGGGAAAGGGTCAGAACTCTAAGAAGCACTGAGATAATTGATGTGTGTGTGAGTTGCAGCCTGAAGTGCCTCTTTTTCGGGCACCTCTGGTAAGCAAATGTGCTCTTGATTGCATGGGCTGTCTTTCCCTCGAGACACTTCAAAGGAAAAGTGTCCCTCAAGTCACTAATCCAGCCTTTTTTTGGTACTGCCGTGCATAGTTCCTGAAGGTAGGGAAATCCATCAGGATTATTTCCTGGAAGGTGAAGTGCAGCTCAGTTACCAAGGCAAGGATTGCTGCAGGATCTGTGGCTCCAAGTGCTGTTCTGCTTTGTTACAGACAAGTCTCCAGAGGTGTGAGCTTTGTAGAGGTCTGTGACAGATTTCTGCTGGGAGTCGGTGGCTCTGTGCTCTGAAGGTGGTGGTGACATCCCCCAGGGCAGAGCTGTGCAGCACCTCCTGCCTTGCACTGGGCTGGGAGCTGCATCCTCTGGGAAAAAGGACATTTTTAAGATACAAAATAGCTGTGTTCTGCTTTTCCTTACCAATTTATCTAAAAAGACAAAAGGGAGGTGAGGCAGGGGCAGGGAATGATGATATGTTCCAGATAGCTGGGTAAAAGACTCGGCTCAGCTGAGCTGGCCCAATAAACAGTTGTCATGTGATATCCTTTCAGTCCTTTTCAGTCCTTTCAATCAGGAGAAAGGTGTAGGAGAAGTCCTTTGTACTGAGACTTACAATCATCTCAATCTGTTCTTGCATTCTATGGTATAGAAATATAAGGGGTCACTTGATTATATAATTGCCAATGTGGGGGGGAGGGGAGAGAGATTCGTGGTAGTTAGCAGCTCTCTAATCTACCAAAAGCCCCAGAAGCACTAATGGGATCCAATTATTACAATTTGAAGTTGAATTAGAAATTGAAATGAGGGGATATTAGAACTAGTTAATAGAATTAAGTAGACTCTTTCTACTGTAATGCTTTTCAGTGGAAGATGCCAAGCCAACATCCTGGTGGGGTTTATTGATACAAAGATGGGTTTCCTTCCTGGCTGACAGAGATAGGCAGTCAAGGATTTTAGGTTCCTTTCTACTTTCAATTTGAAACTCTGAAATTGAAATACTTAAAACAAGTGCAGATTTTGGTTCAGTATTGAACAGGTCAAGCTGAACTTTTAATTTTATGGAATTCAGAGCTTTTTGTACTCCTCTAAAAAGGATATTTCAGTTGTATCTGTGATTGTTTCAGGATGGTAATTGTGAAAATGATGAGTTCTTAACATGGAAAAAAAGCACAATGAAATTTAGAGGAAGTAGTTAATTCTCTTTTTCTTCTTACACAGTTTATCATTTCAATAGATCAGAAGTCATAAGATAAAAGGGTGTATCAGAAAAAGACAAAAGAAAATAGTAATTCTGGCAGCTGGGTAAGAAAATATTGCAAAAGGTCATGGAGTTAAGTGCTCATTTCTTGCAAAAGGTTGAAGAATCCCCTCTGAAAACGCCTTCCCACTGCCTGGTGGATCGGGTTCTAAGTGAACAGCTGGATTTTAGCATCAAGTTACCAATGGCAAATAGTAAGGTTCTGTGTTTGCAAGCACATTTTGCTGTTGACTAACAAACAGCTGGGCTGTGTTATCGGACATGAGGTTTTTCATAAATCATGTTTGAAAGTGAAGGTTTCTGGCCTGTGTGGGATGGCTGCTACATGAATTGAAGCATTTTGTATGCCTTGATTTAAATGTGCTTTAAAACCCAATATTTTCAAATCCACCTGGCTTGCGAGACATTAATGGTCTTTCTTTAGCCCTGTAAATCTGTGGAAGATGCCAATAGTCAGTGTGGGAAGATTTCAAATTCATAATGCTGGTTTGTAATTAACGCAGGGCACAGTTTAGCACGAGCACCTGGTCTGTAGGATCTGAAAGTGAAACGTGTATTTTATGATTAGCCGTCTTATAAATCATCTTCAGTGTCACAAAACATTGCAGTTTTGGAAAGCTCTCTTCCCCTTTTAAGCATCCTCTCCTGTTTTAACAGCAGCAGCAAAAAAACGCCTAAAAAATTGCGAACAGTATCCCAAGCAATTTATACTTTTAATGTCTCATTTCTGGTTTTGAGGACATGCAAAGCTGTTAGGGATTTCACAGGTAGAATCTTCCTGTCCCAGCTCCCGGGCTGAAAGGTTGGCCCATCTCTTGTTGCCATTTACGTAACATGAGTCAGAATGAGCAACTTTTTGTGTTCCCTGCTATCAAAGCTGCTAAACTGCTTTTCCTCAACACCTTGTTCCATATAAGATGAAAGCTGTTGAATAGGTTACTGTGTTTCATACCTGAAACTACATTTAGCAAGTACAATATGTGCCAAAATGACTCATGTTATTTTCCTATTATTTGTTTTGAGAATCAGGAGAAAATTAGGAATCCTACATCACTTAACAACATTGTTTAGGTAATACTAAAGCCATACAAATCAAAATAAGAAATTAAAAAGCAATCTTAGCATAAAAGGGACAGTGGGGGAAGGGACAATGCAGGGTGAGAGCCATTGTGTTCTGGGGTAGATGGATTCCCCCTCATCCTCTGCCAGTTTATCTGGCTCTGCTGAGGAGGGAGTGCCTTGGTCCTGGGTGAGTTTTGTCTGCTGGAGCCACGGCAAAGTGGGCAGGTAGGGCAAGCAGGAGTGCAGTGCTGGGAGATCCTCCTGGATGGAACACTGCCCAAATATTCATCTGTCACTCGTGGCTTAATTACCTTCAGCGTCTGCCCCTTTCAGCAGTGGGTACTGAGAGAAGAAGGAGCAATTCCTGATGTGAAATTAAAACTAAATTTAATATTTAAAAAAAATCCAGAAGAATTAAACTTAAATTAAAACACTTGCTGAAATGATTAATTTCTGTTTTGGTGTTGTTCTCCACATAGCTGGTTGTAGGCAGTAGCTTAGAGACCATTTGCAAGATGTGGGCAATCAAAGTTCATATAATCAAACAAGTTTCCTGGCTCCAGCAGTCCTCACTTTGCCACAGAAACATATATAGGGCCAAATTTTATTCTTGATAATTTATGTTGTGTGGATTAGCAGCAGGAAGAGTCTTACAACTGATTCATTTGGATGCTATTTTATGTCTAACATGTATTCTTACCTGAAGGGTCTTGAGTGAACTAATGTAGGTTCTCGATAGTAATTTGCGTGTAAAAACCTAGGAGTTAAAAAAGCTGCTACAGTGTGTGCCTTTGACAAAGGCTCCCCGTTTGTTTTGTGATATTTTTATATCAGGGTTTGTGCGGTGACTTTGCTTATAAAGGCTCCTTTTCCATCCGCAGCTGATTTCTCACACAGTTAATCCCGGGAAGACGATGATCCTCCTGTGCCTTTGTTAGAGCTGAAGTTCCCCTCCATAGCTTTAGGCTGAATGGTTTTTCTTTTTTCTCCCTTGAAGTCTGCTCCCACTCCAAGCCTGGAGCTCAGGAGTGCATGTGAAGGACGACAGCTTGAGCTTCCCTGTTCACCTGAAGCTTCATCTCGTTCCTTAGGGGAAATTTCTTGCTCTGTTCTGGAATGAGACTTTGCAGGGTCGCTCCGAAGGCCTGGCGAGGTGGGGTGTGCTTTGGGAAAAAATTTTAAAAACATGATTGTAGACCGACCACTTCCTCTGCTACGTCCTTCCAGTTTCCCCTGTCCTGAGAATTGTTGTTATAATGTGTCGGTAAGAAGTGAATGCAACCCGATGAGCAAGAGAAAACCCCCTCAAAATATTAGGGAAGACAGGATTACTGAGAGCACATAATTATTTTTACCCAAATTGATATTGTACATGTTGTTTTTGATAGGACAAAAGTTAAAGACATCACATTTTATTCTTAAATAAATCTACTGCACTAACATCTCAGTTCATGCCCAGATCTAACTTCACAGATGATTTATAAGAACTTTCCTCTTTTCAGACAGTGCATTTGTTATCCGTTCATCTGGCTGTACATTGAAGTGATGATAAATGTTGGAAAGTTTCATAGGCATTAATTATGCCATGAAAATGGAAATAATTTGCATAGTTTCTAACTAATTCTTGGTGGGGTTTTTTTGGTTGAACTCAGAATAAATGTAAACATTATCTACTTGCTGTGTGAAAATAACTTACTTTTTAGGGCTGCATAACCTTTCAGGTTCTTTATTGTGCTGAAAGCTTCATAACTAGTATATAATGAAAGAATATTTGCTTGGCTCCTTGCAAAGATGAACTAAGCAACTTACCTTACTTTTTAGAGACTAAAGAGATTGCAAAACTGAGACTAAATTGATATTGAGCAAAATTGACTTATTTTTCCACTGATCCAAACTGTAAAATCTTTATCAAAGAAAACAACTCCATGACATCTTTCTGACAACCTCTTAATCTCCCTGAGATTCTGGGAGAACTACAATAAACCAGTCTGTCAGTAGCATGGCTTTTATCTAAATATCCTGGAGATATATTACACATTATCCCTTAAAGGAAATGCAGCTTTCACACCTCTGTGCTTTCCTTGTGCAGCCCAGGATGCTCCTGTAAACTGGAATTCTTCCCAGCTCTCTGCCTTTGTCACATGGGTTGTTTCAAATCACCAACAGCAGCAAAGGACAAGTGGCTGCAAAATGCACCTGGTTGACTTACAAACCTCAAAGGTTGGTCCTGCCAGAAAGATAATATTCAAAACCAGAACCATGTTAGGTTTTGCTCCATGTTTTACTGAAGGAAAGTAGCCCGAGGCAGCTGCTGAGACCTGAGCTGGTTACCTGAGAATCCAGGTGGGAAAAATCTTTTAAAAGGAGAGCAGGTTTTGGGTGTTCATTTTCCTACACAAGTGGACTTACCTCTCCTGGAAGTTTAGCAATGCGATGCTCAGACAGTAGGTGCATGTCCAGTAATTTCCAGCTAGTAAACATTGTCCTCCTGTGCGGGTAAAGCCAAAGGTCTGCTGGGCAAAGGACTGGACTGCAAGAGGCCCATTTCCAGTGCCTGATATTTGGGACTGTATGCAATCAGTTGATAGAAGTGTTGCTTTAAGGCTACCTGCCTGAGCTGTGAGTATGAAAATAAGCAGCATTTCTCTGAGAGTCTTCAAAATTCAAAGTCATGTTGTATATTTTCCTCATTAACTAAGTATAGTTTCCAATTTTGAGGAAGAAATACTTGAGGAGGTTCAGGACAGGGTTCTTTGCCTATCCTGAGAGAGGCACATGGAGGAAAACACAAATGTTTTATTTTAGTACATAATAATGACAAACCTTCCAGTTTAATATTTTTATTTCCTTGAAATTTATGTTCTTACTTTTCTTAAAATACTATTCTACCATTATCAATACATCTTCCAGGTGATACCTTGTCATTTGGTCATACTTTGTCATTCTCTTATCTGAGAAAGTAGATGTTTATTGTTTTGGAATATTATTAAAATTTTCACAGTACAAACACATTTTATTACCAAATAAATGATAACACTTTTAAAAAGAATGTTGCCATCATAGACAACTTCATATTTTACACTCTGGTAATTCAGGTCAATAAATCCAATTATATAACCTCAGATGCAAAAGATCACACCAGAGAAAGGAAAAGCAAAGATCTGAATCCCTAGTTTGGTGTTAAATACTGAACCTGGTTATGTGCCCTCCATCTCTGTTGTGTAGCAGAGCACTTCAGTTTTTAAATGAAAAACATTTTTGATTCTGTAAAGGACTAATTGTTTTATTAGCTTTATACCTCAGATCAGTGAGACTGTTCACTTACACTGAAAAGGTGTTACATCTTTACAGCCTCTAAACTGGAGGCTTTAAAAATAGAAATGGGTTAAATAGGTTGTTTTGAAGCACAGTTTGGTTAAGGCATTTTGTAATTTCAGAGTTAGATTCTGATGAAGTGAGTAACCAGACCTCCATTACAAAATGTAGCAGAAACGACGTCACTTAAACAAATTACTGGGAGCGATGTATTTGTCATTCATCCGCTGGTTGTGCAGGTCCTTGTCCTTGAGGAGAGAGCACAAGAGCGGGTGTGAGAGCCCTGCCCAGCTCAGAATATCCTGCTCCAGTTCCGCTTCACTGTATCGCTGTGGCTTGGCCTCGTCATTGCTCCCTGGAGTCCTGAGGGATTGTGGCTTTAATGTGCCCAATGACTTCAATCAGCTTAATTTGCAAGTAGATGCTTTTGCAGGACTTCTGAGGGCTGCTTGGTGACATGTTTTTATTAATTAATAGTAAATCAGTTTTAATTTATGTCTGCCTCCTGGCTTAATGAGCATGTTGCTGAACACTGTTGCTGATCGCAGCGGCGAGTTCGAGCCAAGGGACTGAGGTTAGGAACTGTGGAGGTGTCTCCTGGGAGTGACCTGCTCTCACCCCATGCTGGCAGCTGCTCTTGTCTGGCTTCAAGGAGGTGTGAGGAGCAGCCACGCAGCAGTGCCTGCACTGGTGCTGTGATTTCTCTATCTACAGCAGGGATAATCAGTCACAAAACTCCACCCATCCAGGAGGGTCACAGCCCCGGCTCCTCCCCAGTCAGAGGGGGTGTGACAGGTCACCGTGCACCCTGACAGCTTTTACTCTGCCATCACTTACTGGTGAGAGACTGACACTTGGTTATAATTGCTCTAATTGCTTCAGTAATTGAGGATGAGGCTTCTGTTTTATGAAAAGTTCCACTCTACTGCTGCTGGTTTTCCAGCAGCTTGTAAACGTGTAGAGTGAATCCATTGAAGAAGGAGTAGCAATTTTAAGCTGTAAAGTCCACATAAACCCTTCTATGTTCACTGGATTAAAGAGCAGGAAGACTTAATTATTGCTGCACCATAAGTAAAAGTAACTTGGAAAACATTTTATCCCCTTTTCTATTGCTTTGTTCTTTTCCACATTTGGAAATACAGGCAAAATCTCTGTGCTTTTTTGGTGAACTTGGCAGTATTTGCTTCTGATTCTCTACTCCTAGTCTCAAAACCAGTCTTTTTGCTGCCTGTGGTCTCTGAGTCTCTTGAGGCTGTGGGTGTGCTCTCGCTCTTATTCTCATCCAATACTTGGCAGCTTCAGTTCTGGAAAACCAGATGACAGATCACAGACAGAGTAAGGTGGTTTGGAGGGGTTTCGTGGATGTCTTGTGAGGTGCTAAATGAGGTGATTTCTCACTTCATAACTTTATTAAGCATTTGGAAGAAGGAATGTGTGTTCACAGTACAAATCTCTCAGTGAATGTAAACCCGAAGTTGTATCTGTGTTCTAGGAGTAGAAATCCAAAATTACTTGCCTCTTGGAAAAATATGGTACCAAACAGATCTATGGAAAATACTGGGGGGGGGAAAGATGATGGTTGGATAAGAACAAGGACTGAAGGGATACTCGTGTGACCAGGTAAAACAAGAAAGAGAAAGGTGGGGATTTCTAAAAGAAACATCCAAGAAACAAGTAGGTGCAACACACCCTGAGCTGAGTTTGCAGGTGAGATTATAGACAGTTCTGATTCCACACAGGGAATGCTACATTCAATTTCAGATCTACAGCAAAAATAAGTGAAACATTACAGAAAACTGAATAAAGGAAGGGATAAATTTTGGGGACTAGAGGGAAAGGAACTATGAAAAGCAGAACATGTATAATATAGTTAATCTAATTGTCAACATATTATTTCTATGCAAGCACATATAAAGAACTCAGTTTTTGTTTCATGCTCAGCAGTGAGGAGGGCAGTAAAGGGTATCATTAATGCAAACACCAAGGGAAAAAAAAAGTTGTAAATAGATGCTTTTAGTGCTGCTGAGGAGTTTCTCAGGGGAAGAGTTATCACCTAAAACATTCAAACTGAAGTTGGGAAATACGCTGTAAGAAAGGAACCTCTGTTAGCGAGGGGGCAGTAGATTTAGCTGGGACCTTGAGTCCCACACTGTGGTGTGGGATGTCATCTAGACAGAATGGGAAGATGGGGGAAAGGCAGGGGGGGACCAATCTGGCTTATTTTAGTATCTGAACACGCTGTGTTTATTTCAAAGACTTGCATTAGCCTAAGGCAGGACAGCCTGTCCCAAGTGGTGCTCGTGGATGTGTCACTGAGCAGTTGTTTCCATGCTTTGCACACTGGAAGTGCAGGATGGCCACTGAAGTGATCTGTTTTGAACTTTGGAAGAACAGAGTGCTTATCATGACCGTGTCCAGTACCTGTGGAAACCAAAGGCAGCCCTCCAGCTAACAAAAAGGCACTGAGCTTTCCGATATCTGCTCAGAAGAAGAGGCAATACTGTGTTTTTCTTCCATTCCTTTTTCAACATTGGGATAACTGCTCAGCCTGCGTGATATAAATATTTAAAGTTTTCTGTGGGATTAAGTATTTGAAGGAGAAATATGATGGCTACAGCGTGAAGTAACCAGATTATGGTAGAATTGTGTGGGAAGAAACAGGATCAGTACTGGTCTAATTGAAGTCAATGAAGAGCCTTTAATTGAATGAGGGCTTCAGTATGAGTTTGGGAATGATGAATTTCAAATTGAAAATCAAATTGGCAGAACGTTCATATGACATTTCTGCTGTGGACTGTGAATTTAGGGAAATTAAATTCTGCTGAATGATGACAAAAATTCTTGCTTCTGTAAAGAATATGAAAGCAAGAATAACAACTCAAAACCAAGACATCACCTGAGGGGGAATATATAGACACAGAAGAGCTAATAGGTGGGGGCGTTCGGGGGCTTTGTTTAGGTGTTGGGTTTATGGAGGTTGGGATTTTTGTGGTTTTTTTTCTTGGTTTTTTTGTAGGATTGGAAAGAGGGAATTTATAAAAAAGCCAAACCAAAATTAGAGACATCAAGCTATAACCTAATCTCTGAAGCAGGAAGAAAAGAAAGTGGCTGAGATGGATGTGAGGGTAGAAATCCATCAGTCACGAACATCCCAGGCTCGAAGACTGATGAGCGACCCAATCTTTGTGGGAGCTCAGGGCAGCATCACCCCAAAATGGGATGTGAGAGAACCTGACCCTCCTTCCAGAGCAGCCTTTGGTGGTGAAGTGATGAACGAAGTGAGACTGTCCTCGGCATTCCCTGAAAGCGCACAGGTCCTGTGACCTCCCACGGTCTGTGTGGGTGCAGCTGGAGGGTTGTTTTGTACTGTGGGTTTTTAATGTATCATGAGCATTTCCTTAAGACAAATGTAATGAATTATCAGGTTTTTAGACCTTGAAGGACCATTATTTTTTTAATTACAGGTTTTAAGTTAAAGATCTGAAGATCTGTCCATCACGGGTCACTAAAGGGCCTCCTTTCTGAGAAATATATACTGGTTTTATCTTTCTGTGGATACCTGGGTTAAGTACCCTTCATTAATGCTAATAAACCAAGCCTCACTTGGAAAAGCAGCAGAGGCCATCATCCTTTTCCTTCCCTAATTGAGTCTGTAATTTGAATGCAAGTGGTTTTTAAGGTCCCTCCTATATTCAGAGGTCTCAGAAAACTTCAGGCTTGTTTTACTCAAACCTGTGTAACTGCAGCCACTCCTGAGCTTTTGACTGGAGGTGACCAAGGTAAGCAATGTAAGGAAAGTATTGAATATGCTCTGGAAACACTGCTCGGATCGAGCTTTCAAAATTGCACCAAATCCCATCGAGAAGCTTCACAGCTGCAAATCTGTCAAAACTGCTGTGATTTGGGGCACATCCACAGCAGACCTGAGGTTTAAACTGACATGTCTGTGGAGTGTAATAGGTACCCTCTATTAAGTAAAATCTCTTCAGAGTCAGATCTTGCCCCCAAATTCAGAACGCCATTGGTTCTCTGGTATCTTCAACACTTTCCATACGAGTGTGACAGTCTGCCACAAAGCCACAGGCCCACAGCAGTCAGATCATTGAAGAGCTTTGCATACCTTCAGTTGTGTTGCAGGTTCTTATCGTCACAATAAGAAATAAAGCCAGGCTCACACCAGACTCAGAAGCATTCCTGGGGAGGAAAATAAGCCAGTAATTACATTGTATTTTACTTTTTAGAGCACTCACTCCTTTCCTCCTACTTGTAATTATTGCAAGAATACTGGCAAAATAAATACTTTACCTCTGGTCTGTGCAAATGGCACTGATTTCTATAAATTGTTTTTTCCTGTTAATTATTTACAATTCTTGCCACTAAAGAAAGAAAAAGAGTAATATGCTAAGGAAGCTGAGGAACCTCAGATACAGTATAAGAGGTTCAGGAGAAAGCATAACACCCACTCTTACTTTCTTCTTCTTTTAAATAGATATTAACCTCTCCATGACCCTTATTAAATTATCTGAAGTTTAGAACTAATTTTGCAGCTCAAGTTTAGATACCCAATTTGCTGATATTAGGAAATTTGATGTAATACCTAGTTACCAAATAAACTAGAAACACTGGTAATTTGACCTTGGTTTTAATTAACCTAAGTGCGT
Organism: Oriolus oriolus; assembly: GCA_013400235.1. NCBI lineage: Eukaryota > Metazoa > Chordata > Aves > Passeriformes > Corvidae > Oriolus > Oriolus oriolus. Next base: position 3,730,283 of record VXBT01007138.1, on the reverse strand, counting down.
TTTGACATCCAAGCCTCCCAGGGCATCACACAATCTAAACGACACTGCAATAAAAGCTGCTTGCCTTGCATTGCAACTCCATGCAGATTTTGGAGCTGATCAGTTATTGTTACCTTAAGGCAGCATTGATCTGCTTTGCACAAAGTTAGCAGCAATTGCTTGGTGTGCTGAAATCGTAATGATACGTAAAAGCTAATTAATGATAGAACTTGTACAGGCACGTGCTTCTGTTTACTGTGCTTTTGTGCGAATAGCTGTCCTAAATCAATTTCAGAAATGTAAGATTAAAGATAAAAAAAGAAATGGAAATGACCTAATTATTCTGTAGAGAGGAATCCTGTACTGAGGTGGGTAAACTTCCCCATTCCTGTGAATATCCATATTCCATAAATCCTCCTTCCTTCTGTACTTGGAGGTACGTGCTTGAGATCCCTCATGACATCAGAATGCATTTTCTAACGATAACTCATTAGTGGTGATTACCCTGTACTAATAACTCTTCACAGGCTTCTTTATTCTTGTTATCCTTTTAAACTCTAATCAATATAAAAGGTTCTCTGATCTTGTGGTAATTTTCATTTCTGCCCACCTCCTCTTTAAATGGAGTAATCATTACACATGCTGCTTTTTTTTTTTTCTATTTTTGAGCTGAGCCTCCTCTGCAAATCACAGACTAATTTTGTGACTGGCACACTCTGCATGGTTTGAATTGTAAAGGATTAGAGATTCAGAAGTGTGTATTTGGACTCCTTGAGACTTAGAAACACAAAAAGAGAATGAGAGAAGAAACTTTAATAACTGAGACTTAGAAAAACTAAAATTTGTGTGTTTCAAGCAAGCATTAAACTCTAAGCATATATTGCAGACCTATTGATATTAGTGTCTGAAATAAAACCCAGGTAATTTCAGGACAATAGGATGTAACTGTGACGTGTTTCCCAGCGGAGCAGGGGACTAAAACCCTTGGGGGCAGGGGAATATATTTGCAGTTTAACTTCCCAGTTTGGCTCAGCTTGGTTTTATTCCATCCAGGACTGAATTTGGCAGATTTAGGCCAGCACTTTGAGACTTGAAGTGCTTTGAAATCCAAACCACCTCCTTTGGGTGGATTATCACTACCTGGGGAAGTCAGGGCTTTAGAAGGTGAGTGTTGTCCCTCTGCACCAGGTAGGATTAACTAAAAGTACACTTGAGGAACAGGAAGAGGCTTTTGAACAAGGACTTGCTGCTGCTCAGCAGTGAACTCGTGCCAACTGCTGAAGAAGAAATAACAGCTTTGCAGAGTGTTTCTGAGGTGATCACCATTGCCAGGCAAAATTTACAGGCGGCAGAATCTTACAGTGGCTTCTCTTTCCCTGGATGGTTGCAGAGCGTGCAAAGGCCAACGTCCCTCATTTGATGAGGATGGGATACACCCCACCTGCTTGGTGGCTTGGGGGAAAAGGCCCCTGAAGTCACATGGCTGGGTAGGGATTTCCCCCCTTGTTTTTCCTTCTTATCTTCCCTTACACGACACTCCAAAAAGTGAGAGGTGATTGAGAATCGGTTGTTAGTGATTTACATTTGCATTTGTTCTGCCTGTTTCCTCCTGTGCCACATGACTGAAATTTTTCTGTATTTCTTAGCTTCATTTGCTGGTTTGGGATTACATTTGGGGATGAGGTTAATTAATATGGAGAGGTGATGATGCTCTTTTAGAAAACAAATGTATTTGACAGCCATATTGTCTTAGTACTTCGTTGGTCAGGGCACAGAGAAGGATCAAATTGATTTTTTTTCTTCCCAGGGTAGAATGACTGGGGGTAGTGCAGAAGAAAGAGGAGGACTGGCAAGTACAAATCCACTGTTTTGTATTTGCATCCTTCTATTTTCAGGGAAAAGAAGAATTTTCCCTGAAATACTTGGGGTTTTAATCTATTTTGGCATAAAGTTGTATTCCTGTTTTCTCTGTAGAAGACTGCAGTGCCACCCTGTAAACAGGTAACACATTCTGGAATTTTTGCGGAGTTACCATCTGGATCCTCATCTGATGTTTTGCCTTGTTGCTGGTATTTTGATTAATATGATGTTCCTGCACTGATCAGTGGAGAGGCAGCTCATGTATCTTGTGTTCATGTGGCTGCTCCTCCCCCAGCCCTGCCTGTGAGCAGTGGGATGTGATTCCTGAGTTCTGTTGCCAGAGGAAGCTGTGTTTGGAGAAAGCTGTAATGAGGGAGCTCAGCAAGTGCCGCGTTATCAGCTGCAGTGGTGGTAAAGACTGTTGGAAGTTATCATCCAAAGAGGACTGATTAAAAATGAAAGCTCTTCCTGTTGCTGTACCAGTTGTGTTTTCATGAAAACTGTGTGGTTTTGAAACGTGTGAACTTGCCAGTTTGGATCAAAAGCTCAAGCTTTATGCTAAATGCTTTTAGTTGGGCTTTGCAGGCGTCCTTGTAGCACACCGCAGGATAAACACCTACTAATGTAGCTCTGTGTTGTTCTCTTTGAACTTCCTGCATGCATTAACTGTAGCAAACAATAAATAATTTACAGATAATTGTGAACACAATGAAATTTTAAAAATTATTTGAATATGCTATTTTATACTGGCAGAGTACAATCTGCTGAGAAATGGTGTGCAGAGAGACGATGAACACTTGCTCTTGGTATAAATTCTTCCAGTGGTGCAGTTGACTCATCTGTAGAGTTCTGCAATGGTAAGTGCTGCTCCTTGTGCCTCAGACAGAGCACATCAAGTTGCTTTTCCTGACAAATTCAGGCTCATATGCTGGTAAAACTGATACAGGGATGGAGAGAATTGCAGTTTTTTGCATTACCAAAAGGTGACTTACCCAATTTAAGACAATCTTTGCTTTACTTCATTAAATACTTAATTTCTTGTTGAACCAATTGTTATTTCTGCTGTTAAAATTTTTCTTTGGAGAAGGCTAAGGAGAAGGCTTGAAGGAGTTTGGAGAGTTTGTTTTTTTGGCATAGTGAAAATGGGAATGTGAGTGGTGATGCAGAATCTGCTGGTCCATGGGCTCTCGTTCTCTATTGCATTTGCAGAAATAGCAGGCTCAGATTTTTGTATTTCTCTGTGATTTCACTTGTTGCAAGCTGAAATACAACACACTTTAGAAAGATGATTTAATAGAGCAAATAATACATGCAATTCTTTCCTTTCCCAGTTATTAATCATTTATGTATCTATAAAAGTGGCAGATTTGCCCTTGGGTTTTGGTCATAGGTCATTATGATTTGCAGTCCAGTATAGATTCTGTTGTGGCTTGATACAGGGCAGAAAAAGAGAGCCTGAGGTATGAATAAATCATTCAGTCCACTGTGGTAATGCACAGCAGTTTGTATCACCGTGGTGCTCTGAAAGGCTCGCAGTCTGACTTGTCAGGAGCAGAAAGTTTTAACCCAGCATCCCTGCATTTTTGTCTGCAAAATGTAGCAATGGTGATTAAATGTCTGAAAGTTCTTCTTAAAGATAATAAGAGGTCTGAAGTGTGGGGAGCCTTTCAGTAGGGGTTCAGCATGTACAAATCATCAGTGAAAACCAGGAACTAATCAACAAACTGGACATTTTGTCTGATCAGCTTGACAGAGGCTGTATTTAAGATGTCAAAATTGCTGTTGTGTCTACTTTAAAGAAACAAGGGTATGCTTGAAAAACTTCACTGTCTTGTTAATCAGATAATAAGGAGATATCAGAAAGTTTTGAGAGTGGGATTTATACCTCTATGCTGTCTATTGATACTGCTGAAACTAAGGTGCTCATTGGACTTGCTCACTGGAATTATTTTTGGAAAAAACCCTGAGTTGTAAACTACATTTCTCATATTTTCTACTTTTTCTAGCAAACTTACATAATTTTATTTACTTACATTTTAGAACTGCTGTTCCAGTATACCCTGCTGAAAAACGCTGTTTCATACCTTGCAAGATTTTAATCTCAAATTGTCTATTTGTTTAATAGACTGCAACCCCATTACATTTCCTAACTAGCAAGCCTTTTGGATAATGGAAGAATGTCAAAATCTGCAAATCTTTTGTTTTAGACCTTTCAGCTTGATCAGGAATGCTAATTGCCTGCTGAGGCTGTCCAAAATGGGAATAAGCCATGCTACATCTCTTTGGGCATGCTGGGCACTGGGAGTGGGGGCAGAGACTTGGGGCTGGTGCTGCTGGGGACTGCTGGAGCCAGGAACGGGAAGCCAGGAGTGGGAGCAGCGCTGGAAGGAGGAGCAGGATGCACAGGGCTGCCAGGGTCGGGCTGCCTTCATGGTGATTGCAGTAATTATATTTGTGAAGCATTTTCCACTCTCCTGTGGCTGCTGGGCTTTGCTTAGGCCGGGTTCTGTGTTTATTAACCTATACAGATTTTCAAAACTCAAGCTGTTAATGCTTCCAAAGCAGAAACTTAGTGTTTCAGACTTGGAGGTGGAGCTTTCAAGGTTGTTTGAAGCAGTGTGGAAGCATCTTTTGTGGTATTCAGTTCCTGATCTTATTATTCTGTAAAATGCATGGGAAGTATGATTAGTTTTAGTTCAAATACAAAGAAGTAGGTCATGAGCAGACTGTGAAATGTGGATGAAATCCTTTAAATTAAATTGTTTTATTGAAGAAAATTATCTCAGTGCCTCTAAGATGGAAAGGCTGAACATGAAAGATGTTTACTGAAAAAATGTATTGATAGCAGCTTAGTATTGTGCTAATGAAAATTATTTCAGTATATTCTACGTTGGCTATTGAAATCACAGCATTACTTTTATTTACACAGAAAAACTGATATAAGACTTAGACCTGTATCCTGAAATCTTTGAAATTGCATCTGCTTTAAAAATAGATGATTTTTTTTGTTAATCAGCATCCCATCATTTTATTCCAATTAATCTCTTCTGTTCTAGATCTTGTCCTTAAAACGGGGAAAACAAACCACAGAAGCAAAATTACCCATTTACTGTATCTCAAAGTCTTATCTTGATAACGTCAGAGGTAAACCCTTCATCCTCTTTGGTCAGGTCTTTTGGAGTGCGCTCACTTGGTTGTTCCGTGCGCTGTGGGGAAGGCTGATACCCACTGCACATTAAGCAGTTTAGTTTAGCAGAAGAGAGGACATGGCTGCTGTTTGATAAATGGGGATCAAAACACATTTACATGAGAGACTGAAATGGTGGTTTTCGAAGGATGATAAAGGAAATAGCAATACATCACTGTGTACAGCTAGTCCTGCATGATAGATTTTGTATCCTGCTGCGTTAGGCTGCAGACTTCTTCCAGTGTGCACGCACGAAGCCTTGGCTTATCTCTGACTTTCATTTAGGCTTCAGAGACCATACAAAGTAAGAAAAGAAATTCAAGCTAAGGCTGGAGTACAAAGTCTCTGGAACAGATGTCGCATCCCAAGCCTGCTGGGCTGATCTGCTGCTTGCCCAGGCCTGTTTGTCTCGGAGTGTCATGAAGCCAGGAAGCCCTAAATTCACCCCCAGCATAGTCCTGACCACCCCACTCAAACAGTCAGGTGCACCAAAACTAATTTGTGTCCCCAGAGTCAGCTCCTAATTCACGTGGCTCTTGAATCTGTAATTAACAGTGTTGACCTTTAATGAGTACAATTGTCACATTTTTTCCATGTTTAGAATAGCACAGTGAAGGTTACTTAATTCTTTTAATATAATGGGAAGATTAAGAGGTCTGGCCTTGTTATCATTGCTGTGATTCTGTGCAAAAATGGTTTCTTCAGTGTGCAATAGCAGGACTATGAGATAGAATTCAGTTTTTATCATCTTTCCTGTATCTGGTTCAACAGTGACCTGATTACTGGGCAGCCCCCTATTGTATCTATTTTGTGTGGGACACTGAGATTTTGTTTTCTGTTAAAATGATATTTTGGGTTACCATTAATAGTATTTTTCAGGCAACTTTAATTTTTTTAATTACAAAATTACAGTCAAGTAGTTTTCATATGTGGTGGTGAAATTCTTGTGCAGTTGATTCTGAGAAACATATATTACTATTTCTAATTTTTATTTTTTATTCTACTGAATGATGAAAGCCATTAAAATGTCGTTTTAACTGCGTTGAGTTTAACATACAGAAAAAATAATGCTTAAAAACAGAAAGTGGGAGAATGAAATAATTAGGTGTATCTTTATTGGAAATTACAGTTGTACCTGAGTATTTGCTGCCTGTGCTAGCCTTGGTATTAAAATTATAACTTTTTGTGCCGTGTTGATTGAATCAGAACTGGCAAATCCCTGGAACATCCCAGTGCTGTATTCTGCAATGATTGAGTAGAGGGGCTGTTTGGGGGAACCTGTCTGTCTGTCTGCAAACCTTTCTTGTGCTGTGAGGCACTATCCTGATATATCAAATATGCTATTTGTGCTAGGATAGAGTGCTGTGACCTTCAGAATCCTGAAAGGTGTAAAACGTGGCCTTGGAGAGGGAAAGGCAGGGAACGTGAAGTTGGGTGGGATAGAGGGGTGGGCTGGCAGAAAGCTGTGCTGCTGTTGCTGAGGAGGATGGGGGTGGACTGAGAGCTGCTGAATGGGTTCCTGGGCAGCAGTAAATGTGTCTGGGGCAGTGTCTGGAGTGGATGGTGATGTGCTGCTGTGACAATGATGATCGGTGCACATTTAAAGTGGTTTTTTTTCTCCTTATCCCAAGTCCTGCTCGATGCAGTTTCTGTTTTCTCTAGACAAGGAGGTGAGGTATGGTTAATCTAAACAGCTTTGTTCTCCTCCTCCTTGTCTCAGTGTGTTACCTTAAACCTGCCCACTGACTCTGCTACCGGCCCAGACTTCTCAGCTGTTTGATTTGTCTTTTCCTACTGGGCTCTTGAGAGGTGCTCTAGGTGTGAGAGTGTGCTGCCAAAATTGATGGTGAATGAATCTGTGTGATTATTGTAACTTTCCTGTATGGACTTTTTCCTCAGACTGAGTTGACTGCTTAGAGGGCATGAAAATAGCCACTGAGTGAATAAATACTGTAGCATTTCTAACAGAAATTATGCTGAAATTCCCCATCCTGTGAAAAATCACTAATACAGTAGTTAGTGAATAATGTGCAGAGTAGTGGTCTCTAAACAGTTAAGAGGTTTTCATTATGAATATCATTACTACTGTTCACTTCTAAATTCAGCACTATTGAGGGAACAAGAAATTACCCACCACTCAAGGTATTCCCTCTTGAGCTTTCATAAGTACATTTTGTAAAGTGATTCACCTCAGTGTTGTGAATCTCGTGTCTCTGTCACCAGCAGTCTCTTTAGATGCATATGTAAGATATGTGTATATAGAGAGACGTTATATAGAGTTACATTTTTAATCGATTACTATAAATATTTTATTTGAGCGTGAGGGGAATTTACTATTCATAAGCTATGATACTGCTTACTGGGATTAGGCCTACTGCAGACAAATGCTTTGCAAGCTCTTTGTGTAGTTCCAACAGTTCTTGATGGTCTTACCTGCATGATTTCTTGCTCTACCTATTTTTCATCTTGCTTCTCTCATCTTTATAAAAGTGATTTTCACTCTGCATCACAAGATGCTTTGTATCACGTGGCTTAATTATAAACAGTTGGGGGAAAGCACAGCCACTGAGTTCTGCAAATTCTTTGGAGTTAACAGAATGATTACCCAAGCTATTGGATTCCTGTGATTGATCTTGTCACACTAAAGTGTTACTGGCATTGGCTTGATTATAGTTTAATATCTGTCTGTATAAAATGTTCTACATATAAAATAGCTTTAAAATGCCAACAGAAATGCCATTATTGGTAGCAATTCTCTGCATTAATGCAGAGCATTTGAAATTGCTTTTTGTGAGGGTATTGTTCCACTGAGAGTTCTTACATACTTTCCATCGTGTTCTCTTCAGGATGCAACTTTCTTATGGCCTTGGAGTTTCAGCATGGTACAAATGCTGAATTTATATTTGCATCATCCATCTGATATGAAGAAACACACATTTTCGGATGTGTAGATTCAAATCTGAGGGGGTGATTAGGGTGCCAGTCTAGAGGGTCAATGAAAAACAATGTCAGAGACTGGTGACAAAATGTGGTTTGAATCTGAGTAGGGTTCTTTTCTGAGGACGAAAAAAAGGTGTTTTGGCATAACTTGAAGACATGAATGCTGTCTGGAATTCGTTGACCTGTGCAAGGAAGAGTAAACTGTAATGTGCTGTGTCCCAGCAGTCCGTAATCAGTAGAAGAAAGCTCCCTGCTGTGGTTAGCACCCAACAGTGCAGGTTCCTTGCCTCGTTCTTCACCTGGGGATGGGAGCAGGGCTCCTTTAGGGCCAGCTCCCTCCAAAAGTGAGCGCCTGGACTTCCTAACTGTTGATGTATTTACAGATCTTGCAGAATTGCTGTGCCGCTTATCAGACAACAGATGCTAACTTAAATTCCTAATGACATAAAGGCTGGTCAGGTAACTGGTTGGATTTTGTCTGGCAACTCACAGATTTATTGTTAAATTAATTACATGTTTCCGAAAAGTAACTTTTTGAACAGGTTTTGGTGTTTTGTGTTTTTAAGGTGTTTTTGAAGAACACAGCTCTTTGTTCTAGTCAAATGAAATCTACTCTTTATTTCATTACACTAATACAATACACTGTGATCCAGAGACTGTCCTGATACAAACAACACTGCCTTATCAGAAAACTTGTATTATCCTTCCCTACTGCTGCATTTGATAACTGTCTCCGCTGATATTGACAAAACTCTCAGGAGAAAAAAGAAAATGAAGGAAAAGGAAAAAAATAGTCTGTACTAGGTGCAAGCATACTGAATTGCCTGTGAAAGAGGGGAACTCTGTGGGAGAGATGAGCACCAAGTGCCCCTTTCTGAAGAGGTGGAGGTTTGTCTTCTGGAGCTGTGTGCACCATCTGTATTATTCACCTTCTTTACTGGAAACTGAACATCTGCATCTGACTGGATGTGCTTGAAATGACAGAATTTTAATAGACCCAGGTACTTTACATTTAAAATGGAACTGCTGTGCTGCCAAGTGTGGGGTGGATTCCATTCCTCCAGACAGGCTAATTATGGGCAGCAGTAGTTTGAAACCATCTTCTGTCTCTCAAGACTCAGATCAGCTCTTTTTTCCTCCTCCTGCTTTATTTTATTGTTAGCCAGCAAAAGCTTTAATCATCCCTTTCTATCCTTATCTGCCCTGCAAGAGAACAGTTGTGAAAATGACTCTGTGCTTCTAAACTGGTTTGTCATTCAAAGGGACCTAATAGTGGACAGATGGCCAAACCCTGGAAAATAGGAAATGACAGGAAGGAGAAAATTCCCTCTGCCAAATACCTCTGCAGCTCATTGGGTGAAGGGAGCAGGGGGGAATATTCTATTCCCATCTCTTAACTTGAACGAATCTGGCAGAATTTCATTTTGTTTGGGTCAGACTCTCTGCTCAGTGTAAGATTTGGAGCATTATCTTCTTTATCTCTTTCATCTCTTGGATTGCTTAGCCAGGCATTTTGATGAAAATGTGCCCTAGGTGTTCTTTGGGTTCAAGCTGCAGCCGCACGAATGAGAAATGACAGATGGGGCCATTTGAGTGAAATCCATCTGCTATGATAAGATTCCTAGGGGCAGTCTTTGAAGGCTTGTTGGAAGCACCCAAGCAGTGCAGAATTCCAGGGGGTTAATGCCTGCACCATTTTCCTGTTAATTCATTTGAGATTTAGAAAACTTCTGAGAGGAAATACCCTCAGCTGAAACTCTTGCAACTCTCTGAGGGTGAGACATCCCTGCTATTTTTTGACTTGAACCACCTCGCAGCGTTTCTTGGGAGGACTTTTTCTCATTTTCCAAGAGAAGCATTTCAAAATGTACTGTTTTAAAACAGCCCAAAACTTCACATTTATAGAAATTTACCGAAAATATTGGTTGAAATTTTCATTCATGAACAACGTTGGTATCATGTGAGATCATTATGCATGCACTTGATTTGGATGTCATTTTGAGATATGCTCATGAGATCAGCAGAGATGGTTTCTTCCCCCACTCTGTCTATGATTGAAAGAGAGAGGGAGGTATGGGAAAAGCCTCCCATCAGGATTGGGAAACCAGACTTCCAGGCAGGTTATAGGTGAGCATGCACTACTGCACGGTTATTGAAGTGCTTAATACCTTGCAGCTCTGCAGTACTGAATGCCTTGGCTCAAGTGAAACATGCAGTTGTTGCTGCTTCTTCCATATCCCTTTCTTGGTTTTGCTTGAAGTCCAAATGGGAAGAAATCTCCAGAACTTAATCAGTTGAATATTGATGTGTCATTGTCTAGGTTTGAGCATTTCTGTCTTCATTTTGGTCCCAGATGATTGATACCTACAAGTAGAACAACTTGTTTCTTAATGTGATGATGAATAAAGTCTTGGAGTCCAATGAACGTTCTTGTTATGGTTTGTCTAATGTTTTGATAGTTTATATGTATATATGTGGATGAAACTGGTGGAAAAATGGGTGACTGGGATGTGAAGATAATGTCAAATCATTGTGGCAATGACGACGAGAATTTATTTGGGACTTGTGCAGATCCACAGCATGAGTTTATCTTCACCTGCCTTATGGAAGGAGAGCAACACAATTCTTGCATAAGAAATTCCCCTCAAAGTATTTAGCAATGAAATTAACATAAAGTGAGCTGGCTAAAGAGCTATAATTTTGCTTGCAGTTACTCATTACTGTGTGGTAAATCTTAATTTGGCTGTATAAGAAATATTTTTTTTCCTTTTAGTGTATTCATTTAGGAAAATCAAGGAGTTACTTAATATGCAGTTTCCATATATTGAAACATTCTTTGCATTCCTCTTTGTTCCTTCAACACTTGGTGAAGTGTGTTTCAGCATAATCAGCCTCCCAGTGGATTTGAGCATGAAAACAAATCTCACTTTAATTTCACAAACTTCAGTTTACAAAGCAGTGCAAGGAAATTAAATTACCTGTTTGCAAACACAGCCTCCTTTCTTAGGAAACACTTTTACTATCACTTGCAATTTTCATGTAGCTCTTTCCATTGTCAGTTTTTAACTGTTGTGGTTGGGCCATTAATGAAGAGTGCAGGCAGGGGGGCAATAACTCAGACAGGTTTTAGTGCTTTGGGACTTCGTGGTGGCTGTGGTGGATTGTGGGCTCAAGGAAAGGTGGGGATGATGTCAAACCAGAGCTCAGTCACTGTAGGGTCCATCTGCTAGAGTGTAGTGGTGACAGTGGGGGAGCTATCAGGTTGATTTATACGTTGTTGTGGGCCTGGAAAACCAAATGATCTCTATCTGTCGTGTGCTTAAATAATTTCATATGTATTTTGAGTTTGAATATTCAGAATTTTGAGTACATTGTTTCTCAGTTCATGACCCTTAAGCTGCTTTTGTGTTATGCCAGTGGTAGGCACAGTACCTTGTAGCTTTTTAGCACCTTTCAGCACTGATGAAAACAAAGTTTTAATGAAACTACTCAGCTTTTCAGAGCAAGCCCATTACTGTAGAAACAAGTAATCCTTTAGAAGGATATAAGAGAAGATGATAATTTTTTCAGCACAGTATGCACTATCAGAAACACTGATTTATTGACTGTGAAATTTTACAGGGGAATATGCCAGCCTTGATGAGCCTTTTGTTGAGTATTTCCGAAGGAAAAGGATGAAAGTGAGAACTTGAAAGAGAAATCCCCAAGAGAAACCCATAGACTAGAGATTAATATGTTAGCCTCATATGTGGGATCTGGAGTCTCATGTGACTTATTCATATCCCAACTGATTATTTTGGAGCTGCCTTCATGCTAAAGCTGTCTTCCTGATGTCATCTGTGCTGTCGTCTTGCTTTCTGGTTTTGTTTGGTTTTGTTGTTTTGGTTTTTTTTAACAGTTCTTGAAATCCTTTGGTTTTCTAGTGATATAAAATAGAAGACATTTTTTTATATTTTCCTTAATCTGTTAACTATTTCATTGCCGTCTTTATATGGCTCTTGTATCATTTGCTGCCTGGATTGCCCCGTGCCACCAAAGGGAAGGGGCTTATCTGACTCTCCCATCTCCACACAGGAAACAATCAAACAAGGATGCAAATGAGTCTTCATGGCAAACATGGGAAGCAGTGCCTCAAATACAAGGAGAGTAAATCTCTATCCCCTCAGGTTAAGTGCTTCTCTGAATGACAGTTCCTTATGGATTTTTCACTGGGATGATGTACAGCATCCATTATTTTGAAGGACTACTCTTAGATACAGGTAATCCCACAGCACAGATGTTTGTGGCTTTGGCATGTAGGCATTAAGTCTTAGTAATATGAACACAGGCACAGAATTTTATGGGCTGTAGAGGTGTCTGGGATGGCAGATTACAACTCAGCCAGGCTGAGCGAAGGAAAGCGTCATAGTTGATATTTTATAGAAAATTATTCACTTACAATAAAGGAGTGGGGGTTTGAGAGGGAAGCGCTTCCCCTCAGACTGATCAACTAAAGGCATTTTCATTAAAGGCAGTTCTTGTAGACAGGTGCATGTACAAGGTACATGTGATGTGGGAGCCTCCAATTACAGACTTGTATCCCTGGCTCCTTTGAGTAAAAACATCTGTGGCATTAGGTTAGTTAGGAAATTGTAGCTGATCAAGTTTATTATTGCCTCAAACTAATGCATGGGGTGTATGCTGAAATTAGTAATTGCTGTAATCTCTTTTGGTTCTCTATTCTGGAGCTTATTTAGAACTCTAAAGTAGATCTATATTTTCATTCTTTCTTTCTGAAGGAAGAAGGGAATCCTGTCAGCAGCTTTCACCAGGGTGCTGAAATAGGACTGAAAGAAGGTGAAGGTTTCTCTGCTTATGTTAGTGCAGTGGCTGTGGTCCTGGCTGGGCTGCGAGAGGGTGACCTGGGGACTGAGGCTCCTGTGGCACAGAGTCTCTGCAGTCAGTGTGAGGTTAAAAAGCTTCAGGCTGTAGCAATCTGTTGTTGTCAGACTGAATATAAATGGGGCCTCGGGGTGGGGGGAAAGGGCACGACACACACTCTCAAGAAATAATTCTGTAACATGTTTTTATCAGTAGGAAAGCTTAAGAAAGCTTTTGTTGTGAACAAGTACTTCCTGCTTCTGCATTTCATTCCTGTACTGTCCTTGTTTTGCTGTGGGGTTATTGTAATGATGCTGGACTGGTTTTGAACTTTTTTCTGCCCAACTTTTTTCAGTATCCATTTTTCTTGAACTATCTAGTCTGTGTTTCACAAATTCCACACATAAAATTGTGCTCTCTATGTGATTCCAAAATCCTGTGGGTAAAAAATAACACTTTTTCTCTCAGTCTTCTTTTTTTTTTTTTTAAATGAAGAATTATTTTGGTCCTGAAGAAATTTAAATGATCTTATTACAGTGTGACCTCACAGCATGATGCAATGATGGTTCCCTGTAGGGGTAAGCAAGCAGTGAGTGCCATATGTACCCAGTTCTGTCCCTGTGGAAAATATGTGTGAATGTGGGGTAGATTTAGTCAAAGTTAACATCCCTCTGCTTGAGGAAAAATAGGAAAGTGTGACTGTGACTAACTGAATAATTGAATGGATAATTGAATTCATTTCTAAAGGTGACTGCTATGAGAGGGGTAGCTTGTTAGTGAAGAGAAAATAACTTCCATCTTAAAATTAATTTTTTTCTGTAAACCTGCTCAGATAATAATGCATGGAAATGGATTTTAATGTGCCTGTGGTCATTTTTTGTAGTGGTACATCATTGAAATCACGTCTAGTATGTTGAGATCAGAGCAGTTACTCTAATGCATTGGAGAGAACTGAAGTAACCAATGCATAGACTGTATTGTGAGTATTAATATCTGACTTTTTTTTTGTTTTTATATGCTGTTTGGCTAGCTGCAGGTGTGTGGTGTGACTCTCCATAACTTAGCAGTTAAAGAAGAATTACTGAATTATTTTGATTTTTACAGCATCCTGCCTGCAGCTTAAATACATACTCAGTGCCTCTGGATTTGTGTGCACCTCTTTTCTCAGTTTGAGACGTTATCCCAATGTACTCTGTGCAGAGTTTTGGATAAAAACAATCCAAGACACAATCTAGCACAAAGGGTAGCCAGTATGAAGGACTCATTACAAATGACATCTCTGTATCTGCTCTTGATGCAAGAAGAGCTGCTTCTGACAGGCTTCTCTTCTGCATTTGGCAGTTTGGCACTTGACATGGCAGATAATCTATGCAGATACTGATCCAGCAAATTCATCGGTCTCAATATGCTGAAAATATACAGGTTTATACCCATAAGTCAATTAACTCATCTTAAAGGATTCAGACTGGAACTTTGACTGCTGAGTGTGTTCTACCCTCTTTGGCCAGCACTATTTAAACATGCATTCCTTTTATTAACTGTATGTAATCCATATTGGATGAAATCTAGGGAAGATCCGATATTCTCTTTATTTTACCTCTAACTATTGCTGTTTTGTCAGTTCAGCTGGGAATGTGTACCAGAGATGGGACTCATCCTGTTGTCTTACTGTTAGTCCAGCTGGCATGGATCTAATTTTCAAAGTATTAGTTTTAAGCTAAAAAACACCCCCAAATACTTAACATGTCATTGCTTTTAATAATTTGGAATGATTGAGACTGTTACATTTGTTACATTAGTTTCAGTATATAGTAGATTCTGTGGTCATCTTTTCCTCTGGCTGAATTGTTTCCTCTGTTATAAAAGGGATGTCAGATCTTTTTGTCAGTACAACATTTCATTCTACTCCAGTTATATTTCCTAAAGAAAGATGTAGCTTAGAGGCTGATAAGACCTAACACTGACAGACTGCTATCCTTGTCCCTTGATGTAAATTAAAAAGTTCCTTCAAGTGCAAGTTACTGCTTTTATTTGTCACTCACACATTTCAAAAATGTTACTAGAATGAGACTAATAGAGATAATAGTATCTGTTCACTTGTAGGTTGCATAATCTTGTTAGTTTTGAAAGCAGACTCTTACCGGGAGTACTTTCATGTGACTGTCACTTTGCATATGCTAAACAGTTTAATTCCTCCACCCGAAAACCAGGTGGAAAGAAAGGACTTGCCCTGTCAGCCAGAAATGATTATACCTGAGTCTTCAGTGTGTGGTGAATGTGTCTGGGCTTCTCCAGGAGCAAACGTCCGGTGTCTGTCTAGTTCCTCTGTGTTTTCCTGCTGCAGAGGGAGTGAAAATAACCCCATCTTTAGTAGTAAACGGCCTGAGAAGCCCAAAGGCAGGACTTTGTCCATAGCAAAATACAAGCAGGCAGGTTCTTTATGCGTTGGCAAAGCAGTGGGTACAGAATGGTCCCTGGTCCTTTCTCGGGTTTGTCTGTTACCCATCTATAGTCTCTGTCTGCCTATGTATGGGATTTTATCCCTCTTCTCATTTTCATCTCTGTGTTCTTTCATTCCAAGCTAATTGCTATTCTGTATTTCACTTCTGTGACATGTCTGTGTGTTATCTGTCACTTTTTGAGCTTGCAGTTGCTGCACATTATTAAGGCAAATTATATCATAACTGACAACTCAATAGATATTTTCCTCACTGGTGACACAACTCTGCTCTTTCATGTTGGTAAAAAACCATACAAGTGGACAAGTCTCTATACTTTTAATCTTCTACATCTGAGAAAAAGAAAATCCATGCCACTGTTATAACAAATAGTAATAGAATTAGTTTTTCCTACTGCTTAACATAAAGCAGTCAGTTAAAAGAGTAATTTATAAGCGCCATATATTTCCATAGAATTAAGACCTATGGGTCTTATGAAGCTGACTGGCATTGTACTCCTAAATTTTAAAAGCCTCATTTGTTAACACCTGCAGGCAAATCAAGGAGATGATACTACTTAAAGGAACAGAATTATGGCCACAAATAAAAGCTGTAAAAAATATACTGTCTGAATAAAATAATTTTAAAGGAATATTTGAGGGCTACTGTGTGCACACTTCACCATGTTGCTGAGAATTCTGTTTTCATTGTTATAAGAGGCGTAAAGAGTGATATTTAAATTATAGGGAGGTGAGGAGATCTGCAAATTTCTGAGGAGAATGGCAGGAACTACAAACAGCCACAAAGCTGTTTGTGCTGTCTTCAAACAAAAGAATAAGGACAATGTGTTTGTATTGAAATAGGGTGGCTATGCAGAGAAAGAATAATAAAAAATGGATTTATACTCTCGATTTGCTTATTTTAAACTGTTTTAAAAAGACGAAACAAAGCTGTTACTATGTCCAGCCCAGGGCAGCCCCACAGCCAAACACCCCTGAAGCCTCCTAGTAATGCCTTTTTATCGTTCATTGTTAATAGAAAAGGAACGCTCAGCTTCTTCTCAGGGATTAGAATGGATGCACCTGCAAGTCATGTTTGGAAAAAGAGGAGTCTAAATTGAGAGAGAGAAAAGGAGGAAGAGCCATTCCTCTGGGGACTGTTCAATGCTCTGTGGAAAGAGGAGAGGTTCACTTTACGAAGGAAACAATGTAGTAATGAATTGCGATGGATTCATTTTAAATTAATCTTTTTCTTGTTATACATTAAAGTGCTGCTGTGGAGGGTATTTCTTTAGTGGTTAAACATCAGCTGGAGACTTGAAAGTGGAGCACAGAGGGGCAAGCAAAGAGGTTGTGAGGAATGGGTCGGTTCTTGACATTTGCTTTGTAAGTGGAAATTCCTAAGTTTAAGCTCCAGTCACTGTTCAGCCAAAATATTTGTGTCATGCTGCTGAAATACAATTCATAGATTTTTCATGCTGCTTTGGAATTTGGAGAGGTATGGTCTAGGGCTTTGAGAACGTCTGTGAGTGATTAAATAGTTTTAAAAACAAGACCAAACCAAAGGCAGGCAGTTGGGCATCTGTGTGGGTTGTGATGGCCACCTCGGGCTGCCCTCAGCTGAGGGCTCTGAGCCACCTCTGGTTTGCTTTTCTTGCAGATTTTTTTTGTCTCTTGTCCAGATTTTACCCATTTGATAATAGAAATAGGTGAAATCTGAGGCCAGTTTAAAAATTATACTCCTGTTTCAGGGCTGGGTTTGCGCTACAGAATTGTATTCTGTGGTCAGATCCCCACATTAGGTGGGGTCATTTGGTATGGTCACTTTATGCTCGTGTCTGCCGAGTTTAGAGGTACTTCCTTGTTCTGCCGGGTTTGAGTCTGTGCTAGTTCTGTCAGCAGCTAGAACTGGGTCTCTGAAAGCTGGGCTGTGGCTCAGAGATTTCTGCCTCTCACTTGTGGTTGCAGCTTCCTTCCTGAGGCACAAGTGACCCCATGAGTACTTGTGATTTCATAAAGCTTTGGCTTTGCACTGGAATGGTTTGGAGCATTCATAAATTCACATTCATAAATCACAGCTCAAGTGATTTCTTTAAAACCTTGAGAATTGTGTATTGTAGTCTGAAGATTGCAATATATGCTTAATTTTCATAATTTAGAAGCTTTTTTATTCATAGATGCTTTGTTCACTTCAACATTGCCATGAGACTGCTTAGAGTATTAGATCTGCAGTGCAAGCTTGGTGTGATACAGTTCTGGTTATAATTCTGCATTCTGAGAAATGTCCTGAAGGAAATGATGAGGGAAAGTCCTGGAAAAAGGTCTGTTCTGTCCGCATGTGGCCCCTTGCAGTAAATGCTGTCTCAGATGGAGATTCATAAAAGATATTTCAGAAGCTTAAAAGTGTACTCACAACTATTGCCTGTCCATTCTCTTTTTCGGTGGAGCCCTGAATATGCTTTATTGCCTCTGAATGTGCACCTTTCCTTGGGAAGGAGAAATTTGTATTGATATATTTTGGCCATTATATAAAAGGGTGCTAAAACTGAAATAAAAAAAGAAATAACTGAAAATATTGATGTAAAAAGTAAGACAGAAAACAGAAAATACACTGTGATCGATACCAGAAACAGACAAGGATAAGTGAATACAAACACTGACAAGTGCACAGGAATAAAGTTCACTGTCTTTACCATCTAAAAGTTTAAGGCAACAGAAAAAAAAAGAAACCAAGCAAAACAAGGCCCAACCTGTGAACCTTACTAGATTTTTAACTTGCTGTGGAGTTGTTTTGTGTAAACACCGGTGAGTAGCAAAGGTGATTGTGGCCGTGCGCTGCACGCTGAGTCCTGCGAGGCTCATTGTGGTGGGGGTATTTTCCTGTGTCCTGCTCTCTGCTAGAGGAGTGCTCTCCTGTAAGTGACACCGTGAGCACTTGTGATGGTCCTTGGAGCTGGACCCTGTCTCGGCCATGTGCCATCACTCATAATTTCTTGTGTGAAAAAACCTTTCATTTTAACCATTTCTGAGCTCAGAAAGAAACCCAGTTACGCATTGTGGTTAACGCTGAGGCTGTCACGGGGGAGAGTTTCAAGCCACTGCATTTGAAACTGATGAGTAGAACTTTTATTTTTCATAATGATCTTTCTATTGCAAACAGCACAAGAGGACCATAGAATAACCCAGAAGTAGTATCAGAAGCTAGAAGAATATACATTGGAAAGTTAATTTATTTATAGTCTCTGGGTCTTACTGGGATTAATTCAGCAAAAATTCTTCAATCCTATCTCCTAGCTGTGTGCAAACATGACCAAGGCAGGTTATTGGCCTAAAACTGGAATAATCTCATTGAATTCTGTGATACTATTTCACATTGCTCTGCTACAGTTGTGATGTGGAATTTTGTGACACTGTTTCTTGCACAGCTTTCTAAATCTGCACAATTCACCAGATATTTGTTACATCCTCCAAAAGAAATTGACTTCCCAACAGATGCCTTTGGAAGGGGAGAGTGTGGGAGGGTTTCATTGTTGTACATTGTTTTGTGTATCTTTGTTGGGGAGTGATGCTGGTACGAGATAGTGGCTACAAAAACGCAGGATCCAGTGAAACTGTTGGAGTAGAGCTGACTTACATTGATTTCAAGTGTCCATCCAATTACGACTTGCATAGGTTTAGTCTTCCTGGTTCTGATAAAAAAGGTTTAGTAATGAACCTGGCCACAGCATTTCTTTATAGAATATGACTGATTTAAAAAAAAAAAAAACCACCTGCCATGAGTAATTTTTAGAGACAAATACTTCTCCCCCTTCTTAAGTTCAATAGTTATAATATATTTGATGTGACGTTTGTTTTCTTTTTCAACTCATTTTTTTTGATAGTGTCCTTCATTCAGTGGCAAAGACTAGAAGCTACTAGTGCAGAGATGACCTGCCTTTTCCCTCAGCCCTTTGTTTTCAGATTTTGCAGGTAACTGGCAGATCTGTGCCCCAGAAAGGCAGGACCTCTATCTCCACCTCCCTCCTCCTTCACCCCAGTCCTAGACTGCAAAATGTTGGTGGGCTCTCGATTGTAGTGATGGGTCGTGGTCCAGGGGAGGAAATGTGCAAAGCAGCTGAGCTGCGACTTCATAGGGAGATCTTGTCAAAACTGATGCACTGAGCTGAAAGTCTGGAGTAGTTCAGGAGCTGATTCCCAGTGGGGTGCTGAGTCCCAGCCTTGGGGGAGCAGAGTTATTTGTCAGAAACATGGGGCAAAAGGCAGCACAGAGGACTTTCAGCCATGCAGTTCTACTCTAGCCCTGCAAGTGTGGCAAACCTTGGAGCTCATAGTGGCTATGTGGTTGTTACCTTTAAATCAGCTGCTTAAATTCTTGTTTGACTTGTTGCACCAGTGAGAATGTGATCTGCATGATAATCTTAACATTTTCTTTTTTATTCAGTTTTAATTTTAGCAAGGAACAGTGAAAGGAATACTTGTTGCTGTTGTGAGGTAGGAGAGAGCAGATAATTTATTTGGTTAGTATTGCTCTCATTTGTGGTATTGCTTAATTAACAAGGACCATACCAAGAAAATTCAGTGACTTTTTTCCGTGTTCCCCCTCACAATGATATAAGCACGAGGCCTGTGTGTTTTTACACTTTGTTATGCAAATGTGCAGCGCAGTATCAATGGTAATACTGATGAAAATACGTGCAGCATTTGTTAGGGCAGCTTGCTTGTCATCATTTCCCTCTGTCATCTGCATCTTGTTAAAATGTATGAACACATTAAGTGCGTTGGGATAATGGTGTGTGATGTGTATCTGAGAGAGGCAGTGGCTCCCAGGGCCATGTCCTGCAGAGCCTTTCAGCTCTCACACGTGTGGGCCCTGCTGTTTGCCCTCCGTGATCCGAGCGCGCCGCGATCCGGGCTCGGGTCAAACCCGGGAGGGACCGGGGCCGCGGAACTGCTGCTGCTGGGGGGAGATTCAAGTTGGCATCCTTGATGTGAAGGCACTCAAAGTACTGCTTTGAAAGCAAAGGTACTTTTGAAGGGTTGCCAAGCCCTGCTCGATTACAACTCCCTTCTGACAGCAGGGTTTTTCCTCCTTTGTGTTTGGGGACTACTCATATGTGAGAGTAGTCAAACAGAAGTGGCCCCTTTTGCCTGTTCTTGCTGAACCAGAGCAGTCCTCTGACCCTTGCCAGGCAGGTGACTTTAGTTAATTGAGCTTGTAGATTCTATTACTGACACAAATAACATAAAATATATTTTTTTTCTAAAGGCAAGTTAGTCTGGATTTTTAGGTGGGTTTTTTTCTCTCCCCAGCCTCTTTAATCTCTGCTGTAACAGTAAAGGTTGATGAGCAGTGTTGAAGATGTGCTGTTACAAACACAGCCAATTGCCAGATCCCTGCGTCAGCCTTGTTAAATTCATGTTTACATGATTAGGGGGTGTCATTTCTGCATTTATGTAGCTGCAGGCACTTCCCTGGCCTCCCAAGCGTGATCCAAACATTGAAGGAACTCTGCTGTTTCTTGTTGCATTTTAATATAAAACAATTTTAGTGTTTTTAAGTGTGACTGTCAAGTTACTGTGTGAGGATCTTGCATGAATGAGGTTTCAAAGTCACAAAACCACGGAGTGGTGTGGTTTTTTGTTAGGTGTTATTTTGGGTTTTATCCAGGACAGGCTCTGGGCAGTTACAAGTGTGCTTTTAGATCAGGTAAAACTTGTGAATGTTGCACAGTTCAGCTGAGGACATGGCATGTTGAGACCTTTCTGCTGTTGCACAGGGGGTAATACATGCAGGGTGAGGTCTTTAGAACTTCTATTTATTTGCAAAATGCAAATAAATAAATAAAGCCTATAACTGTGATTTAATTCATTCCTTCTTTTGTCCTTTCAAGTATTGGTCTCTCCAAATCAGGTAATAAACAACTGTCAGTGTTGACCCCTGAAAAATACATTTTTTTTGCCTTACCACTTACGATATGGTGTCTTTTCTGCATTTAAATAGCTGCAGGCAGTTTCTTCTGCATCCTGGCTGACTTCTTCTGTAGAGATCTTGGCTCCTAACAGGGAAATCGGAGTGGTCTGATGTGCACCCGCTATTTTGGTTTTGCCACACCCTGCCTGTGCTGCACAAACTGATAGAGAAGGTTCTTACTGGGCTGGGGAGTGAACAGATGGTGTTGTCTCGGTCCCATTTGGTGTTACCCAGTGTAAATGCTCGGTCACTGATGTGGTTCAGCTGTGGTTAGCACAAAGCTTCATTTTTCCCTCTGTTGGCTTGTACTGAGGTATAGCTGGCTTGGCGTTTCACGTGTGCTTGCTTTCCACCTGTACTCATTCCTCCCCTGTACTTTCTATTTGACATGCCATATTTCTTACATTAGAACCTCCTCTTTTGGAGCCAGAACCTTCACTTGGGGACGTTAAAAGGAAGAGCAGAACAATTTTCTATTAGCAGCCCAAAGTTTGTGAGGGCCGAGTGTCCTTTGAATATACCATTGAGCGTGCAATCAATGGATGAAGAGATTCTGATTATCAGCAATTATTTCTGATGAATGAAGCCTCAAAAAAAGAGTATCCAGAGAGCTCTTACTTAAAATTGGAACGTAGAAATTGGCTGGAGTAGTTGCTTTAGGAAGCACAGAAAAAAAGTTCTCCTTTATGTTACACACATTTTCAAGTAATCATTGGCTATCACCAGGGCGACTTTTTGAAATACAAAAAATAATTATTTTTGGGCGAGATCTGAAATACTAGGAAAAATTGAAGTCCAAGTTCATTTCTTGAAAATATGTCCAGGAGCTTTAACCTTTTCTTCAGATTTCATAGGAGTGATTTATATAGTTGTATATTTTTATGCCCAAACCTAGTTTTTATAACCAGGTTATAAAAAAAACCAAAAATGTGATTTTAGTCAGTGGTTTCTTTGACAGCAGGCCCTAAAGTTAGTGTAACAAGACAAGCTGGCAGAGCTTTTTTGAATTTTGGTGGGGTTTTTTTAAATGGGAACTTGCTTGCAATCTCCTTTCAAAATTCTGTTGCCTGCTCAAATGCAGATATTATGTGCATAATGAGGGGTGAAACTGACAGGACATGTCTGTCACTGGAGTAATGAATATGAAATGATCAGTTTGAAATGAATGAACTGTAAAATATATAATTATTGTTCAGTGTTCCATACCTTTCACAATAAAAAGCATGAAATGAAATTTGCAATAAAATGTGTCCCATCTGCAATACTGTAGGACAAAAGCTGAGATGTCACGGGTCAAAATCATTCATATTGGCAATTCATAGAGGTGGTTGGTAATTAGGGACCAAGTGATGAAGATGGGGAAAATAGTGTTTGATATTTAGTCATGAGACTTAGCCAGTTAACTAAAAAAAACTCCAAATGGGTAGAAAATGCAATTTCATTTTTCTTCCTTCAGGCTGTCTTTTGTTTGACAAACAAGTTTTTGTGCACTGGCCGGAGCCCTGGAAACTCTTTTTACAGCAGACAGCAGTAATTAGGAAGTGATCTATTTAATTATCAGGGAGTACTAATAAGGAATGGATGGAAGCTTAGCTGTTTTTGAGATTAGACAGACGGAAATGAATTAATTTATAGACATAAAGAATGGATGTTACGCAAGTACTCATATCAAGCTCTTGTGAGCAATTAATTATTCTAGTATTATATAGTACCTGTTTTGGAGGAAAAAGTGCTGATTGCATATAGTGTTTCAGTGTTTCTCAAAATCAGATGTTTTCTCCAAATGTGTATTTTCATTTTTGGAGAAGAAACGCAGCTAAGTTGTCACCTCCTGACCAGTGAGCATTCCTTGGGATTGTGCTGCCCGAGGGTGGGAGCTCCTGTCTGGCTGACCATGGATTATTTCACTGTCGTTTGTGTGCTTGCTAGCCTGTAACACAATAGAATGTTTTACATCAAGATTCAAACCAGCAGTTTTCCGTCATCATTTGATTTTTCCTTCATTTGCTTTAGCGCTGTCAGCTGCCCCAGTGGCTGCCCATAGCTCATGAGCCACATGTGACTTTCGTGGGGCTCGTGGGCCCCCGTTCCCAGGCTGGGACTGTCAGCTGACAGGCAGCAGGGCTGTGCTGGGAAGCGAGGAGGTGGTGGATCTCTGTGCCTGCTGTTGGGAAGAGCTGCCAAGCAGGCATCACTGTGGCAGATGTCACTTGGTTGCCGTGCAAGTGAGTGAAATATCCCATCCCACAGCGGAGCAGAGGAACCTGCTGCCTTGTCATCTCCCACGTGTAACCCAGTTGTAGACTTGATGTGGTTTTTAATGAGGAGAAAGATTTAATCCTGTAGTTTTATATGGTCAGGGAGATTGATCCGCTTTGCCACAGTTTTTTGTTTCCTATGGGTTCCCTGTACAGTGTGCCCCAAGCCTAAAAGCATTTTGGCACTGCCCGAGTAGGGCAGAAATGCAGGCAAGAACTAAAAATTTCTGAAGAAGGAAAAACCCCAAAAGAAACCTTGGAGTGATGTCTATACTGGCATCTGATGAAAGACTATGCAGACCCCAGAACGCTGGCTTCAGTTACATTTAATAACAGAGGGAAGGGAAAAGGTAACCCACACATCCAGGCGGTCTCTGGGTTTATTTCCTGTACTTGGATATCTCCTTCCTCACCTGCTTGTATGATCAGGCTAAAATGAGAGGGACAATTATACAGGGAGGTTACTTGGAGTCAAGATGCAGATTTAGAATCAAGATTTAAGGGAGCTGGAAAGCTGTCTTAAGTTGTCATGGAATTTGATAGTTTGTTCTCATTCCTAAAGAGGCTAGAATACAAAAAGCATCTTGGTGCTGTCGTTGGAACCATATGGGGACAAGAATGTGTTCCTTGTTGGTGCAGTGTCATGGTCCAGCTCTGACTGGAGCTCTGGGAGCTCTGACTCCTAATGCAGGCAAATTCTGCCACGCTTTTCCCTCCGAGCATCACCTGTACTCAGCATTTGTTATTGAAATACATAAATGTGGATATGAGGAAGGAGTACTTGCTAATGTAAGAATTGCATTTTAAAACTTGGCTGTTGGCAGTATAATTTCTATGTAAATAGACTGATATGTTTCAAAATACTCAGCAATTGGGAGACACTTGAGGATGTTGAGGGAAGAAAGAAAAATAAGAGCCTGTTTCCCGGTGGAAATGCAAAAAAAGAGGTGAGGGATTTTTGAGGGAAGAGTAAACCATTCAAATAGGATCAGTGATAATTTTAGACTTCAATCTGTAGAAAATGTACCGAGAGAAAAGGTTGCCTTGGAAAATATAAAGACTGCATTGATAATGAGGAGGTGCATAAAAATCAATTAAATTAAGCATTGTGTTATAAAGCCAGAGCTGTTTATAATCAGAAACAGCATCAAAGCTTAAAAACATATCTTTCATGCAGTTCCTAGGTCTAGACTAAGCTGTTAAAAGAAAACAAATGAAGTAGAAAAAATTAGAGTGTAGCTAGAATATGTCTGAAGAGTGCAGTATAGTTATGGAAAACAGGATGTCCGTGTGTTCGCCATATGGATTCTATAGCCCATGTAATTGCGTGTGTTCTCTGTCTTGGAGAGCTGAAACACAGAGGTCTTGACTCTTTCAATGTCTGGAACACCCACACTCCTATTGATTTTCGAGGGGTAGACAGATCATTGTTTGTTTTGGAGTGTATAGAAGCTTCAGTGAGGACCACAAACTAATAAGAGGCATTGTATAAAAGTGAAAAGAAGCTGGACTCTGTCCCAAAGAACTGTTGTTCTTCAGGAGACAATAGAGAGTCTGTGAGAAATGACCAACATGGATAGAACTGCACTGAATTGTCCCAATGCAGGAGACACTCCAGTGTTATCTTTATCCTGCCTGTGGGTTATTTACTGCGTTCCTGCTCTCTGCTGTGACTGAGAAGGGCAGCACCATCAACTGGCATCTGCCTTGCACATTGATGGCAGTAAAACTTACGCAGTCATTGTTTTATTAATGTATGGGACCATGTAATAAATGCCGTTTAAAGGCATATTCTGAGAGGTTTGGAGTTAAGATGGAAAGTCAGTTAATATGTTTATTTTGAGGTACACTTCAACTTTAGAGACAAATCTGAACACAAAATAAATACCTGCAAATGGACTTTCTTTTGTGTTGCTCTGGAGTGCCCTTCTGCCCACATTACTGGTAGTTATTTTTACACTTCCTGGTCTAATCCGTGGATTTGGTCTATGGCTGTTGGACGGGTTGTGATGACCCTGTGACTTGCGTGGGACGGAGGTGTGCCACCCTACACGGGAACAACTTGCAGTGGAACAGGGAATGTGACACCTGCAGTCCACATGTGGCCTGCCTGTGGCCCACAAATGGTACAAGACAACCAGAGGATATGTACTCTGAAGGGTTCTCATGCCCCCAGCTCTGCATGTCTGTGCATTTTCACATCTCTCCCTTAACCTTTCAGCTTAATGAGCTTTTGCTCTCACAAAAGAGCCTAGAATTTATCAGTCTCTGTTTCTTGCACTCTTCCTATTATTCCCTCTTAAAGAATTTGAGTTTCTTGGTTTTCACCAGGGAATAAAGCATCTCTTCTATAATGCAGTCACAGTTTCAGAACCAACATGGTTCATTTGGAAACAGTGGTGACCATAAAGAAAAAGATCACGCCCTTCTTTTGAGATGTGCTGGCTGCCCAACTCTCTGGGTGAAGAAAAGGATAGGTAATTTGAAGCAATACCTGTCCTATGTAAGATCAGCTTCTCTCTATTGCAATATCCTTCAGCCCCTGCTCCATGGAAGTCTGTAATTTTGAACAAATAATGAAAAGATGAACATCAATACTTTCTTCTATTTAAATAAAAAAGGAACTACTTGCTCCTTTAAAATCCATGGCATTAGGATTTATCTCATTTCCCAAGATTTCCAAATGTGTAGGCTTATATGTAGGAGCATAGGATTTCAGTGAGATTAAGTTTGTGATAGCACTCAAGTCTGTGCTATCAAAATAGTGTGGCATGAAATTTTATAAGGACTACAGTTTAAGATTTTATTTTCAT
Organism: Oriolus oriolus; assembly: GCA_013400235.1. Classification (NCBI taxonomy): domain Eukaryota; kingdom Metazoa; phylum Chordata; class Aves; order Passeriformes; family Corvidae; genus Oriolus; species Oriolus oriolus. Next base: position 3,703,978 of record VXBT01007138.1, on the reverse strand, counting down.
TTATTTTAGCCTTATAATCTAATAGGGGTTTTACCTTGGAATTTTTCAAAATACTGTTCTCAGCTACAGAGTATTGCTGAAACTCTTGAGAAATAATTGCATAAAACCTAAGTTACTTTAATATCCTTTTTTAAAACATCAACTCTAGGTACTATTTACAAAGAAAAAGTGCTAATCTGAATGATAAGGTGCTGAAAAACCTTTGAAAATCTGCTCTGCTGGCATTAAAATGTCTAGAGTTCTGTAGTAGCTGCAATGCTCACTTCAGAGATGTCATAATTGAGACATTCATAGGAAGAAATAGCAGCAATTGGAATCCCCTGGTTTTGGTATTTCCGGCAGTAAGAGGGGTATTATAGATGCAAATTTGTTCTTTAGTTAAACAGGGCATCCTGCAGGTCTGCAGCTCCTCAGTGAGGTCTGTCTTTGGTGCTCTTAGGGGATTGCTCTTGCTTTTCTGCATAACCATTGAATTTTACTTTTTTTGCTTCCTATGAAAACACCCTGTCATGATAAAAACGTTCACCAGAGATCTGTGCGTTCCTCAGCATTACCTGAAATGAGTTTTTGCAAGGCACTGGTACCCAGTCAGTGAAACAGCTGTGCTGGAAGCCCTGTTCAGATCTGGCAGAACCCTTCAGAGGACACTCCATTCTTGTTTATTTAAGGAATAAGGACTAGAGTCAGGTTAATTTAAAATGCATGCTGTTAATGCTCATAATGGAAAAATAAATCCATGTTCTGAACGGCTTTCAGCCCAAACAAAAGAGAGAAAGTCTGTAAGAATGGGGCAGCTTCATACAGTGAGCATGGAGTTATTAAATATTGAAGAAAGTTAAATTAAATGATAGAAGGGTTAAACTTTGGGCATCTCAAGCTTTTATGTATTTTTAAATGAGAATGAAGCTCTTCATGAGGAATTAGTGTTGAATTAAAGATCAGCATTGGTAAGCAAGATAAGTGAAATGCTTTTTGAGTACAAGTAAATACATAGGGAAGCACCTTGTTTGTGACTTTTTTGTGGCCTTGTGAAATCAATGAAAACCCTTTTAAACCATGAGATGCTTTCCCCAAGATTTTTAACTGTACAACTTTCATGTCTGAGGGTGCAATCAGTGAGTGCTGTTGAAGTTCCCATGGATAGCTGTGGGACAGACTCATCCCCAAATTCCAGTTTTGTTCCTTAGATATGGTACACGTGCAGTTTCCTGGTCTTAGTACTGAGGCGTGTAAACTGTGGTAGCTCAGGATTCAGGTTTGCATTCTCTGAAGTCTGTTTGTTATGACAGCTCTCAATAGATGAATTTATAAGGACATCTTGATGAAGGAGTTGAAATGCCTTTTGTGTTAATTAAAATAACTTTTAAGCTTAAGGGCACTTCAAGGCCCAGAGACCACAACTACGTGGTCCATTACCTAAAAGATGGCCATGAGACATGGTGTAAAGGCTCACTCTTGTATGCATATGAAAATTCAAAACGTGCTTTTCAGAAATAAGGGTCAGAAGTAAAAAATGCTGCTGAAAGTTTTACATATCAGTATTGTAAGTGGAATTTTATGAAATTTGTAGCTAGACTGTTTTTTCCTGAACAGCACAGGTTTGGGTTGAGCAAAGCATTCATGAAGTTCTTGTTAAATGTTTGATATTAATTTGGCCAGTTTAAGAAGTATCTCTCCCTCACTCACAAAAAAACCCCAAACAAACATACAAATGGATTTACAAGAGAATTAAGCATATTTATAGCTGCATAAACATCTCAGCATCAGAATAAGTACAGAGTATGTTATTTTGCTTTAGAAGTAGCCAACATGGGAGTAGTTGCTGATATTATCAAGTCTATTAGTCTTGGTGCTTTTGGTCAAATTAGCTTGTAATAAGCATTAGCTACTAACAAAAGAGTCTTCCTTTTCAAATGTTCCCCTTTTTTTAATATAAGAACAAATTCTGTTGATGGGAACTGTCATTACTGAAAGACCTTCTCTCGGGGGCCAGTAAATGTGTTTATGGCAGAAAACTTCATGCAGTGTGTTTGGTGCAGAACAGGTTTTGTTTTGCAACACGATCAAAGCAATGCCAAGGTATCCACAGGAGCTCCACTGAGTAATTTAATGTTGCTGAGATGCACTGCCCATAATGTATTGCTCAGTTAAAATGTTCTCCAAAGAGTTCACATCTCATAATCGCACATCATGAATCGTATAAATTCTGCTTTAACCGATCTTAGTGTCAAAACTCACATTGCCTTAATTGGGGCAGGAGTTTCACATTATTGTTTTATGTAAAAGCACATAAAGCATTATGGTTTAAAGTTGTCTATCTAAAAATAAAGCCAGAACATAACTACTGGAATTTCAGCAATTCAGGCAATGGCATCACAGGGAAAACGAAGTGTGTGGGACAGAATAAATTTCTTTTCTACAATTTGTCTTTGGCAAAGCATAAAAAATATGTTTTATATGTGAAAGTTTCTGGAAAGTTTCCAGGGTTTTTTGTAGGTGGGGAAACAGTTTCTCCTGATAGATCTACGTGATGGGTTTTTTTTTTCCTAATGCTGAGAAAGATTTAATCCTTTAAAATGCAAACATTTATTTACTTTTTCTACTTCACAGCCATTTTCAGTTTCCACTTCTTTCTTAGTTTCTTTTCCTTCAAACATACATTTGTCCATGTCCTTGTTTTCTCTGCCTTCCAGAGGAAGTCTTAAATTGTTTCTTAAGCTCCAATCCTCATTTCTTTAGTGACCTAAGCCCCCAAATCTGCCTGTCTTCTGAACATTTTTGTTCTTAGCTGCTACTTTATGAGATTTGGGATTTTGCTGCTGTCTTTGGTTTCTATTCCCGGCTCATTCTGGAAATCCAAGTTTCTATCTCAAGACATACATTGACGGAATTAAGGTCTGCTCTGTTATAAAGTCACACGTGCACAATACAGTCACGTGTATGAACCATGTGACGAGGACTTGCTTAGTAAAAAAACACAATCTCAGTTGCCAGAAACTGGAGTTACTGGAGATGCCACCAAATTTCTGTTAAGGATATGAGTTTTCAAAACTTCTCACTTGTTCATCAAAGAATGAACATGGCACAAGCCACACTTGTGAGTCAAAATCATCTTCTGACCTCACCTTCTTTCAAGTTTCTCCTTCTTGGTCCAGAGCCCAGGGCTGTTAAAACTCTCCAGAGAACAGATCACAGGAATTCAGCAATGGACAAATTGTATTTTTAGTTGCCATTTCCTTTGAAACACCTGAAAAATGAGCCAGAGCTGTGGCCATCGCTGATCCCACAGGTTTCGCTGTGGCATTTCCCCAGGAAAGTACTGTCCCCAGGAAAGTATTGTCCCCCGGGAGGAGTGACTGCCAGGTCAATGGTGTTGGGGTCTGGAGGCTTTTCCAGCCGGAGGGTTCGTGCCTTGCAGCTGTCCCTGTGGCAGCTGCAGCCCTTGGACCTTGGCTGTGCAGCATCCCCCTGACAGGGCTCCAGCAGCATCTCTTTGGTGCACAAGCTGAGGGCTTGCAGAGTGCACAAGGCAGGAAGTTCAGTCTCTTACCTTCTACAGAAGTTAATGGGATTTCCTGCGTGTGTTGAAAAGGCTTCCTGAGCATCCTCAGTTTGGCTGGTTCTGAGGGGAAGGCCTTTGACACTTACACAGGATTCCAGCAGGCTGAGCTGAAGAGCTTTGAAGTTAGCAGATGAAAAGACTTAGAGCTAAAAGAGGTGGTAAGAAAGCCTAAATTCTCTGCCAATTTTACTGGAATCGACAACCTCTTTAAGCTAGAGATGAGAGAACATATTATCAACTCAATTAAATGGAAAATAAATCCGTTGTGCTTATTTAGAGGAGACAAAGAAAGAAAACATTTGCATTCATAGAGCAATTCTAACCATTATAATTTGCTACCTCAGGTTTTAGCTGCCTGAAGTTTAGAAATCAGCAGTTAAATCAACTGACAATACTGAATCTGCCCTAGTGTCAGGAGTTAAACCTTCTAACAGTCACTTTTCTTTCTTTCACAATTCTTTTACAATGTGTTATTTTTGGATCAGTGACATTTTCTAAATGATTTGAGTCAGAAACCATCTGAATTTTGCAAATACCGTTGTACTGTGTCCCTTGTGCACGTGCTGCTTTCCACCTACTCCCCCTCTCCCCCCGCCCAAACAAGTGTCTATCTTGGCTTAGAGAAAAGATGTCTTTCCTCATAAGATGATGTCCTCATACGTTTTGTCCTTATTGTAATCCTGAGATGATAATGCTTCTGCACTGACAAATTGCAGCTCTGTTGCTCACAGGCTTTGAGACTTGGAAGATTTAATGCACAGACTGTGATTGCCTTCGGAAAGTGCCGTGCATGTCTTGCAGTCTTAAATACAATGTAGGAGGTCAGCATATTTTGGGGCTTCTAAACATCATCTGGGCCTTTCGCTGTATTCATTTTGTTTCATTTTGGGGCACGTCCTTCCATTGACTTTCAAGACAGCAGTCCTGGGGGCATGAGGGTTCCTGCAGACTCTTCAGCATGGGGTTGGTTTTCTTTTGCCGTTTTCTGCTGCGGTGCTTTGCGTGCCAAGCGCGTTTGCAGAGGGAGCACGGAGTGGCAGTTTGCTAGCACAGTGGTTTAATTGCATCCAAGGGCTCATAATCACAACCTTTGGTGGGACAGAGCGGCAAAATGCAGTGTGAATGGTGCAGACAAATTTTAATGGATTGACCTCGAGCTGTAATAAAGGAAGAAGATTAATTGCCTTATCCTTGATGTTATAAATTATTTATATTATGGGTTTATATGGATGACTAATAAATTATAGGAAGGGAGGAAAGTTTAAAAAGGACAAACAACCCACAGCATGGGTATCTTTATGTCTTAACTAAATATGTTTGAATTCATGAAAGCCTTGTACTCATTCCAGCTTCCACCCAGCTAGATAAATACAAGGAAAAGGGAGACAATAAATGCTTCCAGAGAAGATCTTTTGTAAAAAAAGATAAAACCTTTTTTTTTTTCCTAGTTTTAGAGTTAATATCAGTGTGCTACAACTTAATATGCCTTAGGAGGGGAGAGATATTTTTGGTATAACTCTTACCTGCTGATTATCCAGCTTATTTGCTTGTTTGAGCTTCACTGGCTGTGTAGTGCTCTGCTTTTTTAGTTCTTGAAACTTCACATGCAAATCTATGTCTAGATCTCTTCCATCATCTTTAGCAAATGCAAACCAAAGAAAAGAGGTTTGCCTATCACTTTATAGAATGCTGTGAATTTGTAAGCATTGTTGAGAAGCATTGAAATATTTTTTAACCATTCCTGCCTTTTCCCTTTTACAGATAAAATGGAAAGTTCCCATCTGATTTAAAACTTTAAAGAATTCTGAAACGGATACATGTTAATCTTTAAAATACCCTGAAATGCACTCTATGTAGTCAGAACTATGGAACTTTTAAAATAATGTGAATTTTTCTTGTTTTTCTTTTCTAGTTAAACATACAGTTTCATATAGCCTGAAATAGACAGCATGGTAAAACTCTTTTGTTCTGGTGTTTAAATAGATGCAGTGTGGCATTACTGTGTTTTTTTAAGGAAACCTAAAATCTGACTCAAAGATCCTGAAGCAGAATCAGTAGCTCAAATAAGACAAAACACTTTTGAATTAATATTGAAAATTCTATTTCTTTTGAAGACACTGCATAGGGAGAGGAAAATATCAGAGATTTGAGAGGTGTGTTAACCTGTGGATAAATACTGATTTGAACCAGTCTAATATTTTGTAGTTGTCCTTCTGTCTCAGAGTAAGAAACTGAAAGTATTCATTGATCATGTTACACATGAAGGTTTTCCTTTAGAATCTATTCTTTTATGAAAGCCTACGGAATGGTTTATGCAGTTAGTTCTATGGTAACATTTTACCAGCCTTTAGCAGGGAGAATATAAACAACCCCCCCAACCAGAACACCAGCTACTCATCTCAGTATTAGAGATTTCTTATTTTAAAGCAAGTGTCCGAAACAGCGTAAAAGGATCAATAATTTTAATGATGTGAAACTATTTTGAAGTGATAGATCATCTGATGCAAAAGAATTGCTTTGCACTCCCCAAGGGCGTGGGTGTTTTCCATTATTTGTAAAATTTCCACACCACGGGTTACATGAAGCGTACATAGTCCTATTTCTTACGTTTGGGCTTGCATCTCCAAGCTACATCTCCAAGATAAGAGCTTGCAAATAATTTGACATTTTATTGTGCTTTTGCTTTATTGTTCTTTTCTTCTTCCCAGTACCCGTCTCTAAGGTCTAGGTCTGAACTGTAGCATTTGTTTGTAATGTACTTTTCTTCCCCCCTCAATGTAATTTAAGGAATTATGTTGCTGTCACTCATTTGACTGCTGTTATTGCTCACTGGACACCATGTGAAGGAAGCTAAGGCTGGTGGAATTGCAATCACTGTATCCTGAGAGTTTCTTAAGTAAAAGTGCCACGAAAAGTATTCTGTAGGAATCCATAGGAGGAAAGATTTGGAGGTTTTTTGTTTGATTGTTTTTTAAGAGCTCAGACACTTAACTGAATCAGGGGAATGACAAGCATTTGGTACTTGAAATTTTAGTTGCATAAGGAGTTCCCGTTTCATGTGAGTTCCTGTTTACTATTTCATTATGGTTGAATTGTATCTGCCTTCAATCAGGAGATGACCTTTGGCTCAGTGCAGCCTGTGTCAGTCAGAGCCTTTGAGTCATAGCTCAGTGCCAGTGGAGCACATTTTGCGTCTGGATGTTCAGGCAATTCACGTATTCAAATAACAAATACAGAATACTTCAGCTGCCCTGCAAACCAGAATCCCAAATTCCATAAAAAGCTCTGAAATTGCATCCATCACTTCTCATTTTTCAACATCGACAAGACTTTTGGCCTTCATCTATTACATAAACTCACCAATCTCTCCTCTGGCTGTACAGTCATTACAAGATAAAGAGATTTGAGATCCCTATTTTCCATTTCACCTTTCCCTGACACATCCCCAGTTTAATCTTCCTGTTGCTTAGTTATTGCAAAAATGGGCAAAACCAACTACTGTGAAGATAAGTACGCTTTCTTCTGAAAGAGGATATATTGCAACATAGAAACGAACTCAGAGCTCCCAGATTAGTGGTAGAATATAAAATAATTCAGCTTTAAAAGGATCAGTCTTCCCAAGTCTACAATTTCCTAATGGTTGAACAAAGAAGAAAGAAGGGAAAAGAATGAACTTCAATTTGCTATAAATATATTTGTATGCTTTTTCCAAATAGCCAGTGAAAAAAAAAATTGTTAATTGCCCATTACCTGGGCCAGAGCCCTCCCCATTGCCTTGGTGGTTTTTGCCTCTTTCTTCACGAAGGGAGAAACTTGAATCTTGTTGATGTCTGTTGGTTTTACAGAAGACAAGGCAGGAAAGAGTTTATATCTGTGCATTTTGTTTGGTTTTGTAATTTTTAATTTTTTTAAAAAAAATTGGTTTCACTTTAAGTGTCAACTCTCCATCTTTGTGGTGATTTCTGTGAACTCACTGGGTATTTTCCTCAGCATCTGGTACATACAGCTAAATAATAAGTATAGAAATTACCCTGCATCTGAGTTTGCTGCACACGTGGTAGATATTCCTTGGTACAGTGCTCCCTCTTGCCTGGGGGAGTACATTCCTCAAATGGAAATTCGTTTAGCTATCACCATTGTATTACTTATGTAGGAGTTCCAGTGACATAACATTCAGATTGTGCCTGCAGGAAGAAAGCACAATTTATAAGCAGAGCAAAGCTAAGCCTCTAACATTTCCCCCTTCCTTTTTATTTTGTGTCTTCGTACTTTCCAATCAATAGGAGATGGATGGTGAGAGGGATGTAAATGGAAGGGGTTCAGGAACAAGACAATCTGATGATGTGGTGTATCCTCTCCTTAAAAGTGTCTTTTTGTGTGATCTTCCTGTGTGCTTCAAGACCAGATATCCAAATGTTCAACAGCTGGATTTGAAGGACAGATTTTTCCAGAAAAACTTCCAATCCCATTTAAGCAGACCTAAAGCTGGTTAAATTGAAAAGAACTGCAGACTTTTATCAGTGGTTAAAACGTAGAAGTTTGTTTTCTCTACAATGTACAGAACACAGAAGTAATTATAGCTATTGTTCTGAAAATACAAAGTGAGAAATTGCCCAAGAGTCAAGTGTTCTCACCCACCCTTCTTCCCTTTGTGTCTTGTCGAGTTGGGTTTCTCTGGATGCCTTTCTTCTTGCACCAGAGCTTTGCAACTGAAAGCAATTCCTTCAGAAGTGTCCAGACCTAATTATGCTGACAGTTGAGAACACATTAAAAATATTTTGCAAATTGCCTTTTTATTTTGGTGTCTTAATTGGAGGGATGTCTGTAAGTGCTGGTTTTCTCATCAGCGCGGTACACTGTGCATGTCATTTTTCTTTTATATTTGTTGAATGTTTATTGTAGGGATTTTGTTAGTGGCTTTTGCCTAATACCATTAATATTGGAAGTATGTTAAATAATTTCCCTTTATAGATAAAATGAGCTAAATGGATATGAAACACAAATTAATTAGGTATGGTTGTTTTCTTTTCTAGTGAACAAACACAAACCCTGGATTGAGACGTCGTACCATGGAATCATAACTGAAAACAACGACACTGTGATCTTGGATCCTCCCCTGGTTGCTTTGGATAAAGATGCACCTGTTCCCTTTGCAGGTAGGAATGCACATTAGCTGCAGCATTTGAGCCTGTGGATTGCAGTTTGAATTTATTAGCATTTGTAAGGAAGGAATTTCCAGTGTAATTTGAAGGACCCATGTAAAGGCTGTGTCTGATTACTCAGGACCTGACTACTGGCCCACAGATCTTGAAATGAGGTCTTTCCTCCACTGAATTTGTTGTGAAGCAGAACAGAATAAATAGAATAATACAGCAGGCACCCAATATCAACATACTTCTAATGAAAACACAATAATTATCCAATTGCACTTGAATTTGCTTTTATAGAAATGAATCATTGCAACTGCCTGAAGTAATAATTCATAATTAATTTTGTACAGCAGTAACAGCCCCTGCTTCCTCTCTTCCTATTCTGCTCCCTGGCTATGGACAAACTCTCTGACAAATATTTAAAGTTGCTCAAATCGTATCTTACTCTGTAAGTACTTTATAACTATCAAGACTTGGACAGAAAATTTAATGGTGGTCTTGAAAATTTTTGCTCAGGTTGCTGTGTGATAGATGTATGTCATACACAAGTTTTCATTTGTATTAAGTCTATTTTTCTTGATGCTTTATCTGTCCTGAGTCCCTTAAGCAGAATATGGAACTTCTGCATGTCAAGCAAGTTTTCTCTTAAATTCCCTCTTTCATTGAAAATACCTTTTTGAAGAAAAGGTAGAACAGTAAAGCTTGATAGGTGCTCTGAAGTCCTAAGATGGTGCAGTTGTTAAAAAGATGATATTGCTTAAGAGTCTTCACCTTTTCTAAGAAAAAGAACTGGTAAAGGTGAGTATCCTTGTTCTCGTGGAGTAGTCATGTTCAGGAAGCAGAAGTCCAAGTGCTTGTCCCAAACAGCATTTTACAGCATCCTGAAAGAATTGCTCTCAGTCACTTTTCCCAAAAGCTTATACTGGCATCAATTCCTACGCTGCCAAACAGGGGTTCACAAATGGTTTTTATATATTGAACCCCATTTTAATATCAAGATTTGTTTGTCTCTCATGGTACCCAGTGATTCTTGGTTGCATGACGATCAATTCCAAGTGAAAAGGTGCCCTTTTCATTTTTTTCCTGTTTTTGTTTCTATTACTGTGGGTGTTCCATCTGATATTTGGTTCTTTTGCCTGCATTCTCCCAGGATGCTTTCAGGGATGCTAATCACGTGCTGTTGTCACTGACACTTTGCAAACTCTGCTGACTGGCAGTTTGTTAGCCTAATTATTTTCTTCAACTTTTACATTGGGAGAATCAACACATTTTTGATTAAATAGTGATTTACTTTTCATGTAGAGAATCATCCTTTGAAATACTGAACTTAGACTGGCTTTTGTGATAAAGGTTACATTAGACAGTAGTTTTAATTTAGCTTCTCCATTTATTGATTTGAAGCATTTATACTGTGAGCAGTATCTACTTCTTTCAAGGGAAAGTACTTTCTGTTTATTCCCTGATATTAATAGTTCATTTCCTGATAATATTTGGCCTCATGATCTGCAGTCCAGGCATAATATTATAGTACTGATTGAACCCTTCATTCCCTTGAAGGGCCTAGATTCCCTCTGGCTTTGGAAAAACCTCTATGCATTTTTTTTAAAAAACTCTTGTCTTTTTAAATTGTTGGAGGAATTTACTTGTGTTGCAATTTTTGCTTTAATATCATGTACTTTTATTTGGTTTCATAATATCATTAATTTATTAAAGGTTTTTGTGGAAAATTCAATTTGCATTGTGTATTTAGTAGGAGAAGACTGAAACAGATACAACTACAACATTAACAATATTCAGTAGCTGTAGATTTAATAGTGTGGTAATGTGGAATATCTTTTATGGTCATATTTTGTTTAAATGTGGAAATTTAAGTTGTATAATAGATCAGTCTTCAATTGTAAAAGAGAATCAGAGCTCCAACCATTCCTTTATCATCAGCCTGTTAATATTTTCAATATTTTGTGCAACTATTGGAGAAAAAAAAAATTATAGTATTTGGAAAGTTTTTCATGTTTGGTTGGTTGTTTTTTTTAATGGGCCCAGACTGAAGAATATATCAGGGCAGTTTCTGATCTGTGCTGAAATGTCTGCTTAGATCTCCTTCAGCAAACTGTAGTAAGACTAAATTTATGTGATTTCTTCCTCTGCAACAACCACTGCAGTAGTTTATGGGCAGATTGTTGGCTCTTCCATCAGGGTTTCTGTCACCTTATAGGAATAAACTTTTTTTTCTAGTAGTACTAGTGTGACAAAACCTATTGACAAAAGAGCCCCTCCGACAAACCAAAACAGAACCCAAATCTCAACCAAACAAAAAAGACAACACCCCAGCTGCTGTACATCCATTCACTCTGCAGATGGGCATAAGTTCTATGGGACCAAAACTGAACCAACAACAGCAGGCCCAGGTCAGCCCACCAGGGTGATGTTCCTAGGGCAGGCCTGTGGAGAGACACGGCTGGATGTTATGTGAACAGTGAAATCTTTCTGCTTTTCTTAATGCCTTCCCTTTGACGTGCTCGTCTTCCATCAGTGATAGGTTTAGGGAAGTTTACAGGATTTGTCACTGTGACAGGTCATGGTAGGGGAAATGGATATTGATTTAATACATTTATCTACTAATTTGTACTTATTTATTCAATATTTATATGTTGCTGGTGAGGATGTAGTTCTTTTGGACATGTGCTTAACTTGTGGAAGGAAGGGGAAGGTGGTCCTTGTGTTTGTAGCCGAGGCAAGGGGGTCTCCAGCCTGAAAGTCATCTCAAAATGAGTGCACTGGAGACTGGGAACCTCCCTGAGGTTTTCTCTGCAAATCCCTGCTCACTGCTTTGCCAAACAAAGTCAGTGATACCTGTAGAGAGGCTGCACAGTGCTCTCCAGGATTGCAGTGATGACAAGGTGAGCACTACCAACAGCAGGGAGCAGCAGATAATGGGATCCCACTGCTCTTCCCATGCTGGAAAACACAGCTCTGCTGTACAGCCCTGGTTTCTGGGCACCAGGAAGGGCTTTCCACTCCCTGTGGGAGCTCTGAGTCCAGCGAGAGGAGTCTGGCAGTGGTGCAAGTTTTCCAGCTCTGAGCTGTGCATATCAGAATGTTTTGGGCCATGCACAGAGCACCTTGCTCCTGCTGCACAGGTAGTTTATGCATTTCGTATTTTTCACCTGAGCAAATAATTTTTCACCAAAAGACTGCTTTGTTACTAAGCAGAACTAAGGTAGTAAGAGGCATTTGCTGTTCAGTGATTCTTACCTGCCCTTAGTGCTTTGATAAGTTTTCTATACCTGTTCCCATGTTCTCATTTTTTTAGTTTAAATGTTACCTGTGGCTCAGGCCTACTCCAAACTGCAAATGGTTTTTTTGTTTTTACTTATGGAAACTTTAACATTTTTCCTAATACCTCTGCCTTTTCTCATCACCATGGCTACTAAGGTAAGTCTGTCAACCCCTTCTAGGAGTACACACATTATGGTGCACGTCAAACCTGAGTGGTCACAGGAGAAAATTACTGTAATCTGCACTTTTTTTCACCTCTGTCTAATGTTTAACATCAAGAGTGATGACAGGAGAAAAAGGAATCCTCTGTACAGTTATCCTCCCAATAGGTCTGTGTTTCCAGGAAGGACTAAGGAGAGACTAACAGGACTAAATGTGCTTGTGAAAATGCTGACTGTCAAATGTGATCAGCGTATTTCATAACTGGAGCATGAAGACTTTCACAGGATTGCAATGAATGGCTTTAAGTGTCTCTTTATCTTATTAATTTATTGTGAATAATTGAAGTGTATATGTAAAGTCCTGGTTCTTAAAATTACCTTGGTATAAGCATACCTCACTTTCTCTTTTTTGTGCAATTGTAATTTTTTGTCTCCTAGTTTTGAAGGAAAGCTTGAAAATACCAGTATAGGCTTGTAAGTGTGAGAAGTTTCAGTATCAGCAGTTTTGCATATTTCAGTTTTTCAAGTCCTGGACCAAAAAGGATTTTCACAGAGTGGTGAAATACAACTGACCTTTAAAATAACTAAACTCACCATGAAAGCCTGGCACCTTTTGCAGGGTATCAGAAACATTCCCTGATCCTCCTCTTCTCTCCTCGGCCAAAAAACACTCTCCAAAAAATAAACCCCTACAAAGAAACCGTAAGCATTGTATAGATGTGGAGCGGGCTTAGGTCGTTTAGGGATATCCATGGGAGCAATCTCTCTTAAAAAAATCCAATAAAATGTACCCAAAAGAAGGAATGTAACTTTAATTCAATTTACACCAACTGGCACCGTCAGCTCCCTATCTGGTGGGGAGGCTGGTATCACTTCAAGGATTTGACTTTCAGGCTTAGGGGTAGTTTGGCTAGAAACAAGGTGAGATCTACTGAATCAGTTTGACAGGATTCTGTCCCTCACAAAATGCTGTGAGATTATGGAAGGCTTTTGGAAAAGACATCCATCTGCATTCCAATAGCAGCAACTACATTTCATCAGCAATGCTGTGCAAAAATAGATCTGAAAGGAGCTTCCGGATGTCGTCAGTCCATCCTCCTGCCCAAGGCAGGACCCTTGTCACTCCTGATAAATAATTTTCTGTCCTAGTCTTACAGATCGGGGGTGACAGAGATGCAACAGCTTCCCTGGGCGATCTATTGCACACTTCACCATACTGCTGGTTTTTCATGAAGCTTGGTCTGGACTTTCTGTACAGTGCTTTTTAGCCCACTAGTTTTAGTCCTATCCTAAATGGCTAGGGAGAGCAGATTATTCCCACTCCTTTTGAGCAGAAGCCTTTTATGTCACTCCCTAAAAGCACTGTGACCATCTAAAACAGCCTGGAGTGGAGGGGGTTTCTGCTGTTTGTGGTGTTACCTGAGGCAGAGAAACAGGAGGTAACTTCCAGAGTAATGAGATGATGGATGCCCGTTCTCACCTTGGAAGACAAGAGCCAAACTTGTCACTGTGTCCCCATTGCTGGGCTGATAAACCCCCATTAGAGTGCCTTGTGTCACAGCGAGGAGGCTGAGCTGGGTAGTTGTACCAGAGTGAGTTGGGCCCATTACATCTTCAGCTGCTTTTATGCTCTTGATAAATTTATAGAGAGCCTTTCTTAGCAAGATCAGAGGTCTGGCTGCCCCCAGACAAATAATTTGTGTCTCAGAAGCAGTTCCAGATCACACCTCCTTGGCAGATGGAGTCCCAGTCTCTGACTATATTTTGGCTGTGCTAAAAGCACTGTAAAGAATAAGGAGACAATAAAACCAGCCAGGAAGGATGCCTGAATATTCACTAAACTACGAGCTGCAACCACAAACTCTCCCAAATCTTCTTTGCTATTCTAGCAGTTCAGAGCAGTGTGTATTCTCAGCTGCACCATAGCAAATCCAGTGGCTGTCAGTCCACTTACACCCAGGGGCTGAACACAAAATCCCATTTCTCTGCTTCAGACTGTGAAGCTGTCCAGCCTCCTTGTTTGTTTGTTTGTATTGATAAGCAGTGGCATTAATAACAGCAGCTATCCTTTTGGTACAACATTAAAAGTACAGAAGTTATTTTAAAATTGTCATTCTGAATATTATCATTTCTACTCACTGTCAGCCAGCCTTAGAACACGAGTCAATTTATGATGCCCAGAATTCATTGGTGTTAAATACTTCTCTGTGAAAATGAGGCATGATCAAAAAAAATGAAGTGCAGGCAAAGTCATGGAGTGTTGCGGTTGTTTATAACAATTTTTTAATGATTTTTAATTTCTATCTTTGAAGCTTACGTTTATTACTGTAGCTTAATTAGTTAAGACTGTAGCATTCAAAGGCAAAAAACCAATCTCTTCACAGTGATCCTAATCTAAGGTAAAATAAAAGATTGGTAATAGCACAATTAATTCTGGAGATACTGTTTTTGACTTAAGGAATACTGCTCATCATCCAGTAAAGAGTGATAAACATGCTTGGGTTTCAGATTTAGAATGCACCAAAAAACTAATCACTCTCACAATGACCTCTGTTAGTCCCTGAAGCTCAGAGATGAGGGGTTTGAGGGCTTTGGGGTTTGGTTATTTTTTGTTCTTGAAGTTTTTGCCAATTGAGTTTGATTGCCTTTCTTAGTCATTTTTACAGCAGTGAAATAATAGTAGGCGACATCAGTGTGTCCAAGGAAGACTAAAGGGTCAAGGATTTGGGCTGTTTGGATGGAGCTTTTAGTGGCTGCTGGGTGGTGTGTCATTGCAGGAGGAAGGGGTTAAGGAGAAAATGAGAATTGAATGCACGAGAGTAAATGCAAGTTCCTTCTGACAGATAAAAGCATTAATGAATGGGAATGTTGAGATACTTTATTACAGCTAAATATGCTAAATTACTTGAAGCTAGAAAGAGGCAAGGAAAATAACCAACCAATTCCAGTCTGATGATATCCACTTGGACTTTTAAAACTGCTTATGGAAAATACTGATTTGAAATACTTTTGAACTGGTTTTGGGTAGTTTTCTTTAGGTATAAGACTTGATCTTTAGAAAAATTGGGCAGGATACTACAGTGGATTGCAGCCCTACACAACAGGACAGGCACAGAATCTGGCATTTTATAATCCTGAAGTGTACTTAAATAACCATTTAAGTAAATAAGTGTTTAGTTAAAATAGGTCATCACTGAAGTTGCCAGGCAAATAGTGAGACTTGTTAAACTTTTGGGCTATTCAGAACACAAGAGAGAAACCACAGTGGAGAGTACTGGACTTGCTAAGCCTGTAGGTCCAAAAGTTTGTAGCTGCTGTTATGCTCTGAGTGTGGATTTAGATTTTGTGTCACACTCTTTTGAAACTAATGAACCCTTGCTGTATGAGAGCCATTGCTTATAATTAAAAAATACACTGTGAACAATATGCCTGAATCTGCAGCCGAAATATGAAGTCATTTATTTCAATGAGCTATATCCATTACCTTTGTATTTTCAAAAAAGTATTTCAAAAGAAAGTAATTTATTTTGTTGAGGTACTATTTTAACAATTTTTTCTTCTGTAATGAACCATTTTAGTGTGGATTAAGACTATAACTTGCTCTTGAGATGTAATTTTGCCATGTAGTTAAGCGTGGTTTCCACACTTTTTAGACATTCTCTAAATTCAGAGAGGGTTCCTCAAGGATTTCAAATTCTGAAAGTTACGGGAAGGACAGCATAGGAAACACATCTGTTTGGGGATAACAAGGATGAGGAATAGTTCTCTTATTATGGTTTGAGTGATACATGGAGGGTTACCTGAGGTTTGAACAGGGTCATATATTAAAATAACTGTGAGCAGCTGAAAAATGTAAAACTGCTGTAGTTATCCTGCATCATTACGATTCCAGTGGAAATTATAACTGCTTACGTTTTTACAGTTTCGGGTAGAAATGTATGTTTTCTAACTTCTGTTGATATAAATGAAATTATTTTAAAAACTATGCTAGCAAGCATAACTCCAAGACATGAAGATTTACAGCGAGCCAGTTGAAGCAAACGAGAATTATACCCACAGGACGTTTTCTCTTGTTGTGTAGTTTGATTCTCTTCATTATTTGATATTCAAGAAGTAGTAAACTTGACCTGCTCACTTTTGCTCTCCAGTGTGTGCAAACCTGAGAATCCCAATCTGCACCCATCTTTACTTCCAGTTCTGCAATAACATGAGGGACTCTCAGAGGGAGGGCTGAAAGAGTAGTGTGAGGACTCAGAGGAAGGAATAAACTCGGTCACATAGTGCAAATTCCATTCTAATACCTCTGTTCACACTTTCATTCATCTGTGGTCCACCCATTAATTTAATTGCATCTCTCTCCTTTACATAAATACTTCCTTTTATGTGTGGATTCCTGTGTTGTCATGTTCTTATGTGAGTGATGATGAGAATCGAAAAGGACTGCTTGTAAAAGCATGAAGCATTCTTTATATGGACTTAGAAAAATAATTTATAATACCAGGAAGTGTTAATAATGTAACAAGGGGAGTTGGAATATTCACCAGGTAAAAGTTTACTGCAACAAAATTGGCACTGCAGGATTCCAGCTTGCTTTAAAAATAAAATCAAACGGCTTTAAAATGTGTTCCTCAGAATGGAACTACTTGAGTTAGTGTAAAGCAGCTGGGACATGTCATTTGCTTGTAATGGTTTCTAAATATTAACAACATTTTAAATGAACAGCCTGAATAGGTAATTATTTATTCTTCAGAGTTCCTTGTGGTTATTGGTCAACAATTCTCTTATGGAAAGGATAGGTAAAAGCTCCCACTTTTCTTAAAACCTGCTTCTTTCCACTCAGCTGAAAAAAGCTTATTTTTCTGGACAAGAACAAACACTCCCAATAGCCTGAAAGTGCTGTTGATCCCTTTGCTTGCTAGGGCCACCTAAAAAATGCATGTCATGCTGCTTTTATGAAGCAAAAAGGAGAAGGAGAATATAAAGAATTCAAACTCTGGACCGGTGGTTTAGGTCATCGATTTTCTGCTCAATTCTCCTGTTTCTGGCTGTGTGAAATGGATCAAACCAATTTGTTCTCCTGGCCTGTTGTTTCCTCCACTGTGCTTTTTTCTGTGTGTTTAGATTATAAAAACAAACCGCTCCCAAGTGCTTTTGTCTCAATGACTGTGGGGCACCGGGCATCTCTGAGTGCAGCACCAGCACAAGGAGGATTTGCTGTTCTCAGCTATTTTGTGTTCCATGACCATTGCTGATATAGGTGTGTTTACAGGGGATGGAACAATGGCATTGTGTGGATGTTGAGCCTGAGTTAACAGCCCTGCTGGAGATACACATCAGTGTGATTCACAGCTCTGTCTCTGGCTGTCTCCCCTGCTCCAGGCAGAGGCACTGCTGAGGCACAGGCATGAAGGAAAAGTATTGGCAAACAGTGGAGTGGAGAAAAGAGAGGGGAAATGGGTTGTCTAGGCATTTTTAAGGTTGTTAGTTCTCAAAATGAAAAAATAATTCCTTGCGGGTTTAGTCTTGGGGTTGTGCTTTGTGAAGAAGAAACAAAATGCGTCTTGCTTTTCACCAAAAAATGTGGAATATACTGGATATGCTTATCATTGAGCAGATCTGTGTTTGGTTTTGGCCATTATAGATTTAATATCAAGGAATAAAATATCCAGTTATTTAAGATGAAAACACAAGATGTGACATAAAGGGCCAAATATTTTCTTAATCGTGTTATGGGTGCAGAGAGATGTCACAAGGATGTTGTGAGTGGTGCTGATCCCACTGACATACAGTGAGGCTGCAAGGAGGCTTCCCTGTCCTGTGATGCTTTTATTCCAAAACAAATAACTTTTGAAAATTATCCTTTATTTTTTATATAAACTATTCACTCTCAACTACTGTGACTGTGTACAATACACGCAGAAATGGAGGTCTACAAAATATTAGTTAGAAAGAAAAATTCTTAATACCAGTGGTTTAACATTACATGAGTGCTAGGCCATGAATGTTCTTTATGTGTCTTAGGCTCATATAAAAATCAGAGTAAAGTAGATTGGAGGCATTTGCCCGCAGACTGACTCCTAGAGTCCCCTCTCCTGGCAAAGTGACCCCCCTGTACTGAGTGAACGTCCATGTCCTCACTGCATTCTCTTGTACAGCAGCTCTGCACTGACCTCATCATGTAACAGGCATGAAAGGTCACAAGTCTCCTGTGAACCTTGGCATTTTATACCAAGGAAATACTCTCTTAGCTGTCATTATCCCCATGTTTCTTTAGAGTGTAATAAAAAGTAGACACGAATATCAGACCTCTCAGTAATTGTAATACGGCAGCTTATGATATATGTAATTAATACAGTCAAACATGCTAAAATATTTAAACTGCATTCTTTAACAAATAGCTGAATACTACTTTGAGAGGAATATGTATTATCTGCACTTGATTCATTTGAGGACTTTGTCTATCACTGGGACTTAATATTCCGGTTAACTGTGGTTGTGAGCATATTTTTGGAGGATAGGTTGTGAGATGCTGGGGACTCAAACTTGTCATGCTGTTGGACATCTGTCTTTGTTTCAGGTTAATTGCAATATATTAATTTACTCTTGATTTTAAAGAGCTTTTTAAAAGAAAGATTTTATTAGCAGATACAACAGACTTTCTATTCTATGGATCCTGTTGTGGTTTAACCAGCAGGCAGCTAAACACCACACAGCTTCTCCTTCACGCCCTCACCTCAGTGGGATTGGGGAGAGAGGGGAAAAAATGTAGAATTTGTAGGCTGAGATAAAGACAGTTTAAAAAACAGAAAAGGAAGGGGAAGTGCTAATGGAATTAGGATATAAGATGAAGCACAATGCAGTTGCTCACCACTTCCTGACTAATGCTAGTTCACAGCAGCAGCCCTGGCCACCTTTCCCCCCAGTTTATCTTCTGACATCGTGCCCTGTGTAATATCCCTCTGGCCAGTTTGGCTCAGCTGGTGGTGGGGCTGGGTCTCCTCCCAGCTTCTTTATATGCCAGTGATGCACTGCTCTGAAGAAAGATGAAATCTCCCTTTCCTCTTGGTGCTGTTTTAAAGAGGATAAACCTTCCTTTTGAAAGGTGTTGCACTGCAGTGACACCCAAATGTCATCTGAATGGCCCTTGGTCTGGATTACTGGTTAAAAATGTCATCTAAAATTGTACAAGTAAATTTAACCATAATGCTTTAGAAACATTCCTGAGTTACACGTGCCAAAGTTCCAAAGGATGTGAATCTGTATGCTGGCTAGGAGGACCAAATCTAAATGACTTTTAATTGAAAAAACAGTCCCAAGCCACAAGAATGCTGCAATTAGAAACCTGTAACCTTATTCCACCTCTCTGGAGAATCTCTCAGCATCTTCACTGACTGGGTTCTTTGCCAGTGACACCAGACTGGCACACAGCAATTTTGTTCAGTGATTTGGAAACAACCTCTCCATTTATAAATGAAGTCCAATGCTTCTATATTAAATAAACCAAGTCTTTATATTATTTTACACGTTGTCTGATGTCAGGGTGACTCTTGTTTCTCAGACTGAAAAGCAGTGTAGAAAGGACAGTGGAGGCAACATTAGATTTTTTTTTTTTATTTGTTGCCTCCATCATGGAGGGGGAGAAGGTGAATATAAACATGGTGGAGTCCAGAATTTCTTTAGAAAACAATATGTCATTTGTGCTGGGTTTTTGCAGGACTACACACGCTGCCACTCAGGCTCAACAGAGCCCTCGTTACCATCTGCTCCTGCCATGGTGGCAAACACTAGAGCTGCCCAGCTAATTGGCTCAGGCAAGTTTAATTAAGGAGGACATGCTGGGATGATCAAATGATGGAAAATGGGCACCCAATCCCATCCACACAGCTCCAGTCATCTCCTGGATGCCCTGATCCTTTCCTTGGAGAGCTGCATGGTCTCACTCTCTTGGATTCTTGCTCTTTCCCTCCCCTCCTCAATGCCTTGGTTCAGTCTCATGCATTGTCAGTCCATTTGTTTGTCACGCCCTTCCATGACCCTGAACTTGAGACATTCTCCTCGTACTGAAAACCCATGAGGGCTTGAACAGGTAAAATACTGGTAGGTGTGAAGTACAGGTAGGTATGTAATAGGCATTTGTGGTGCATGTTATTTTAAAACATTCTGTGCTGTAATAACATCTTTTGGACAAAATTAACCAGCGAATGCATTTTGTATCCACACAAACACTTGCCTTACACTGTTTTTGTAATAAAGAATTTCACATCAGAGGTCACTTTCCCTCCCTTACAGCATTGTCTCTTGTGTGAAGTTTAGAAAATTATACAAAGATTGAGAGAAAAAGAGCTAGTTCTCGAAAGTGATCGGTTGCTAGTTACTTCACTGACTGTGACTCTAGTTAGTTGGTGTGCAATTACCATGGTGATAAAACAGACTGCAAAACAAACTTACATTACCTTTAAAAATGTGAGTTGAATTTTTAAATTTCTGATTTTTTTCTTGTTTTTTAAAAATCGTGGTGTACTCTTACTTGCCCTTTATATAAATTTTAAAATAACAGGAAAATAATTTGGATTAACGAATGAGAGCGATTGCCAACCTATTATAGGAATTCATCTCCATAAAAATCTGTATTTAAATTTAACTAATTTCCTTTAAAATATTTAATTAAATTTAAATTTAGTTCAAGCATCTAAAATTAACTTATTCCTGTCATACGACAAAGAAATTAAAGTAACTGTGATTCAGCAGCAGTGGATATAATAACTGCAACATGTCAGGCCTAGTGTGTCTTGTTGTTGCTGGAAAGTTTTCAAGTCAGGTGGGTCCCTTTTTAACCAGCTGCTCAAAAAATTTCTGAAAGGCTCATTGGTACTCGATTGATTTGTTAGTGCATGTGACAGATTTAATGGATATTTCTGACAAGACTTCTGCTCCTTACTGATGCCTGCCTTGGAGAGCTTCCAGGTGTGCTAATGAAAAAAGTCATGAATGAAGGCAGGAACAGCGAATGTTGTATTTGATGGGGAATCCAGAGTACCAAAATTAAATTCAATATAACACTGTAATTAATAGGCGTGCTAGAATTGAAAGGATGACAGCAATTTAACATCAGCTTTTAGATGCTTTTGGACTAGAATACATGATTTAGGACAGCAAAGCTTCTGCATCCCAACTGGCAACTTCCCTGGAGCTGAGAGCTGTGTTTCTGTACAGCCTCTTCTCCCAGGGCTTCACTTCTGCAGTGTTTCACTAAAACTGTGGACAGAGCAAAGGGCAAAATTCTGCAGCTCTCTTGGCTCAAATGGATGTTTGCCCATTTTCTGCTACCTCAGCGCTGTCCTTAATTGTGGGAACTGGCTGCTGGAACAGCAGCATGAAAGGCAACGGAAATCATGTGCAATGAAAGAGAAATCATGTGCAGTGAAAAGCCCCATACGCTTTGTATAAAGTTTTTGATTAGAAAGTTCTTCCTTGAATCGAATTTGCCCCAGCTGTTGCCATCTGTCAGCTTTTCAAAGAACAACAGTGTTGATCTCGGTCCAGTCTCTCTGGGGGGAGCCGCTATAGGATGTGCCACCTATGGCAGATTATCGGTGTCACTGGAGGAGCCAAAGGCTGCTGGGTGTGGGGCTGAGCACGCAGCTGATGGACTGAAACAAAACAGTCTTATGCTTTAATCTGCAAGATTTAAGTAGCAGGCCCTGCCTACCATTTACTGGAAAGTGCTTTTCTATGCTGCATGTGAAAGCACAGCAGAAAAATGACAGCTTTCTCCAGAGTCCCCATGTGATTTGTTTGCCTGGTGTGGTTTTACATACAGGCAAAAGTTAATTTGGTTAGAACTTTTCTTGCCAATGACTGTGGCTTTGTTGAGTAGAATTAGATATAGAAATAACCCCCCTTGTGCTGATTTATTTTTAAGTTTTTAATTTCAGTATCATGTTATCTTCATAGAAGAGAGGGAATGAACTGCTCGGGGATGAACACTTCCATGTGTGCCTGTCCTACTGCTGTGACTGCAGGTGTCGAGGCGGTGGCCTAACTTCCCAAGAGGTGAAAAGAGAAAAAAAGGACAGTTTCTCAGCAACAGAATTTTTAGAGTAAGAAATCTAAATAACTCTGAAAATATATTTAAAGGTTTTGAATAAACCCTTAAGTCAGAAAGCTACAGACCATCCTAAAATATGTAGTTAATTCTTTTGACATGTCTTAAGCTGACTCGCCACATTAGGGTTTGCCAAGGTTTGAAGTAACACTGGAGAAGGGGCATTAGATAAATACTTGAGGCATCTGGAGCCACAGGCTGTGTGCCCTTTGGGGTTTTCAGCAGTCACTTTCTGGAAGGACAACACTGCCATGATGCAGCTAAGGTGCTGGTTAAATTTGCATTGTAATTAAACTTAATCTGAATTTTCAGTAATATTTTGCCCACAGTGCAATTTCTGTATGACTTGGTCTGAGACCCAGAATAAGGGACTGAAGTACAGCTACTTTGTTTAAATAACATACATTGTTTACAA
Source organism: Oriolus oriolus (assembly GCA_013400235.1). NCBI lineage: Eukaryota > Metazoa > Chordata > Aves > Passeriformes > Corvidae > Oriolus > Oriolus oriolus. Next base: position 3,681,306 of record VXBT01007138.1, on the reverse strand, counting down.
TAACATACAACTTCCTAGGAATTTTTGAAATTGCTGTACCGAAGATGAAGTTAGTTCTTACACTCAGCCTTGAAACTGAATCTTAATTGTAGAATGTACCGACTTATCTTTAGATTGCAAGTTTAAGTCATACATAAATAACATCAAATATTTATTCGTTTGTTCTGGGATATTTTTATTATGAAACTGGGAGGTTTTGAACCCTGTTCCTATGATAAAGATGTAAAAATCCAATCATCAGAACAGAAGTGAATGCAGATTAAAAAAATGAAAGTTCTGCTTTGAATAAAAAAAGATAAAGCTGAGTCACTGATTCCTAAAACTAATGGGAAATAATTTAAGGTGCTGAAATAAGCTGTGCTGATGTTGGCTTACTATTAATTTTTGAGATTGATTAGTCAGTAGATAAACTCTAGGAAACAGAAGCCTGAATACACAGAGGGAGAGGCATGCTGAGCATTTCAGGTAGTTCTGTGAATGCTACAGTCATAATATTTATTCTGAGTTTGTCTTCATCTCAAGAAATGTTCAGACTCAATAATATTTTGCATATGAAGAATGAACTGCTATCATTCACTATGATTTATTGAAAACTTCATTGGGTTTGTGATACTGTGTTGTGGTTTTCTGCTTTCTGAATGCACCAAAGCTGCTTTGATTGTGCTGTCTCTTTAGTTTACACTTGAGTAAAACCAGGCTTTTTAGGAGCTTTGCACTGGTCAAAATGGATCAATTTTTTATCAGGCAACCAAAATAAGTAACTTATCACCCTTCAGGAGGGTGCACAGAGCACAGAACTAGGGCATAGGAATTAATATTTCAGTATTCTGCACTTAAGCCGCTACATGCTGTTTCGCTGATGACAATGGAAACAACTTAGAAAAGGAGCGAAAGAGAGGAGTCTTCCCTTTCTTCCATTGGTCGCCAACAAATACTTGAATTGGCTAAGAAAGGCTGTGATCCGATAGCTTGTGCTTCCACCTCACCTGGCAGCTAGTTTCCCCATGCACTCCGTTTATTTGCTCTTATTTAAGAATTATAAATTCTTATCATTTCTTCTTTGAGCCAGGGTGTGTATCTGTAATTGTTCTTAAAAGGAATCAGAGCCCAGAGGACTTCAGAAATCAAAATTTAATTCTTTCATCTGTCACAGATTTTGGGCAGTCATTTAAGTGCCCAGGTTGATTACCACTCATCATTTGGTGTCCATCAGCATCAATAAACATCACTGTAGGAACCTACTGAAATAAATGGCCGTTATTAACATAAGTGCTGCTGTTCACGTTCCTTGTACAAACCTGATGACGGTAATGTATGCAATCCTTCCTCTTTCGTATTCCAGCATTCATTTGACCTTTCTCTGCCTTGCGTTTCCTTTTGGCTTGGAAAGGTGGCTTCTACCATTTTCCAAAGGCATGCTTGCTTCAGCTTCAGGGTCCCATCCAAACTGGTCAAAGTACAGGATGCGTGTCTGTGTATATTCATCTCCTTAAAGGAAAAATTCTTAGCAACTTAAAACCATCCTAGTGTTTCATTTTATTTACTGTGGGTGTTCAAAAGAGGTAGGTCAGTCCTGAGAGGGAGCTGTTTGTCTCTCGTGTCTTATTGCAAATTTTTCAATTGTCTCACTTGATAAGCATTTAATTTTAGATTTCTTGCCATTTTGTTTATCACAGTCTGTTCTTGACATAGAACTTAAAGACACAATTCTCATGTGCTGTTGTCTATCAAATTATTCCAGATAATCAGTCCATTAGGTCAAGAAAATGCAAACTGAAGTGCTCCGTGTGCTGGGTCTGAGCCCTTCCTGCAGGGGACACAGAATTCTCAGCTATTCTTTTTTTGGCCCTTCAGCAGAGATGTCCAAGAGGTTATACACAAAGGCTTTGACTATTTTTGTCTGTTTCTAAATGGTCTTAATCACAGGCAATGGAAATATAGTTTTAATTCAATTTGTAGGCTTTTAAAGTTAAATGGAGGTTGCCTTTTCTGTTGCGCCACAAGTAAATAGTGTGTGTATTTATGGTCTGGTTCCTGTCTTTTTTATTTTTCTTGCCACACAGTACTGCAGTTGTCATAGGATTTCTGATCTAATAATGATCTCATTGCTGACATTAAAACCTTTGACTTGCACTGACACACATCTGAAGAGGATTACTCATGTCAGGCTTGGACCTATTGGCAGTTACTGCTTTCTGTTGCTTCCTCATTCTGAATGTTTTTCAGAAAGGAAAAATAACAAGCTTTTCATGAAGACACTCTATTTATTCTTGGCACTGGAATAGTCCAGAGGCCATTTGTGCACTTAATAGATTAGCTCTGGTTTATTAAGAGAATGGACACGATCAGTTTGAAATGATAATAAGTCAAATTTTCATCTACAAGGAGTTATTAGTGCTCTACTAAAAGACTGAAGGCAATATGAGTCTGGCCCAATAAGACACACACGAGTCTGGCCCAATAATTTTTTCCAGTTTACTCTTCCTTCTAATCAGGAAAGTAGCTTTGTTTAAAAAAGCCCTTTTGAAGGTGTTTGTGATAGTCAGAAAATTATTTAATGGTTTCATATTTACTATACAATTGACAAGAATAATAGGGTACATTCTGTGATGTCAGTGAATCCTTTTTTTTCAGAGACAAAGGTAGGAAATGTTTATTTTTAAATTTGTTTCTGTTAATAGATCTGATTGCTCGAAAGAGGGGACAGCTGCAGTAGCTCAGTTCTGTGGCTGATTTCAATAATGTGTCTCTTGGTTTCCAAGGGGGAGCAATTGCTTCCTTGATAAATGAAACAGTTTCCATGTTTTAGACGCTAATGAGGAAAACCCTATAATGATGAAATATGTCAGTGTTCCTTTTTGGTCTGTGTGAAGTGTGTGACACAAAATAGTGCTGTTTGGGAAAACTGACTGTCCCACTTGCTACTGAGAACTAGAAACAGCCAAAAATTTAATCTGAGCCAAAATTCCCAACCAACCACCTTCCCTCCCTCTCTATTTTTCTTGGAATAGTGCTGCATCTTTTATTTTATGATTATGGCCATGTTATTGCAGCAAATAAATGACTGTTAGATCTACAAATATCAAAAGTGTAATGGATTTAAAATTATACATACAGAATTAAATATTAAAGAGCTGTTTGAACCCACTGCTCTGTTAATGATGACTCAAGTCCTGGATCTAGTTTTCATTTCTTCTAGTGAAATGCTGACAGCAGTTCCTTGGCTTTCTTCCCAGTCTCCCCTGTAAAAATGGTATATTTCTAATGCATAACCTTCTTTCTGTGCTCAGCAAATAGGGACTAACTTTCCTGATGGACCTTATCTTCCTAATTTCTAGCCCCTGAAGAATTGAAAAATTGACTATCAAACAAAATCCAGTTACCTATAAAGCAAAATGAATCAACTGTTGCAGAAAAACAGCTAATCTTTATCACTGACAGGAGACCAGGATCTTCAGTGGGGCTGAAAATGAGCAAAAATAATAGTAAAAGAGAAACAACCTTTCCCCCCCCCCCCCCCCCCCCCCGTGTTTTCTTCTCTGTTAACACCATCACTAATTACTAATTCTAAGTGTGCAACCATCTGCTGAAGCGAGCAGTAATATCTAGGAGAGTCTGAGCTGGGATTTCCATCAGGATGAGTGGCAACTACAAGGCATGGAAATCTTGGACACTGTAAGTTAAATAGTTCTCCTGGTTTGGAAGTTCCATGTTCACTCCAAACCAGCAGTTAAGTGCTTAACTCAGCCCTCTCATCCTCTGGGGGACACAGGGACAGAGTTCTCAGCTCTTCCCAAAGATTCAACTTGTACAAAAAGTTCATTTGCACATCAGGGTCCTCAAAGACACCTGGGCCTGAAATTTGAAGAAGGCATAGACACCCTTCCCTGCTGCTAAAAATTTACCCCAAACGCTGAGGAATTGCTTTGGATATAAGCTCAAGGCTACAGTACCAAAGTACCTAAGGGAATGAGAACAAATATTTATTCCAAGTTATGAAAACTGAGGAGGAACAGGAGAAGAAGGTCCTGTAGAGCAGGTGTTTTTCCAGTATTTTGAAGGGGATGAGGTAGTGAAACTGCTGCTTTTTTTTTCCTTTTACAAATATCTTCTTGTAGACCTATTGAGCCAACTGTGAGGGATCACCCAAGAGTCAAATAGTCATTTACATATATCCTGGGATGGTTCTGTGGTAGTTGGACTCATGTTAGGGAATCAGATGCTGTGAATTTAAGAAGAGCGTCTTTATTACATCCATAAAGAAACTGTTTTCACAGTGTGAATGACAGGCCAGTCCTGGTTCTCTCTGTTGAATTCTTCTTGGTGCTGACAACAGCTGTAATGATGTTTGATTGCTTTTTTATGTTGGTGATGATCTTTCCACCCATCGAAAAGGCAGTGATTTTGGAAGTGTTGTCCCTTACAGCTCTCAGGCTGAGAACCCCCTTAGTCCTTGGATGTGACAGACAAGCAGTATTTTACTGGAGACTGGTGGTTTGTGCCCAGGGCCACTCGAGGAGGCAGCAACAACCCACGTGCAGGGAGGGGAATTGTCCTAAGGAAGGACTCTGAACATCATCAGAGCAAAGTGCAGCAGCGTCCGCTGATGGGCGGCTGCTTCTTCAGCTTTTCCTCTGTTTAAACTCTTAAAGGGGTCCACTATTCCCTTTCATGATGAAAAGTTTCCTGAGTTCCTCATACCATATTTTTTAATTTCCTTCAACAGTCCTGTGAACTTGGATGTTCAGGGTGCTTCCTATTCCTCTCACTGCTTCAAGTAACCTATTTCTATTAGCTACTGTATCATTTTCTGCCTGAACATAAAACCACTTATTTGGTCGGTAATGTTCTTTATCTCCCTTAGTTTTCATAAGTATAAAAATATTTCCCCAAGCATTATGAAAAGATTAAAATTCAATTTGAGTGCTGAATTATGCATGATTTTCAATTTGACATTACTCTAAGAATTTTTTGTTTCTCAGCTTTTTAGTATTATGAGAAAATATCTACTATCAAATGTACTTTTAATAGATATTTCCTGGTATTCAATGACACAGCTGACATTTAATCCATTCTACGAAGATGTCTAAATATTTAATTTTACAATTCATAGTGGCCAATGTTTTTTGATAAATGGAATGCTTCCATTTATGGCTACGATTTGGGGGGAGCAAGGATATAAACAAAATCACTTCCAGAGGGGAGGAAAATAAGTTCAGTTAATTATTTTACTTAAGTGTGCATGGCAATATCTATCAAGCTGCCAACATAGGAAAATAACCATCAGCAGAGTAAAGCCTGAAAAGCATTAATCAAAATTCAGTATGATTAGCATTCTTAGTTTGAATAAGGAGTAGGATCCTGAAGATGTTCAGTGCTGCTGGAAATAGGTGAATAATGGATAATAATGAAAGCCTTAAAACAGAGTAGAAGCTTTAAACATCCAGAGTTTTGCTCTACCATTTCTTTTCTTTTAGTATCTGAGCTGAAATTACAGACATTTTATATCTCAACTTCATTGTAGGTTGGTCTCTCTTTTTTTAGTATTCATGTAGATATAGAAATGAATGGTCAGAACAGATTGGAATCACTTCGCTGGAATCAAAAAATACCAAAGCTGAAGAAGCTGATTTCTTTGCTTTTATGCTTAGATCTTCGTAGCTCTTTACCTGGAGACCTTTCAGGGGTTGGCAAGGTGAGGTTCCTTATTTCTTGAAAGGTACTGAGGAGAATTCTTTAAACATACTGGTTTTCTTTTTCTTTTGTTTTAAAGTGACATTTGCACACAGCCAATAAACTTTGTACCTTTATATAATCTTATCTTGACCTTCTCAGGCATGCAGAGAATTAAATGAATTTCACTTACTTGAACTTGGTTCTCTAGGTGCTCTCAGTGTTAGCTCTTTATATACCTATTTGCTTAAAATGCTTCCAGGAATTATTAGTGTTTAAATGTGTGTATTCATTCTTGCTATAAATTTGACACAGATTGACTTTATTGGTTCATAATCTTAGCTTTATGTATTGAATGTGTGAAGCAATGCAGATGGATTTACAACTGAACACATTCATCTTCATGAAATGTATAGCTGAGGTCCTTAACTCTAGGATATTTCTGAACATTCACATAAATGCTTTCATTAAGTAATCAATAGCATTGAATATTTGTACATAAACCATATGGATGAGAGATGTCAAAAAGTAATAGGGATTATAAATCCATTTAGTCAGTTCTCAGAGTATTAAGTGCCTCAATACAAAAAGAATATAACTGTGTATATAACTGTGCATCCTTTTAAGAACTGATAGCTGTGATATTAATACACTCTAGACATGTTTTAGTAATGCAGAAATAATTTTTTGGTTACTGAGTTTAGTTAGAAACCTGCAGATTTTGACCTACCATTGGTGAATTTATATCATACCTAATAAAAATATTTGTAATCGATCAACTCTTTTATACTTACACAAAAGTCATTTTTCCCTTTTGTGTCAAATAAAGGTTTCCTTTTATAATTTTTTTGTTGTCTTAAAGTCTAAAACGTGGAATTAAAATGTTTAGGGTTGTAGTTCAATCAAAAATATGCTGGTTGCAAAGGATTTCATAGTTATCCACAAATGAGCAGGTTATAAAATAATCAGTTACAGTAATCTATGAAAATGTTACTTTATTCTTATTGGAAAATAAAATCCACTCTCATTTTTATACAGTTCTTTCAGAGTTAATGTTTTTCCAACAGCTACATAAATTAGGAATTGCTCAGCTGCTTAAGTTATGAGCAAAACCCAATGCATAAAAATCCTCCTTTAAACTTGTCTCTGAAATGAATTTGTGGGAGTGGAAAAGTAATGAAGTCAAAAGCAGGTGAGAGGATTGTTATCTCTGTAAGGTTTTATTGATGAATGCATCTTCCCACAAATAGTTCTGGAGGTGTAATGAATTGTTCACAGGGTAAAATGCTCTCTAGAAATGGCAAAGGTTCTCCATAGTTGTGCACCTCTTTTGTGGCACTTGGCTGGAACACCAACATGTCCAAAGAAAACAGATTAGAGCGTGCTCGTATTTGTCATCAGGGAAATCTTTTTGTAAAGACAAGCAAATATGACCAATCAAGCATTCCTGATTCCATCAATCTCATTTAATTACCAGGAATTTAACTGAGAAGAGTGTACAGAACACAACCTGGAGGTGCAAGCATCCTGTTGAAATTTACATTGGACTTGAATCTCAGGAATAACTTTGCTCATTCTTGCCATACAACTCTTGTCTAACTTATATGTGCCTGAAAATTAACTCTGATTTCAAGGTCATAAATTATCAAATGCCTGTGCTGCTCCTCATGTAAGCCACCGATTCCACAGGCTGAACCTTCCTTGTCCCCATCCTTGCCTGTTATTAGATGATCTTAGGCCAAGTCCCAAGAAAAAGACCCTTTGAAAGGGTCTTCAAATGAATTAAATGTGGCTTGGCTCATAGGATCAAATCTCATTTTGACTCTCTTCAAATAATTTTCACAAAGAAGATAAAACATGAAAAAACTGCTTTTAATAATTGGATTTTACAGCTATTATACCTTTCCTTGTGTGTGTAAGCACGGGGATCCCTGAATTCTTGCTATGCCCATTATTTATTAGCAGCTCTTTTCAGTGTACACACACACACACACACACGAGTCATGCTACACTGTAGGAAGCATGGGCAGGGATCCCAAGAAGGGGTCTTAGGAGGAATGTGGGTTATTTGATCTCTTGAAGAGAGGGCTGCTGGAACAAAGGAGTTCTCAGGTACATGAAAGGGTCGATAAGAGGAAGGTAGGAAAATGCTTCTCTGCTTACCAGGACTAGAACAAAGAGTAGTACTTTGAAATCACAGCAAGAGAACTTCTGATCCATTGCTATTTTTATTTTATGAAATCCTGTGATGTGCTAACTATGATTAACTATTAGGCTAGAGGAGTTAGGAACTCTTGGCATTTCTATTATTAGAAACATTTAGGTACATGTTGAAAAAGGTTTGGGTTAGAAATATATTTGTTAGAGATACAGCTGGAGTAAATAGTTGCTTACTACGCCTTCCAGCCGGCTTCTGGTTATTTTATGAAGGATTTGAAATACACCCTATTAAAGGGTTAAAAGCATATGGCAGGGAGTCTCCAGTGTGGCGTCAAGCAATGCAATTTCCATGACAAGAATAGAAATAGCAGTTTGAAGTCTCACTGTTTTAACAAGTTTTTTTAATGGAAAACTGTTGTCAGTACATCACAAAAAAAAAAAAAAAAATATATATATATACTGCATCTTTCTCTCAGTTTTGTTTCCAGTTTCCCAGATGACATGCAGCCAAAAATGTAAAGCATTAAGAGAGAGTGTCTGGATATTTTAAGGTCTAATTGATTGCCCTTAAGATAGATACTATTGTTCTATTTTAGAAGTGTATAAAATGAACATGCATGTCTCCATCTACACCGTTTTCCTCTAGTGGATAATCTAATTTTAATGTAACTGTCTTTTGTTTTGTTTGTTGTGCTGGTCCTGTTTTGTCATTCTGTAAGAGGAGCTGTTAATCTGTCTTTTTGAAGAGCCCACGTTTTGAAGACAAACTGCCCGGAATACTTTACCAAATAGAAATGCAAATAGGGAAGAAAAGCCACATCAGTCTTTTCTGTGCAACTTAAAAGTTAGAATCTCTTAACCAGCATAAGAATGTTCAGTAACACAGTACATGCCTTGAACATTAAGTTTTGTCTAGGTTTTCCAAAAGTAAACATTGTGCTTACAGGTATTTTACAGTTAATTCCTTGATGTTAAAACTATGGCTGGTGAGTGCTCTGTGTGCAAGGGAAAACCCAGGTGTGCCCCCGATTTCTTGACTGTGATACAGTTTCTCTGGTAGCTTTGGGTCAGTCTCAGGTATATTCAGTTAAATCTGTGAAGGTCTTTAAGATGAGAAAGGTCTGGAATTTATCAGTATTCATAGAGAGCCTTCTGGCAACAGAAGTCTTTGGCATGGTTTGCTCTTAGTGCCCTGTGTAACTGAGCACATCAACTTCACTGGGCTTATTTTTCAAGTGTCAGAATCTTTAAATGTCTTCATTTTGAGGCCTTCCAGTGTGAGAACAGCTTGCTATCCTATTTGAAAGGTGTTGCATTTGCTGCTGGTCCGTTGGGTCTCCACATGTTGTTTAGGATGAGTTTTTCTGAGGGGTTGAATGAGACAGTTCTCTGCCAAAGGAGGCACTGGCTTAAGGCATTGGATGTGAGCACTTCAGGCTGACAAGTGAATTCATGATTGGCATTTATTCTGCAAAGTTTTTTTTTTTCCTTTCCTTTTTGTGCAATAAAGAATGATGCTCCATATAAATTCAAGAACTTCTGCCAATAGCAAAGAGCTCAGCCTGACATCAGGGCATTTATATGTCTGCCTGAATTCTGACTTACTCTTACATTTTCTCTCTTAATTTGAGCAGGGATTGCAGTATAGGTATCTCTTGTCCTGGTCACCAAAGTGCACATCATTTGATGACAAAATGGATTGCATTTGCAACTCCTGCTCTGAGAAGAAAAATTTTTCAGGAAATGAGCCAGTGGGCAGGGAGATGCAGGAAATGTCCAGCCACAAGTACATGGAAATTTTGATCTTTCTCTATCAGTTTGCCTTCCAGTCAGTTTTTTTGAAAACTGGTAGTTGTTGAGGGCTGAGGGTTTTTTTTCAAGACACTAACCAAATTTCTCTGTGTTGCTGAAAATCTCTGAGCTGCAAAGGGGAGGATGATTCCTTCTGAGTATGTGCTGGGACTTGGTGAGGAACAGAGCAAGGTTCAAACAGATCCAGCCAGAATCACAAGTGGTTACACTGCATGGTTTAAGATGGGGAGTAACAAGACAAAAGACTATAGGCTCTGTAACAGGGGTGTTGTCCTTAAGATGGCAATTAGTACCTGGCATTTCTGGAATTTCTACATTTATCTGGACTTTGGAGAATGGGATTTGCATTACTGAATTTTATGGTGTGTTTACTTGAGGTGTGTGTCCCTAAGAGGCAGAACACGTGTCAGTGGTGGTGGCTGACAGGAGACATGCGCAGGCAGAGTGATGAGTAAGGGCTGGCTTGATGCTGCACTGAGCTGCTTTTGGAAGGCAAATGCTGAGCAGTTAAAGATCTAATGCAGTATGGTGGAAAACTGAGTCATTTTAAAAACAGAGCTCAGAGAAAGGACAGCAGTTAATTCCTTGGTGCCAGAGAAGCCCTGTAAACCACTCCTTGGGGCACAGACTTTCAGATTCAGGTCCAGGTTCAGAACCCATACGGGATATTGTGGCTGTTTCCTGACCTTTTCATTGGCTGTAGCTAAATATCACAGTCTCAAGCTTTGTTAGCATGGCTTTTCATAGGTGGGCTTTATTCAGACATGTAATTACCTCTTAACTGTACCTAAAGTAATTGCTTGTGAATAGACTTAAATAATACCTTTCTTTATATTCTGTTTTCTATTCTTTTATGTTGTCTTATACTTTAGATATTTTTTTTGGCTAACCTTTACAGTTGGTCTTAACTCTTCTTGAAATTAATTGATACTAGTTGGGGAGTTGATTAGGTTTTCATTATGATTATGCAAGTGTCTAATCTTTCTGACAGCTGCTAGCCAACCCAGTTGCTTATAAATTATAATACATTATAAATCCCTGGCTCAGAAACCTTGACATATTTTATACAAAGGAAAAAAAAGAGCAGCATTTCTTCTGTATATGGTAAATAGCAAGGATACCTTCCCCTGAGGGCTCCCACGTACATGATAGTGGTTCACTGAATGTTCATATCTGATTTAGTGAATTGTTGGATGATAGCAATCAGGATGCTGCCTGGTGGAGTAATGAGATTCTGATGACTACCAGCTCCCTGATGAGAAGTGCTTCAGAACCATTAAATGCTGTAAGATTCATAACATGGGAAGAATGTAGTGAGCTCTTAGTATTTAAAAACTGTAGTAATTGTTTTCACAGATTTTTTTTTTATTCCCATAAATAAAGCTTATTTGCTTTGTCTGCAGTTTTGCAATTTTTAAACTCCTGAGTTTAAGGATTTCCTTTTTATTTGTGTTCTTCTTATCAGCGATAAAAACATAAGTCATAGGGTTTCTGTATGGATGCAGAAGGATCATGGCAAAATGGTGTTTGGCCTTGGCAAGCCCTGCAGCAGGTACACAGGCAGTCTTACACCTCACAGCAGTATCAGCAGTTCCATATGTTCCCTGAGATTTTTGTTTCTCCTAATGACCTTTCTGCATAGTGGATACATTAATATAAACATTTCCACATAGACGTATTTTACAATGTTACCAAAAATATTTGATGATGTGCAGCCTGCCCTAGTGCTTGATTTAGCTGTTCCTTCTTCATCAAAGCTGTTTACTCAATGAATACTCAGTTTTAAAATACCTCTTGAAAGACTAAATGGCAGAGATTGTGATTGTTATATATTCTGTTTATCTATAATTTATTTTATCGTTAGAATGCCATATTGTAACAACTATTGAGACCTAATTCTCTGTAATCTATTTTTTAGGTTTGCCACTGAATTTTTTACTACATTCTTCGTATCTACTAAGCCAAATATTTTAATATCACATCTCTTGAATGTTGGGATCCTCCTTAATTTGTTAGACAGACTGTAAGAACAGAAACACGCTAAGTGAGAGAGACCACTGATAGAGAAAATGCTGGCATGATAATTCTGTTTAAATATTAACTTTTGTCATTATTTCATGCTTCTTAATTTGCTGGAATAGGGAGCTTAATGTGGTCTTATGAGGAACAGCTATTGTTTACAAGGACTGTCAGCTGCTTTTATGAATTTTTGAAGCCTTGCTGATGTGGCAGCAGATGAGTTCAGTGGGGTTTAATTAATTTGGAAAAATAATTAAATTCCTTTTTATGAGATCATTAAATTAATAAGAGTATTTAATACATTTTAAATTCAAAAATTAATAAAAATACAAGTGAGAAGATTGATGGGTTCTGCCATATTTTTAGACCTCGTGACTTTCCATTAGGCTGGGCAGTGGACGCTGAATGATAAAATAACAATATTGAAATTAAAGCAGGAAAAAGGATGAACTACCGTACTTTAGAAAAATTAGGCATATCAGCCTTTCTTTATTGAGTGGAGACATTTTAGAGTCCCAGAAATAAGTCGCATCACTTATGTCTCTGGGTTGTATGATATTCTGTTTTATGCTAATTGTTTTTAAGGTAGCTGAAACTTAAATAATTTATCGTGTAACTGCCCCCATCTGTTGGGTTCTCAGAGCACCAATAGCTAAAGGTGTGTTTCTTTTCCTCTGAAAAGACATTGCAGAGGATTGATCCAGCTAGCATTTCCATGAGCTCAGGAGTCCATTTATGTCACGCTGTAGAGACTGAAGCTGAAGAAAGGTTCTGTGAGGTCATTTGTGTACCTGTGCGGGGGATGATGGTGTTGAACTGAACGCTGCCGTGCTTGGGAAGCTCTCCTGCCTGTGTGTCATGAAAAAGGCACCGCAGTGCTAACAGCTTTTGGGGCTCCTGCACTGGCACCTTGTTGTTGTTTAGGTGAGAGATGTCTGTGTGACCTTAGCAATATATTGTCCTGTGCTGCAGAGGGAGGAAGAGAAACACTTCCTGGGTTCTTTTCCCAGGGCTCTGATAAATATCACTGTGGGTACAGCTCTGAATGTGCTGCTGGTCTGGTGCTAGAGAGGTGAGCTGGAGTTAACCTGCTGCTTTCGAGCCTGTGAGATGTTCCTCTACACAGTCAAACTTCTTTGGTAGAATTATTAGTTTGTGCTTCAGAGAAATGAAGAAGCAGAACACAGCATCTTCATGTAGCTGGCTATAACTCTGCCTGGATGCTCTACTCCTCTCCTTTTTGTGGAGACAAAATTATCCTTAAATAAAGCCACTGAAAAACTCCCCAGCTGCTCACACATTCAGTGTTCATTTAGCTGGGTTTACTGAATGGATAGTGCTTTTTTAGGAATTACCAGAAAAATCATGGGATGAAGGCCAAGCACATGCAATATGATATTCAGGGATAAAAGCTTTCTGTAGGCCACTTAAAGTCCATTGCAGGAGACTGGGAGCTATTGGCTGGTTCAGCTCTGAAGCATTACGGGAGTTTTTCCTTCAGAGGAACATCTTTCAGAAAGGCTTCTGCTGGCAGTTCCCTGGATCATTTGAGAGACTAAGAGACTTCACATGTAAGTCTGACTTGTATGCTTTCCCTGTCCTATTTTGCAGTGAACAGAGAGGATAGGGTCAAAAAAATAATAACTGTAACAATAAAGAAAAGTTGACTTGCTGACTGCAAGTCTCAAGTAGCTCAGGTTATTTTCTGTCTGAATCCTGTTTTTAGTGTGTACCCTTTAAGGACACTGTCCTATTTCCAGTTAGTTTTATCCCCATACTAATATTGTCAATTATCACCTGTCATAATTTTTCTAATGTAACATTTGGAGCTCACTAAAACACAGAGAGTTTTTCATACATTTTCTTACAGGCTTTGACATGGCCTATTAGCCTGTAATCTTCATGATAAATCATCTGCCTGATATTGTCATTATATTCCTTCCCCTTTTCTTATGATTTCTAATACTAAACCTGCCAGAAGAGAATAGAGAAAGGCAAAGAAATTGTGCTTCTGGAATGAAAGATTGTAAATTATAGATGTAGCTGAAAGATAAAACAGAAAATAAATTTAATTAAGAGAAAAAATCAAGCAGAAAATAGAAAGATGTAATAAAATGGCGAAGTGAAAATTATGGAGGGAAGAGATAAAACATTGATACCATTCTAATTAAGAGTCGTGAAAACCACCATCTTCCTTTTTTTTTCCTATTGATATGAAGTGAAGCATTTTTTTCCTTTTGTTTCTATTGATATAGATCCCATTGAGTATTACACTACTGTGCTCTTGTTCAGGCTGACATTTACAAGAGGACATTAGTTGAAAGCAAAGAATAACAGAAAATGTAGGAACTTCAGCAGTGAGACCACTTAAGAGGTATTAATACTCTGACAAGTTTTTAGGCTGCTCAAGGCCTTCAAGTAGACCATGGATTATGACCTGAATGTAAATTCCCTTTTGTTTTTCTGCAGTGGTGGTGTCAGTGTTCTAGTGGAGAAGCTGGAGTTTTTGTGTGCTTTTAACTGGCACTAGTAGTTGCTTAATCTTTCACATGGAACAGATTTCTAGGATAAGCTATTCAGTGTTTTCTAACATGTCCCACATCCCAGTGAACATGCTTGAAATACACTGTAGGAAACTGGCTGAAGCACCACTCTCCCCCAAATAATAACAATAGTAATAAATTCCTTTGATAGAATAACAAGGAGATGGAATGAGAAAAGGTTTTATAAAATCTGATAAGACCAGCTGTTCCCCTTTCCCCTTTTTCACATGTAAAAAGTCTTCTAACATAATATCATAAAGATACTTGGATTACAGAACACTGTCCCCATGGTCCTGCACCCCTCTCACTGACAAATGGCAGTGTATTGTAGGAATAGTGACTTAGATCTATTTTCTCAAGTTTTGGCTATGCTACTTTTCTCCTAAGACAAACCACAGGAACGTCATAATTTCTAGGCTGCATCACTGTTTCCCAGGTTACAACACAGGAAATCACAACATCAGTCACTAAGCCCTCCCTGGAGCCTGTGATAAACAGCCAAATCACCTTAAACACCATCTTTTTCAAAATAGAGCATAACTGATGCACAGGTACAAACCAAGCAGAATCAGTGGATGATAAAACAGAAGTCCAGGCCTCTCAGACAACATCTCCTGCTTCCTGTAGCATTTTCTTATAACTCTTGAAGAGATTGATTTCCTAGCATCTTTACTCCCTCATTCTGTGCTTAATCTACAGAGGGATCACTAGCAGTTTTATATTTGCTTTTGTAAAGATACAGCCCTGTGAAAAGACAAGTTTGCTGCCTAAAAAGGCAGTCCAGTTAACCAAATTATGTTTTTTCTGCCCTTATTTAAGGTACCACTTTGTTAGTCTTTTAATTATTATTTGTATCTTCTGTTAGACCCTTTTGAATTAATTGTGCACTGACAAGCAGAGATGAAATACACATTAGTGTCATTAAAAATTCAGATACCTGCTCTCATTTCCTGAAACTTTTTACTAGAAATAATAACGTGAAATATGTATTACATTTAATGCATGATAAAACGGTCAATTAACCTACTCAGTATAAATAGGACTACTGAAGGTTTTTAGCGTTTGTGCCATCTTAGGTTATGTTTCTCATCATGATTTGTAAACTGACCACAGAAGAATCAAGTCATTGTTATTATGACCATCTTAGGTCAGAAATGACAAAATCTTACGGGTTTAAGTGCAATTTCACCATTTTCATTTGAAGGAGTAGTAACACAGCCAGAGGAAGTTAAGTGCATTAAAACTCTTCTTGTCTTCCTGAAAGAATTTTACCTTGAGGGACATTAGGTACCTTTAAAATGTTCAGTCCAGGTTTCTGTATGGCTTTGGAAATTTCAGCCTTTGTGTTTACAGTGATGTTTCTACCAAAACCATATTTGACAGGCATCAAACTGAAAAGTTCCTCTAATTGGTCGTAGGAATGAATCCAAGTTTAACAAATGCTACAGAAGATGGGCTGGGCCACTTTTGAAGTGACTTTGTTGCATCTCTACCATCTCTTTTGGAAACAGATTTGAAGAATGGGTTTTTTTTTTCCCACATCCCTTTTACAGTTTAAAGGTATGAGTTTGGTTGCTGCAACGAAATTAAAATAACAACAATGTCTATTTTAAGTTGTAAGTTCATGAACAGGCAGGAGTCTTTAGGTACAGAGGAATCCTACATCACCTAGTGCCCCACGATACCTGTGTTTTCTTTCCTCTACAAAACGTAGGAGAAGGGAGAAAGCCCTTAAGCAAAGGACTCTGGAAAATCCTGAATGAGTGAAGTGTATTTGCATGGCCTGATCTAAGCTGTGCAGCTGCCACAGTGCCCAGGACAGGAATTTAGACAGGTAGAACTTAGAAAGGCAAAGTTTGGGGCATGTGTTCAGCACAGCATTATTTCTCATTAATGAGTTGGAGCAAGAGTTAAAATAAAATCAATATTTTCTCCTATCAGCTTTTCCACTTGCACTGGGAGAGTGTGTTTGCTTCATTACACCAAGGTAGGGATACGACCCTGATTCAGAGTTGGAGCGAGCGATGTAGTCACAAAAGCACTGTGTTAACACCTCAGAATTGATGAATTGCTGTCAGATCATTCTGGTGATTTCCTCTTCAGAATTTCTGTCAGAACCCTGCCACAGCCACCCTCTGGTGATCCTCCAAATGCAAATGTGCCTCAGGGAAGCAAAGCTCAGGGCCTTCTGTGTGGAGGAGAGCACGGTGTCCTGTGATACACAGGTCCTGGAATGCTACCACGAGGCCAGAGAAATACAGAAGGAGTAGGAGCAATTATTTATTCCAGCTAGGAATTGGAGCGTTCTGTATCTTCCACAACATATGGAAATAATGACTGTTGACAAAGAATTGCTTAACTTTCAATGTTAGATGGCCAGGTTGAACTCCAGCACTCAAGTTCTGCTCGAGCACTCTCCTATGTGCCAAGGAGTTACTGGTGTGGGAGGAAAGCTCTTCATCTTGCCCTAACCCTGAACACCTGACAATCACTGATGAGATCACTGAGGTAGCAAGTAATGTTTTAAAGAGACCGTTCGCAGTCTTGTCAGCTATTCTGTGATTTCTGTGATTCCATGTCTGAATTCAGGCAGGTGCAAAAGTGAGAACTTTTTCCACCTTGTGAAAAGGCACCTGCCCTTTTTATGCTGCATGGGAAAGAGCTATCTAGTCTTTGCATAAGGAATTGTGAGGAAGGACTATCTGTATATATATGAGGTATTCTGGTGTTTTCAGATGCCAAAAGGCATGGGTTTTTTTCCTCAGCAGAACATTTCTGAGCGTGGGATAAATCATTCCTATGAAATTGAGTTAGCAGTAAGCAAAAGCAAATTAAGCTCCATCAGAGACCGAGGCTTATTCCTACATACGTGCCAGAACTGTCTGCTTTATAGGCAATTCATTGGAAATTGCTGCCTTTCTACACTGCTTATTTGTCATCTGAAGGACACCATGTATATTTTAGAGGCAATTTTTTTTTAACTTGGTATTCAAGCTAAATTTATTTAGCCAGTGTACAATGAATTCAAAGGCAAGCATTTACCCACCTTCCTTTAAACCATCATTAAAGGTAGAGGTAGACATTGTATCTGTACAAAATTGCTCTCTGTATACAACCACGGATTTGGAAAACAAGAGTGAGTATTTTTTAGGACTGTGTAAAAAGATAGAACTGTCTTTCCTGATTTCCCCTTGGCTGTATTCAGACTGACACAATAAGGAAGGGGTGTGCAAGTGTGAGCGCTTCTGTAGGCATTGCTTTAACCACTAAAGAGCCTTTCCTACAAATGCCCCTTTGCTGCCTACAGATAACCCTGTGCACATCTCTGAGAGTCCCTGCAGCCTGCTCACAGAGGTGATTACAGCCATATGGAAGCTGCGGAGTAAAGCTGTGAGGAATTTGTTGTGGAAGCACTGCAGAACCTGTCCTGTGCCCAAACACAGGAACAAAATTGCACTTAGTCTGCGTGCAAAGGGGCAAGCACCCAGGAAGAAGAAATGAGAAAAAGAATAATATCTACACCTTTAGGATCATTTATACAGCAATAGCACTGCCTTGGCCAGCCAGCCATCTGACCCCCGCTTTAAAGTGCCCCACTGCTCACCTGTTTCAGTTGCATTTAACAATGTGTTGCTGTGACCATGTGAAATTATTGCACCTGTGATCACCTTGTGGGGTTTTCTGCTCTCACGCAACAAATTTCACTGAGGTGTAAAAATTTAAAAATACTAAACCCATAAAGACTATTTAGAATATTCAGACTTCTTTTCAAAGAAACCTGAATAAGGTAATTTATGGTTACTCACTGCAGTTCTAAAATTGAAATAAATATCCCAGTGTATGTGCTGTCTAGAAGCTGTAAAGTATACTTAGTTCTTTTCAGAGTAGACCAAAAGTATGTGACATGTGGATATCTGAGGAGTAAGAAATTAATGTAGTCTTCCAGGGAGCTCTTAAGTATTTGTAGCAATATATGAAATCATTGGAAATGGTAACGTAGGTTCATCTGTTATCTGAAGAACCATCTTTGGCTTTGCTGTAAAGCACTGATGTAGCAAATGAGGCAAACAGAATGTTTATGCTAATTGAATTGACTCGCTTTCTTAGCGTTTCTCCTCAGCTGTTGCTGGGTCGGACTGTTGTTAAGCGTTCTGGCACTCACAGGTGTTTGCAGTGGAAATAATTGAGTGGCCCAGCTGGTGTGGAGGGTGTGCAGGCAGCGGTACCGGTGTGAGCGGGCAGTGCCAGCTGGGGGCAGTTACCCAGTTACCCACGGACGGGGCTGCTGTCCTTGGCTGGGGCAGAGCCTCCTTGTCACACGGCGTGTGAGGAGCCTCAGGAGCCTGGACTTGTCTGCAGCACCTTGGGTGTAGGTGAGTCCTCACGTTTATTTTCTAGGCTTTTCCTCCTTTGGGGAGCAGCAGCCCCAAGACGGGGTGTGGGGCAAGGAGTTGGCCACATCCCAGTGCCCAAGGTTGCCATTTGTGCCAGCACTCCCCCAGTTCAGCCGGGCTGGGGGCAAGGGCAGGTGAGCTGGGAGGGGAGCCCTCAGACTCCGTCAGTTTTGTGTGAAGGTGAAGCTCGGGAGGAGTGTTTGTCCTCAGCACTTCCCCTGAACCTTTCTTTTAATCTGCTCTCTTAGTTGGTTGTTTCCCCATTAAAATGCAGAAGAAAATCAGACGTTCTATATTCTTTTAGCTGCACTATGAATGTAAAAGAAAATGTTTTGGGGATCTTTAACATAATTCTTACACGGTCATTTTAAGGACGAGAGAAGGCTGTTCTTATATGAGAAAGTAGTCAGTAGTAATGTATTAAGTACAAAGGGAGTCAAAGGGTAAAAGTGAGGGAAATTTAATGTGTGTCAGTTTTGTATTTTCTTTTTCGTCCTTATTTTTGGTTTTATTTAGGTTGTTGAAAAGGGGGAGAGGGAGTGGTTCTTGGAAAAAGCAGCACAGCTGTTTCATAGTAATGTTTTGTAGGTTATGAGAGAGTTCAATTTTACAAGTTGCACAGGGTTTTTTTACTTTTACTTCAATTTCCTAAAGCTGTTATTAAAATGGATGAAGTGCTATATTTGAACCTTTAAATGGCTTCACAGGGAAATGTGTCATAACTTTGCACTTTCTGCAGGCTTTTCTTCATCTTGCCAGCCCTAGGTTATAGATGAACATAGTTTAAGGAGGAGAGCTGTGTGGTAGATTTTAAATACTTTCAACTTTAATGGAAGGAGGAGGGAGAACTGTTTAAAATGATCATAAAATTTTGAATGCAATTTGCAGACCATTTAGTATGTTGATTTAGGCAACAACAGAAGCAGAGAGTTAGCTGTGTAGGAGTGCTAAGAGACTGGAGTTTCCACTGGCATATTGAACCACAGGCCTTTTGTGCATGCTGGAAAATTTGGCTTTTACATCTACCATGAGAAACTCTGTGGTTTCACGTGACCCTAATTTTGATGCTCTTGCGATACTAATAATGTGTAACAAAATGAATGTTGAAATAATTATATTGTACTAGATGAGAAAGTACCCTGGAGTGCTCTGTGCTAATTCTTGTGCATATAGTGAATGTATGTGTTGGCTGCATGGGATGCTGAAATTGTTTGTGAATAACTGATTGACAGCTTTGGAGGTTGTTGGTGTTTTTCTTCACTGATGAAATTCAAAGCTGGGAAGTTCCTGTATGTAAAACATTCTTTGTGTAAAGCATTCTTTGATCAACACTTAACTGAAGTTCAGGTAAATACATTTCACAGTCTGAACACTTAAATGTCTCCTGGGGGTGGTGAGTTTTTGGTTTTTGGGGTTTTTTAGAATAAACCTGTAACCACCTGCAGTGAGAAGCATGAGTAAATACCAATATTTATTGTAAAAGTAGACAGAGATTTAATATTTCAGGCAGCAGTCTTTGTCTCTCTGCTAACTGCAGTGTTTGTTGGCCATCTTACATTCCCAGATCCATAGCTTGGTTTACATGACTGCATCTGGGATTTCCTCTTCTGTCTCTCATCTCTCCGCTTCAGTGATGAAAACTGATAACTTTAGAAGAGCAAGCTCTTGCTGCTTTGCTCTTTGATGTTCTTTTGACTATTTGTTTCAATCTTGCTCGTACTGAGATATTTTTGCTGGAATGTGATGGCCTGCTATGTGTGTGGAGGTTTATGCAGAATAAATATAAAAGACATGCTCCGCTACATCCTCTGAATAATCTGTCAACTGCTTCTTGGTTTTTTTGAACGTTAGGAATTTTGCAGCCCGTGGTGTTGAACAGAAAAATGTACGTGTTAATTTAAATGGAGTGTGTTCAGTGCAATGTTTCCCGTTGGAGTCTGCAGTTGAGCAGTCCCACAGTAGCTCATTGGTTTTTTTCAAGATATAGCATGGCTGAAGTTAGAGCCATCTGAGGATCCTTCAAAAATGTCACAAAATTGAATTTTGCAGCCTTTCTGAGGAGATTCCTTATCCAAGAAAACAGAAGGAGCTGAGAGTCAGGACCATGGGAGAGTTTGGTGTGTTGTTGTGCCACTGCCCAGGACAGCGTGGTCTGTGTCTGAGGTGCTGGATCCCAAACACTCACCATCTCCTTGTGCAGACTCCTCTTCCAGCTGGGAGCCTGAGATCTGGGAGCTCTGGCATGGGCTGAGCAAGCTCTGCTCAGCTTTGTTTTGCCTGCGCTGTAAGTTTTCTGCGGTTAAAATCCACAAAGTGCGCCTTAGAAACTTCTGTAAACATGATTAAACCTGGCAGAGATCACCTTGGGCTCACACTGCTGTTCCCTGGCAGAATCCCTCTGTGTGGGCATTTGAGAGACGAGCTGGAGGAGGACTTGGAAGAGAGTAGGCTTCCTTCTCCTCCAGTCACAGCAGCGGTAAGGCTGGTGAAGGAAAACAGGAAGAAAATATTTGCATGTTGTCAGTCGGCAATTAGGGAGATCTACAGCTTCAGCAGTACTTCGAGGGATGAGATTTCAAACAAAGCCCAAAGGCTTCCTCTAAGAAAACTGAGTACAAACAGCTCAGCGTGTGGCTCAGCAAGCGACTCACTGCCAAAAAAAGCCCTCCAGGTGCTTGGCTGGGGGCAGCAGGTGAGGAGCTGCTTTGCTTCCCTGCCATGAGCTGGGTGTCGGGTGGACAGAATATCCCAGGGAGAGAGGAACGGGAGCAGCTCTGCAGGTGCAGCCACAAATCCAGCAAATCTCCTGTGCCGAGGAAGTGACTGCCTGGAGCGTGAGATCCATAAAAGGCAGTGAAAGGAAAACATACTCAGATTGCTATGAGCAAACACATAATTTGAGCTGGGGAAGAATAAAAGTTGGAATCTTCAGGATGAGAAGAAGAAAAACAACAAAATATATGAGTCTGCCGAGTTTTTAGAACATATTTAGTGGCTATTTTTTACTTTTATAATGTGCAAAAATGGTAGTTATGATTGTGGTTACAGGAGTTGTGGAGAATTTGAGCACAACAGGTGTGGCAGCGAATGTTTGGAGTTTTTTAGGGGATATCTTCCTCTGAGTCCTGTTCTGTAAATGAACCCTGGCACTACTTTAAGAAAAAAACTCACCTTGAAAAATAGGAAGGTTAACACAGAATGGAGTTTTAGGTTTTGTTCAGCTGTACATAAGTGTGCTTTATGGAGTCCTAATGGAATATGTAACTGAACAATTAGGATGATTAATTTTAATTATTTTATTTGCAACCTACCCCTTTTAATACACTTCTCTGGTAAAAGTACAGTGCTAATATCAGGAAGCAGTGTAACAGGTATTATTTATCTATATGTTTTTAATCCTATTGATTTTAATGCTTTACTATTAATCTCACAGAGAATAAATGTTGGACGTGAAAATTAAGATGCTCCTATAGCAGTTCAGAATATACTTCATTAAAAATAAAATACATCTGTATGGGCAAATCATATGTATCTTAGCCACTTTAGGTTATTTTCCAAATAATGGATAATTAATTATTAATTTTGTACTTGTGAGAGCCGCTACAAATGTTAAATATATAACAAAACAATTAACAAGGATCCCAGAAATGTAACAGTTTGTCTATTGTATGTTTAAATTAGGTGCAAAGGCAGTTCCTTAATAGTAAAAGTAGGTTCCCTGAAGTCTCTTTATGTCTTTGTGGGTTTAGTTATTATTCAAGCCTTATTGATCTGAACACAATTATGTAAACATATTGTCTATTCTCCTTGAGCTATAGCACAGATTTACCCATATAATTCATAGGGCTGCTACGTGGTGCTTTAAAATTAGGGAGGAACACTTACAAATTATCTTACAATTTGCGTTCATTGAATTGCTAATGAAGTTTTATATAAATATTTAGTGTGGTGGTGCACCATGAGTTGGGTGCTGGTGGTTTCCCAGTGCAGCAGAGGGGAATGTGGTTACCTGGGCCACCTTTTGGGGTTTTTGTTTGCTTTTAGGGTAGTAGTACAGGGGTCATACAATACCCATTTCCAGCCCTAGTATTTCTGCACATACCTCTTGTGTGCCCTGGACATGCCTCAGGTATCTGATACACACAATGATAGATTCATTCTGTTTCGAAGTCGTGGGGCAAAGTTTTGCCAGGGAAACCATACACTGACTTACGATATTATCATCCCCTCGTGGGGTGTGAATTGGAACTGCTGACAGCTGCAGGTAGTCGGGGGTTTCAGTCCTTTCTGGTTTCAGAGATGTTCATATCCACGTGGTTTATGACACAAGCACAATTGAACCCCATCACTTGGTTCATTTCTGCTGTCCCAGGAATCTGCCCTATAAACACAAATTTATCACACTTAAGCAGTGCTGAGGCTTGCAGGATGTAGATGGTAGGCCAATTAAGCTCAGTGTGCCGCCATGTCACTGCAGTTTTGGAAACTTCTTTTAACTACTTTGCAGAAGATGTACTCTTTAAATTGATGCTTGTGTTTATCCCAGAGGTGGCTGCATTTCAGTGAAACGTAGCATGATGCTGACATAATCCTTAATGATCTCTTAGAAGTACTTTGCTGCAGAGTCTTAACTTGTTTAAGATGATGCGAAAGGTGCCTCAGATTAAAGCATTCTGTTGTCCTAACTTGTATTTACTTACTGTGTCCTTCTTCATCTTAGTTTTACCGTTTTAAATTCTAAAGCTTAGTTGCTAAAAAAAACCCAAGAAAAAACCAAAAAAAACCACCCAAGTTTGTAAGCTTGGATTTTGACTTTACAGGAGTTGTGGCTGTATGTTTTCAAAATTGCTAGGAAATTAAATATATACTGTTAATGTCAGGGAAAATAAGCAAATGTTATGGACAGATCTGACTTCTAAAGTAGAAAGCACCTGAATGCTGTTTATCCTGCAAATATAATGTATCAGTGGTGAGGTTTTTAAAATTCTTTATAGTATTTGTTGTAGATATCTTCAGGCATAGACTTACCTGTGGGTCAAGGGTTGGTAGACAGAGTTGAAATGACAGCTAGTACTGTGAATTTAGAAACACAACAGAAATCGTAAGGAAAAAAGCAGTTTTTTATAACTGTGTTGTAAATCTTATAAAGGATGTTTATGCAGAAGAGCAGTTTTTGAAATGTCAGAATCTCTAGTGATTTTCTAGTGACATGGATGCTGCATATTTCAGTCCACGGAGCACAAGATGTGGCCTCTCCTCTCCAGCTGCCTTGTCACGTAGCAGTTGGAAAATCAGTTTGATATTGGTGTTTTATGCATCAGCCCATTTTTTTTGTTTAGGCCCTTCTTTTCTTTTTGACAACATCAATGCTTTGGGTGAAGTTTTCTTCTTTTTGCCAAACTATAGTTCTTGAGGACTTCCCCTGCCAAATGCAGAAAGAGGGGTATAAACATTTTCCTGTGTGTGCAGAAACCCAGAAATGGTTCCAAGTTTTATGTTAACTTTAAAGAGATTCTGTGGAACTGAATATACTTCCATGCACACATCAAATGGAATGTGTGTGTTTAAAATACTTCTAGGTCAGGCAAAAACCTTGATATTGCTTTCAGTGGCAGCATCTTGCGCTGGTTTTATTCTGGTTTTCCTGTTTTGTTTTGGTTTTTTATTTTCCCACTGGTCTTATGTGAATATGAAATTCACATTATTATTTTATTTTTAATTGGAAATTATGTCCAGGTTGACTGTATTCAAAATTTATGAAATTAAGCGATTGGAAGCATCTGGAGACTGAAACTCCACTGAAGTAGGAACTGCTGGTGAATGTTAGTTAAACCTTAAAAATAAAATCTTCACTGTGGTGTTAGGTGTATTGTGGAATGCTTTTACAACCGAATTTTTCAACTAAGGAAGCTTCAACCCCAAAGTAGGACCAATCAGAGAAAAAAGGCTCAAAGTGGGTTTGAGGGGTTGTTTTCAACCAAACCTAAAGAGAGACAACATCTATCCTACAATTCCATGATACTGGATGTGGAAGAGTAGAATTTATGATGCAGAAAAGAATAGGGAAAATGCTCTGACGTTCAAAACATGGGGAGATGAAGATATTGTTCTTCGTATTCTCTGTTAGTATTTGATTTTAATGCTTCTAAACAGATGTAGACTCCTATGTCTTCATTTTACTGCCTTAGTTGGGACCCTAATTTGTGTTTACTGTTTTCAAGTTCTTCATGAATAAATAAATCTGCATGTCTTCTGTGATCAGAAAAACATGAAAAGGCAGTGCACACCTAGGTACATGTTGCCATGTCCTTTGTGTGACAAAAACCATCCACTTTTAACTATTCCTGATGCTATTTGATAATAAGCCCTAATAACAGATAATTACAGAATTGACAGACTTCCTTCAAGGAGATGTATCATATTTTTCTTGCAGTATCTGGAAGAATAAAGGTTTCTTTTTTTTCTGTCAATTGTATCAGTGTGACCCTGATCCTGCAGACAGTCTGAATAGGTGGGGTTACAAGAACGTTTAGGCCATTTTCTCAGAATCTGAAAGTGACAGGTATGAAAGGGAAGGTCAGAGGTTTTTGAAGCTGAAATGGTGATGTTATTGTACACCCTGAGCATACTTTCAGTGTTTTGGGCTTAGTTATGTTCTGTATCAGAGGAAAGCTTTCAGCTAAATGCTTCACCCTACAAAAGGCTTGCATTTTTGCTCATATCTCTGCAGGGGGGAGCACAATTAGAAGTTCACAGAATGGTTTTCTGAGTTGAAATAACTCTGCAGCACTAAAATTAATAAATAATTTTTTATATTCATGACCTTAAAGTGAGCACAGCCGTAAGCCCTCAAAAATCAAATTTACCAAACTGATTAAAGATTTGATCAAACATTAAAAACATAAGTGTGTCACTCTTTTTTGCTCATTTTATATTGGCTAAGGGCAGAAGGCCATGAAATGGTGAAACCTTTTTCATGGTAACGTGTGCTTTAAAAGGCTCCATCATCTTCCAGGACTGATCCCAGTGTACACAGTACACATACTGGAAGATGAAGCTTTGTAGATCAGGGATGTTGATAATAGACCTTGGATTATTTAAGAGAGAATATCAGAACAGAACATTGCAATGGGATCATGTCCTCCCACTGGTGGATGAATGTCTCAGCATCCCCTTGGCACTCATAGGAAATAAACACTGAGGTGAAGCAGGGACATTTATTTTCAAAGTGAGAGTCATTTATCCTTGTAGAACATTGTATTTCAGGGACTCTGTTTCCATTATAACAAACAGTTGATGATGGAAGATGTTGTCATTTGATGGATGTTGATACTGTAGAATGACAGGTGATCTTCATGTGACTTTTATGCAAAATACACATAGGTGGTTAGAATAAGAGAAATGCTTCCTAATTGTCTTGGATGACAGATTTGCATTTTGCTTTTAGCCATTCCAAAGGATCTTATCATAATACAGTCAATTTAAATCTTATATACTTGTCACACTGATTGAAGTATAGCTACAGGAATCAAAATTTTGTCATTTAGCTAACAAAAATATTTAATATAGCTGTAGCAGGTAACAGAGATGTCCTGTCACTTAATGCAGTAGCAGCTTTCAGTAGTTCACAAATGGCTTGAACACTCACTTGTTCCAAAATTGAACATTCACCTTTGTGAGTTCTGAATCTGATTTCAGAGCCAGACAGGCCACATTCAGCTACATTATATATATATATATCATATATAATATCTGTAGTATTAAATGATCTCCTAGGCAAAGTGTGGTCCAAGTGCTGTTGTCCCGAGGTAACAGAAGGTAACTCACTGTAGGGTGTGTCCCAGGTCAAATCATAAGCTGAGTCCTCTCAGAACAGCATTTCCGGGCACTTGCAGGAGAAGAGGTGGTTGTGCACAGTCAGCGGGGGTTTATCAAGAGTAACTCCTGCCTCACCACCCTCCCTGGGGTACAATAACTTGGCCGTGGGCAGGCAGAGAGCAGTGGCTGCCGCTTACCTGGCCTTTGGCAGGGTGTGCCCCAGCCTTCCTCACACCACTCTTGTGCCCAGGTTAGTGCTGCAGGCTGGGCGAGTGGGCACTGAGTGGGTATGGGCAGGCCTGGCACACTGACCGGGGCAGGGGTGTAGTGCCAGGGTGTGAGCTGGATGTGTCCCCTCACACCAGAGCAGTGTGGGGCAGGCCCTGCACAGGAACCCAAACTGGAGGAAGCACTCGTCGTGCTCAGGGCAGGGCTGTGTTTCAGAGCGACCTCGGCAGGCTAGGTTTTCATACAGGGGTAACTTTCAAGATCTCAACACTGATTAAATACTGAGCATGTGAAAATTCTTCTTTACATTTTAAAAAGCTTAAAATATTACCTAAGTGTAATAGCATGTAAGTTGCTTTAGAAAGACTACTTTTCAACTTTGTAATATTGTAATATACTGAAGGCAAGATAACTTCAAAAGTAATTTTTCACTGAAAGCATATGGTCCTGCTTACCTTATAATGTTCTCCTAATTAACATGACCATAAAAAGATGCCTGTTGAAATTTAGATAGTAACTGTGATTGTTAAAATCCTAATTACAGTTCTGTTAACAACTGTAGTGTGGGTAATACTCTTTATTATTAGTTCCACATCTGAGAATCAGTTCATTCACTTTGAAGGCATTTACACATTAATTTCCATGCACTTTTTTGGAAGTGAATGTGTGTATTGACTAATGAGCCTGCTAAAGCATTTATGTAAGATAACTTGATACTGGAATATCTGTTTCTGCTCTCAGTCAGTGGAATATGGTGAGATTAGGAAAATAAACTAGGTTACCTGGTTTAAATGTGTAGATGCTGAAAATTAATTTATGCAGTCTTGCATTAGAGAAACAGCATTGTTTAAGAGTGAGAAACACTGAGCACAAATACAATTACAGAGCAAGACAGTTGCTGGTAGCCTATGCCACTGGCCAGCTAAGCATGGCTTGCAATTTGAAGTGTACAGTGGCCACTTTAATCCCAAGGGTAGTGTATGATTGCCGGTATTGTAAATGAATTCCAAAGACACAGAAAAAACGAATTGCTGTTTGTAACAGCAACTGACACAATCTATTTTGAGATAATAAAAAATGCTCCTCGTAGGGGTGGTTGGCTGAGGGAGAGTTAATAGAGACAGTTATTTGAGAAGGGCTGGAGCTATTACTGGAGTGAAGCCTACTTCTTTTCTGTGGAAAGAAGACAAATGCAGGAAAGAGGAGAGGAAACCAATAATAAAAGTGAAAAAAAATCCTTTTTGTTTGTTTGTTTTTCATTCAGCCTTTTGCTGTAGTACTGCCTCTGCGGAGCCGTGGGCTCAGCTCAAAGTCTTACCAGGAATTTTGTGACCTGACAAACTTGAATTACCGTCGAACTCTTTAGGTCAATGCTCTTGGCTGCCTCATTGGTCACAGGCTCAGTGAAAAATGGTCTTGTCTGTATAAACCTGATACTTGCCAAGCAAAAGGCAACTAAAGAATAAAAGGAAAGAGAATAGGTAGAGAAAGAAAATGAACAAAAAAGGGAAGGTAAACCAAACTGATACTTTTAGGTCTGAGTTAAAATTGTGACGAATATCTAATATATTCACACAAGCGGTTTTGATCAGGGAAATACAAATTCGGGGGTGTTGTGAAGAACCCAACAAGACTAAGGGACTGGCAACCGTGCTGATAATGCTTTCCAAATGATGCAAAAAAGAATTAATGTGTAAATTGCTATGTGCCATCTTTGCAGATTGTGGCCCAGTGTCAGACCTAAATCCTCGATGCCAGTTTCAGATTTGCTGCTCTTTTGTTTAACATTGCTTTTGGGGTTTCATCACTGCAATACATTTGTTGCTTCCATTTGACATAGTAACTTATGTGAATTTTGATCATTTTGAATATGTTTTTGTGGTAATTATTGTGATAAAGATTCCATAGCATAAGATACCCGGAGAAAACATGACTGAATTGGTTGAAATGAAAATATAAGCTTGTTTGTTTGGGTTTTCTTTCATTTAAAATTAACCTACAGGTACATAGTGATGCTAGTGGAGGACAGCTGGCAGCAATGATTAATTTTGCTTTTGAGTTTTGGGTCATAAATTCCTGTGTTGTGTAAGGATTTGCATCACCGGAATAGCACCTGGGTCCTCGGTGCATATAATCAGTAATAAGGGTTTAATAAGGAGGATGTCCCTTTTGTAAATATATTCAGTGCCCCCTCCTGAGCAGAAACTCTTCCTTTCTCTTTGTCTTCTCAATCTCAGTGCTTGTAGTTTTGTATGATCCTTTATTCTGGGCTCCATTGCCACTGAAAAGCAGACAGTGTTTAATGACCTTCTGCATCAGTAGTTTCATCTCCTGAAAAATTAGAGTTGATTTGTTTTGTCTTTGATATTGAAAATCTAAAGCAGACCTTTTCTTCCTAACTTGTGTAACAGCAGCAGCTGTATTGAGGAAAGATTGGGGAAGAGGACAAAAGTTCAGAGAAGGTACCTTGCAGAATTAAGACTACTTTAAAATAAACTTTAACTAACATGGTCTTAAAAAAAAAAAAAAAAAAAAAAGGCTTGTCACTAGGCAGTTTAAAATGTGTCCCTGAGAAGAATGAATACTTTGCATCATCTCTGTATTATTACAGAGAGTTCTCTCTGTGTAAAGAAAAAAAAATGGTTTAATATGACTAATTGTTTCCCTGTGTATTCCGTAGGGCCTCATTTCAATTTATTCTTCTCATCCTATCTTGGAAAGCTGCCAGGTTAACCTACATATGGTATAAGAAACCCTATGCTCTGCTTTAAAGGATAAATTAGTGTTTGACCTCAAACACCTTACTATTTTCTGTGATAGACTGTGAGTTTTAGTTTATTATTTTAACAGATCAATAGGTACATTAATTCTAACAGGAAGCTCAGACTCTCTGCCTGAAGTTAAATTTGCCGGGTTTTTTAATTAGTTTTATTCTCCCACAAGGTTGAAATTTCTTTCGGGGAATCGAAGACAGGAAAGTAATTCACTGGAGAAACAGCAAATGATGCAGAAAATGCCAATATCAATTTCCTAAACAAGTCATAACTGGAATGCCAAGAATCTTGTTTCCGGCTCTAACTCTAATCATATGAGTAATCTAAGGCCCTGATCGGAAGGCACATTTTACAAACCCGTGATTTAACTTAAAAAGATGACTGAGATAAATTAAACCCCGCTGAGCTGTATGAGATAATGTCTTGAAGAGAACCCTAGAGGAACTAATGTTTGTTGTAGCATGATTTATATTGTAAAGGCATTATCAACAATGTAGATGGCCAAGTGCTAAAAATTTGTTTAGGGACATTCCCAGTTGTATTTCTGTACTGCGTAGTGTATTTGAAATTGAATGGAATCTGAAAACAGGCTTTTAAAGGGAAGAAACCAGTTAAAATAAAAATTCCTTTGTGTCTTTGACCTCAACCACTTCATACATTTTTCACCTTAGAAGTGCAGTCCATCACATTTTGTAGATCTAGCTGGAAACTGGGTTGCTGTAATAACTTGTGGCTCAGTGGTAGAAGAAGGAGTGTAAAAATACTGAAGTTATTGTTGATTTCCTCAAAGACAGATGTGGACAGTACATGAAGACAAATGTAAGGTTTCAGGTTAGCTTAAACCATTTTTTGTGTCTGCCTATCTTCCACACCCTTCACTTTGCTGTACCTTAGGAAACATGGGAAATTAAACTTGTGCTGGTGGCTAATCTTGTGGAAAAGTGCATCTGCAGTCCTTAGCGCAGACTGACTTCAGCTCAGAATGAGCAGAGCCATCTTCTGCGGCTCCTTGACAAGGCTAGGATGTGTAATGTTTTGTTGGTGCTCCTAAAAGGGGTGAAATGGCTTTGAGGAAGATGAAGATACCAATAGAAACAAATTGATGATGTAATTAATGAAAAGGAGGAATTTCTGAGTGTCAAATGCAATGGGGGGAAAGTGATTTTCTTCCAGTGTGTTGACATTTTGGAGCTTTAGTGCATTATCAGGCATGGAGAAAACTTCCAACAACACAACTTGTGTGCAGTGCCTGCCTTTCCCCCACCCTGGATTCCTGCACTGTTCAGTCCCACCCACGGCTTCATAGGCTTTAGCTGAAATCCAGGACATGAGAAACATGGCAAATTGAAAGGTTGTTTCTCATTTTAATGATTTGATCACCACCTTCCACAAAGTGCAGTTTTGCTTCTTGTGTGTGGACAGTCTTGGAGGGAAGAACAGTTGTCCCTGAAAGTCAGATGATTCTGATCCGGCAGGCCCATTCTGGTCCATACTGGTATTAGGAACTATGCTAAAGACAGATATGTACTGCATAACAAATTCCAAGCTCTTTCTGATTGCTGTGTCTGCTGGTTTTTGTGTTGTCCTGGTCTGCTCCTGCAGTTTGGGCTATATTTTGGCCAGAGTAGCTGCCTGGCTTCCTACCAGTTCTTAGGCTAGGGCTGACTACACCAGCGTGAGGAGAATAAACCTTTATTTCCTAAGACACATGGACATTGTGCAGTGCAAATGTTTCATAGTAGAAAAGCTTGTTGAGAACTTAGGGTGAGATGTGCTGAAGAATGGTAGATAATATTTTTTGCACTTCGTGTTTTAAGAGTGCACCACAGGCATAGTAGAAGTTTCCTGGATTGGCCATCCAGACGTTGTCTTCATTTCTCATTCAAAACACCCAGAGCAGAATTTAGCAGACTTTGTGCTTTCATTTGTAGTATTCCAGAGCCAAGGGATTCTTCTGTGTTCTAGAAATGTAGACTTGCTATCAAAGGCTTGCTGTTTAGGTAATATTTTTCTAGGGTTGCTTTCCAATCAATAGTTTTTGTTTTCAATTCCTTCTTGATAGTTTTTCTTTCTCTAGCAGAGGGCCATCACATTCTGTAACACAAACAGATGTTTCAAATCTTCTGCTTTTAGAATACTTCTGATTTTCTATGCAGAGGATCTTTATTCTCTGATAAAAGTGGTAAAGTCCTTCTTGGGTTATGTTCATCCTTATGAGTGAGAGAAACGATCCTTTGCTAAGAGAAGCTATTAAATACTGTTTTATTTTTCAGTCATACCCTCCTCTGGACACTCTTACATTTTTTTGTCTTTTTGGCTCCCAAAACTACTCACAGCACTTGAGGTGTGGCTGCGCCAGGCAGAGTGTGACAGTCGTGTCCCCTGACCAGCTGGCAGTGCAGTGCTTGATGCTCCCCAGGACAGGTTGGCCCTTTTGCCCAACTGTGTCAGGGCCCACTGGTGACTCGTGTTCAACAGATTTTTTACATGGCACTGCTGTCCAGCCTCTTGTCCCCCAGTTTGTACCTATAATTAGGATTACCCCATCCCAGATATGGAGTTCTGCACTTGCTCTTGTTAAATTTAATATGGTTGGTGATTGCCCAGCTCTGATCAGCTCAGATATGTGTCCATCAGTAATTTGCAGATTAATATTCTCCCCTTCTTCTATTTACCACAGTTCTAATGGCACTGAATCGGTGCAATTACAGATGACAGCTGCTGTATGCTGAGGAATATTCAGTGCAGTATCTAGAAGTACCCAGCAGCCCTTTGAGGCATTTATCATAACTTTGTGTGGCACTGGATGCAGCCTTGTCATGCTTTATTGTTGGAGACCTGATATAAGGGGCTCACAGCTGACTTCCACACAGTGAACTTCCTTATTTTTCTCTGAAGACAGTAGTGTCACGTGCTGCTTTGCTTTTCAGATCTTCCACTTACTTTTGAAGCATCTCATGTAATTAATCAGAGGAAAACCTAAGTTCATTATAACCCTTTCTTTTTCTTCAAGTTTGTGAATGCTTCTGCTGTCCCCTCTGAGCTCAGTGTACAAACAGAACAGCAAAATCTCGACCCTGTATGATTTTGCACCTGGAAGTTCATCTCTTTCTTGATAAATATGGGCATTACTACAATTTTTTATCTATGCAAATACTATGCACAGGTAACTCTCTTGGAGTCAGGTTCAGCTGTGCTTGTACAAGGCAATATTTAACATGGTATCACAATGCTCCGCATCTAATGCAGTGAACCCAGAGCAAAACTAATGTCCAATAAAGTAGCCTAAAAATGCTTCTCCAGTCTCTTCTTTTATACTTTCTTTCTGCTGGAAAGCAATGATTTTGATAGGCTTGCTCTCCTTTCAGTGAATCCTGTCTTCTTTAGCACCGTTCCATAAAAAGATGTCTTCTCAGAAGGACCCATAGCTAAAGCCAGCAAATGAAAGAAGGAAATAGGTCCAGTGTGTTTTTATTTACAGGCAAAGATATTTTACAAATTATTTTGTATGTCTTGTGTCATTGCAAGATCTAAAATGAGTGAAAAAAATCTGAGAAATCTAAAACCAAAAAGTGACTTTTTTTTGTTGCCAGCTTAGAAATTTTGCCGTCAGACTTCTGGATGTTTGCATTAAGGAAATGTGAAACTGCTTGTTTTCTGTTTGCAGTTTTGGACTGTATCTTAAAGTTTAATCCTATTTCAATTTTAAAATATATTGTCTTCATATATTATTTTGAAGAGTTTATATGCTGGACCTTACTTTGAAGAGGAAAACATTTATAGATAGCTTCATTATTTTACCACCCCAGCAAAATGCCTGTAGGTATCTAATGATAACTATTTAATTTTTTGTTACATTCTAATTATTGCAAATTAAGTTTTATTACAAAATGGTGTTCAAGATACTAATTGCTGAACATTATAAGGGCAGCCATCCTAGTGGAAATAGATTAGATGTGATTTATAAAAAGAAAACATTAATAGGCTTTTGGAAAATAATCCTGGTTATATATGTGCAGCAACAAATAAAGTTCAGGACTGTAAGTATTCATCCCACAGGGATAAATCAGGAGAAAAGGCAGCTAATTGGAAGAATTTCTAAGGTGTGCTAGTGGAAATGAATTTTCATTGCTTTATAGCTGAAATTCAAATCCTGTTGACAGAAACTTCAGTTATTGACTTGCAGCTAATTAGCAGCTAGCAGACTAGACAATTAGCTGGAACAGAATGGAGTGTAGGAAACAAAATTTAAAAGTTTGTATCACTCATTAAAAACAAGCTTCAGTTTCTAGAAATACACCAGCTTAATTGCCAGCATGATGCGAGTGCATCTAGTCTGAAGTCTTTATTTACATGTATAGAGTATATGTATGCAAGATACATATATGTATGTAGTATATATGTGTGCATATGCCTATTTAGATTTTCAATGAGAAAACATTGATTTTTTTTTTCCTCAATTTTATGATTATTTCCTGTCCCTCATTCCCTCCATGACTACAGCTTTCATTGAAAATTGAACTCTTGAATCATGAAATTTAAAAACTTAGGGGTTCAGAGCAATGGAGAGAGGTTTTTCTCATTCGAAAAGTCAGGGAAATTGGGTGGCAACTCATCTGTGCGGAGCGTGGGAGGCTGCCCTGAAGCGCGAAGGGCCCAGGACAGCTGGGTGATCCTCAGAGATGCCCCTCTCAAAGGTGAGAGTTGTGCAGGAGGCTGAGGAACGAAGCATTGCCTAAGAAATCCATTTCTTTTGCTTCCTCAGACTTAGTTACCTCCAGGCTAGAAGCTGTGCATGATCACAGGAGCTCTGCTGTCCTGCTGTTCTTGTCCCTCTTTTCCTGGGCAGATCACAAGGTGGATCTGCAAGGGTTTGCCATTTGCTTGATTTCAAGGCCTTATTTGATGATGTTTCACTTTCCCCCTGTATTTAAACCTGTGGTGCAGCTAAGATTTACAGTGCCTGCAGCACTCCTTCTATGCATGCAGCAGAGAAAGTTAGAAGTAACAGAAGTATTCTTTGGGAGGCAAGAATGCAGGCAGTGTCAGAAAGGATTGCCCTAGTTATAACAGATGTGATAGCTCTTAAATAATTAGGGCAAAGCCAATTAGTAATATTTTTCCAAGGAGGTTGTGATTGTGTCCAGTGTGTATAATGTTACGAAATGTGAGAGATTTTAGGAGAACTATTTTGTCATTTTTCTTAATGTTAAGCATGATTTACAGTAAAGTTCAGAAAATACTGTATTGACATGGATATTTTAAGTCATGGTGTTAGAAAGACTCTCTTTCCAGGTTCTGATAAAGTCTTCAAGTCTGCCTGCTTGCAGTGAGAAACAGTATTTTTCCAACTTTATTATACTGGGATGCAAAACATGTTGTTTTGTTACATTTATAGCTTCCTGGAGTTACAAAACAAACATTTAAAAAGCTACATTTCTCAGAGAGCTGCTATCAGAACTGTGCATTAATAAGCATCTAAATTACATGTCTTGCCATGTAGAACAAATTAGATTTCTTTTCATTAATATCAAGGAAGCAGAAAACAAGCCGAATCTCAAGTGAATTAAATGAATATAATTATTTGCCATTTCTTTTTCTACTATAAACCAGTCTTTATTCAATTAAACAACTCATAATCATGTTCCCACTATTTTAGTGGCATTCAAAACAGCTGGTGTCAAAATTAAGTAGTTTCCTTATATATTGTATACAGGACCTTGAACTCTCTGTTACCCTACTCATGGAAAGTGTTCTGGTGGTTTTTTTTAAGCTAAACAAACCAACAAGCTGCTGGTGGCTCTGCAGTGTTTTTCTCCTCCGCAGGTCTTTGAAATGCTGTGGTGAAAATCTTTAAAACGTGAATGCTTCTATGTTTTGTTGAACTCAGTTTCGGTTCTAGATTAGGCTGCTAGGAAATAATCTTAAATTATTTTTACCTGAAAGGAATGTGGAGAATGTGTTTTTGTGTGTGTGTTTGTTTTTGTTTGAGGAGCTTGATGGCGGGGACAAATCTCATAATCCCCAAAATCCTTAATTACTAACTGTGCTACTGTTTCATTCAGAGCTTTATTACTTCTATGGTGTCTTTATTGGTCTAATCAGTGCTGAAATGATGAGATATTTTATAAAATGCAGGCAGAAACTCTAATATTTAATCCTCAAAGGTGTTTTTTCCCTCTACTTCCAATGATATGTTTCTAAATGGGACAAGTTCTATTTTATGGGAGACCAGAGATAAACCTCTCGTTTCTGCTGCTCCAATCAACATAAATGGATTTGTTAATTTTTTTGAGACTATTCTCCCAGAACTTCTCATTTCTGCCTCATACCTAAACGTTTCTAGCTGGTAGTTAATTGTTTGTTCCTTTCAGTATCACTCCAGAGATCCTCAATGGAATAGAACTTCAGTGCAAAACATTAACATAATAAGATAATTCTCATAATGATACAAAAGAAAGTGCCCTGAAGTGATGAAAGTAGTTTTCCCTTAATGTTGTTATATGCAGAGACAATTTGTGTTATAGCTTTTTAAAAATATATTCCGCTACCTGTGCTGCAGAATCAGAGTTAATTTTAAAAGAGCAGACGCAGCATTAGGTGAGAGTGAAACCTTGAGCCAAAAGGTGCAAGAGATGAGAAATCTCTCCACGACTGGGAGCCCTCCTGAACGGCTGAGGCTGCAGTACAGCTGTGCCCTGGAAAACACAGGGAGATGTTGGGCAATATTGCCCTTCTCTGTAGGAGTAAATGGAAGACTCCTCATTCTGAATGCTCAGAAGGGAGAGAGGAAAAGTGGCTCAATCCTCTTAAATCAGATCAAATCCCTGAACACTGCAGCTTTTGGATGGAATGTAATTTCTTTTTCTTTACACAGACAGTTGGTATAAAATATTATTGCTGTTGAGATGATGTTCATTGTTCTTTGAGGCTAGGTTATTGCCTCCACAACTGATTTCATGGGATAATTCAAATAAGTTTGTTTGGATATTCTTACACTCCTGTACAGACCAGTGGTCTTTTTTTTTTTTTCCCTTTTGAAACAGTTTTTTATTTAAGAGTAGCTGTATGGCAAAGACTCTGGTCAAATATACTTCAGTGATGGTGACCTGGAAAGGACACTTGGAACAGTATGAATTATATCTGTACATATACCAGTTCATTAAAATGCAAACTTGAGCAAGTTTAGGTTCTAGAGTAAAGCCAGACGCTGATCTAGATTTTAACTTTTCAGTTCACATAATCTGCTTTATTGGCATCTGTTCTCTTTCCTAAATTCTTACTTTTTGGATTTTTTTTTCCACTGCTCTGGCTTTCAGTTGGGTTCAGAAACAAAACAGCATCTTGGGGCATGTGCCATCATCAATTTTTACCATCTACTATAAATTACCTCTCTCTGAGGTTTAGTATGGTGTCATATACTGAAGATTCTTTTTATGTGTGAAAGGATAATTAACTCTTGACTGGGGCTGTTTTCTTACGTGGACAGAACTGGAATACAAAAGCCATCACTGCAGACCAGTTGTCTGCTTTTGAGTTCTGCTTTTTCCATAAGGAAAATGCATATTATTTTTTAGGATGAAAGATAAAATAACGTGAAACTGAGTGTGCAGAATTACAGCATTTGATGTGTGTTGCAGACAAGTGTTCTGGGATACACTTGTTTAATTTACAAGTAAAGCACCTCAGGATTTCTTGTTGTTGTTGTTTTCAGTGCTACCAGCTCAGCATGAGATTTAAATCAAGCTGTGCTCATCCTGGTTCATGCACCATTGCCAATAAATTGGTTTTGGAAGTGAAACTTAGCTGGCATGTCCTGGTTATTTGGAGATGGAATCCAA
The DNA here is from genome assembly GCA_013400235.1 of Oriolus oriolus. Lineage (NCBI taxonomy): Eukaryota > Metazoa > Chordata > Aves > Passeriformes > Corvidae > Oriolus > Oriolus oriolus. The sequence continues at coordinate 3,644,044 of VXBT01007138.1, read as the reverse complement.
CTTGTATTTCCATAATAGTCCTGATTGTTCAGAGCTATTGCAATGCATAGTAGAGATACTTATTTGCTGTTCTCTTTTGAGGGCTTTGGGAGGACTCTTGGGCTGACTGTCTCAAATCAGTATCTTCAAGCTCACAAACAGCAAACATGCACACACGTGAAACCGCACAACAATGGGGGCTTTAATAATAGACTAATTTTATTAACTAAAACCCCTAATTTTATTAAAATAATAAATCTAATAAAATTAATAGATGGTTTCATGAAAGCATTTTATCAATAAATTAGCAGGTATATTTTTCATTAGCAAGAATAAACTAGTTTCTCATTCCAGTGCCTTTGTGAAATTCTCAAATGAACACTGTGTAGGATCCTCAGCATTAAACAGCCTTTTGGTTTAATGCTTTTTAAAACACCCATAATTTTATCTTTTGTGACTGTTCATAAATTGAAAACAGTTTTAACATCAGCTGAAATCCTTGCATAAAGCTAAATGCAAGTTTCTTGTAAGCTCATATCTGTGTTCGATGAAAGAATATGGTACTGTACTGTTTTTCTGTGCTTGGGGATAATTTTCTTCTATTTAAATTTACTCCAGCGGCACCCTAGAATTTACCTTATTGTATGAAATCAAAGTGCCACTCAGCCATCATGTCAGAGTGCCTTTTCATTGAGTGATGCTATAAATCATCAATGTTTTCTAGTATCTGGAAAACAGAACCATTCTTGTACATAGACAGTTAATATATATGGAATACATAGACATTGGATTGAAATACTCAGATGAAAATGGAATAAAGTTAACAGGGAGTAATGAGGAGGGGGAGTGGAAATTTTTTTCTGCTCTAAATAGAACTTAAAAAGAGTAATTGAAGTCTTGAATATTCCTGTTCAAGTGTTTCTTATACTTTCATGCTCAAAGGGCATAGAAGGCAAAAAGTCAGTCCCCCTAATGGGACAGAGATCTCATGTTCTGTACAAGTTAGAATGAATTCTCTTAGCACTCAAGAGAAAAAAGTATTGGTGCAGTGGGACGTGATCTTTTGCAAATAGATGGATGTCAGTGGTATTTTGTTAGCTGATGTGCTTACTTTAATTAATAAGGATATTTGAATGTATTTTGGGATATTGGAAGGAACAGTTCTTCCTTCAGTAGCAGACTGTGACCAGCAGCAGCCCCAGGTTATCCTGACTGGAGCCTGTTTTACTCACGGAGGTTGATCCTACAAACACACAAATAGTTGCAGTCATTTGACTCTGCTGAACTCCACTAAGTTGAAGTCCATGGAGTAAACCAAGGTCATCCCTCAGGTGAGTGGAACTTCGCGGGGCTGTTGCACTGACTGTCCTAAGCTGCACCTGCCTCTGTTCCAATGCAGACAGGCTGATAAATGCCCTCTCTGACCAAACTGCAGCTGTATCCGAACATGGTTCACTTGTGGTTGCAGAATCAACTCCTAAATAATAGCCTGTCAGAAGAGGTTAATTTTCAGATCTGATACTCATGACTAGACTGTAAAGCATCAATTTAAATGTCCAAACATGTAAAACACTTTGCCCTAGAAATTAAAATTAGCGTGTAAGCTGACAGAATGTGTGCTGACATCTAATTATGGTGCATAATAGGGTTTTGTTCTACTGTACTAACACCTCTCTTATTTTTATTTTTTCTAATCTTGTTAATCTGGACACATAGGCTCTTTCTCTTTTGGGCTCTCATTTGCTAAGATTCTAATTCTGCTTCAAAATCCTGTTACGGTTGATTAGCAATTTTTGCTGAAAACAGTTTTCTAGTAGATTAAGTAAGAATGTTATTCAGATTCTGTCTTGTCTGCATTTAAACACCAAAGCCTAAAGGAATCTTGAAGCCAAGCCTCTCTGACATGTCCTGTACCGTGCCTCTTTAGCTGCTTTACTCTCTTATAATATGCTTTCAATTATAAGAGCCTTACGGTGGCATCTTTTGGTTCTGTTCTTTCCTGTATTTCTGATTGATGGCATTTGTAGGGGTATTGATTGCATTTAGCAAGGCATCTGCAGTGCTGCTGCTCCCATGCTGGGGGTGTGGGAGTGTGCTGTGGAGTCTCATTTTCACTTGGGGAGTGTCTGAGCCCTGATGCCACAGGTGACATGTCCCGGAGAGCCTGAGCTCCCAGGGGGGGACCTGCTGTAAAGCAGGGAGATGCTGCCGAGTGCTTTTGATTGGAGAGAAGGGTTGCTGTGAGCTCGAGGGTATCCTGGAGGTCTGTACCCATGGACTTGTTTGCTTTTTACCGTGCTTGGCTGAAAGAAACACTGTTTAGCACAGGCAAATAACCACACCCATCATAACTCTGAGGACAGAGCAGGGGCACCTCAGCGTGTTGGAAGATGAACACCAGGGCTTCTGCTGAAATCTTTAAGGACTTTTCTTAGAGAATTCAAAGGAAGTAGACATTAATGCCCAGTGGGATGTATCGCTTGATAAATCACTTGGTGTGCACGGCTTGAACACTGAAAGAGCTTGAACAGAGGGACAAGCAACACCACACAGTTTGGGAATAAAATCTCAGGGAAACAACATGGACAGGAAGGTATCTGATAGCTGCATTTCATAAATTAACAACAACAAACCAAAAAAACCAACAAACAAACAAAAAAAGAAAACAAAGGCCAAGTCAGATATGAAAAATTAAATTGGCAGTTTGATTCCAAGGAAGTTAAGTGGAGTTGGGTAGTGTTGGCCAGCTGGGACAGATTGTATTTGGCTTTCACTTGGACTCAAGTTTAAGGTGTGGTTTGCTCTGCGTTCAAAGAGTAAAGAGGGTGTTTCCAAATGTAGGTCAGGGGTTGCAGTATCTGTGATTACTGATTGAAATGCAGTTTTACCAAATTGATTTGAACGTTAATGTTTATGTAGAAACGTACCTTTACGAATGACAACGTTTACTTATAAAGTTCGCAGACGTTCTAATTTAATTAGTCCATTTACTGTGGTCTACAACAGCAAATTGAATTTCCATGTTTTCTGTTGACTTTAAGTAAAAGTGGGCTGACTTGTCATTGTGTTGGCTGAAATACTTGCAGTAAATATCTGCCATACTGTTATCCAGTGCCTGGGGCAAAATAGGTTAGAAAATAGTAAAGAAAAAAAAAAACCAACCAGCATTTCAAAGACTATTAAGTTAATGTAGAAGGAACTTATTATTCTTCTACATATTATCTGTGGAAAAGAATATATTGCTACAGGGCCATATTTTTGACAGTGTATCCTGAAACCTAAGAACTTGCATAGTCCTAAGTGCCTGTATCAGAGATGTTCCCGTTGCATTGGATGTTTCTAGATGTCATTGAATACCAGCTGCTCTGTAGCTGAGACCTTCTAAGGTAATTCAAGGCATTAAATGTTTCTGAGGAACTGCACCCAGTTGCATTCAGTAAGAATTGATGCTGGTTATTTGGTAGTTGGAGTGAATCCTCTGCAGCCACTGTCTTCCAAATGACTGTTTATGGCTTTCATTTTTTGTTGGGATATAATCCAGCAAGCTCCCAAGCAACACCCCCAACTAGAAAAATCCACGTCTTCTTCAGCATGATACTGTGACTTATCAATACTCCTTCCCCGTGCTGGATCCTTGAAATTGCATTCATTGAACCACAAGTTTTATTTTGACCTTGGTCATTCTGTTGTTTATTTCTATTTTTGTTCAATTTCTCCTATGAAAATGTTATTAACAGCTCATCCTTTTTTTTTCTATTCTGTTGTTTCCCAGGGTTGTGCCTAAAATGCAGATTAAATGACAGTATTTACAGTGTCTGATGAGGGTTGTAAAGCTGAGGTTTATCATCTTTTATTAAGACTTCTGTTTATCTGTAAAACTGGGAAGAAAAGGGGAAAAATAGAAAAAGAAAACCTTCTTCCCAGAATCCCACTTGGGGTCTCAGAATTCAGTTTCCTTTACACTATTTTTAGCTGCTAACATTTACGCTTTTAACTCACTTGAAAAACACTTTTTCTCATGAATTTCTAGACCACTGCTTTGAAACAGAAAAAAGGTCTGTCTTCTGTGGAAAGGTTGTTATTAGGTTTACGTGGTTATCTTATGTGATTTTGTTAAAAAAAAAAAAAAAATAGGGAGACTAATGGTGGTCCAGTTCTTTTTTGTTGATGCAGAATTTTCTCATAATCCTTAGCAAAATGAATGTATAGACCTGACTGTTAATTGAAAATGAATATACATATCCATATATTCTTGTATATATACAAATATTCTCTTATTTTCCTGATTTAATAGGCTTAGATATTTTTCTATGTTTTATGTAATACAACCCAATTTTTCCTCTAATTTGTTGCATTTACAAAGGAAGTGCAGCGCAGATGTGACTTGGAAGTATATAAAAGAGGATTTAGAGATTGGCAGAACAAATGTATGTTACCTTCTCTTTTTTGACGTGCTTGGAAAGGAGGCTCAGCGCAAGGAAGTGTTGGCATGGCAAAGTTCTGCTGTAGTTATCCTTAATCTTCGCTGGGTGGCCTTTTCCTATTCAGAACTGTTCCCTGACAGAGCTGACAACTCCAATTTTTATTATCTATTTTTTGTTTTCTTTGTTTTGGGTAATTTGTATTCTCAAGGCAAATTACCAGTTTTTTGCCAAATGCTTAATGTTCATTAACATTTGGTTGTTTACCAGATGTTAATGAAATGGGCAGAAAACATGCATTTTTTTTTAATTATCCTGTTCTGCCTACCTCTAGAAATAGTTTAGAGCAAACAGTCTAAGTATAAGGCTGTTGTAATTCAGTGCTTAGATATAATTTGAGAATAGATGATGGTGTATAACCTGTATTTAGAATTTTTATGCATGGGAAAAACAACAACAAAATCATTAGAATATTTTTTCCGTACCTGTGGAAGCAGGTGCATTCTGCGCTATGGCTAAGAGGGGGCAAATAGCCTTTAGTTCTCTTATCAATCAGATTTAGATTGATGTAGTTGATGTAGAGGCAAATCAATGTAGTTTATTGAATTGTGCAGAGTTTTCTAGACTGTGGGATGAGTTCAAAGTCTAATCCATATGTATCTAATTATTCAGTAGCTCTCGATTATTTTATGCAGATTCATTCTGTAATGGCAATTTTCTACTTTAAATGCAGCAGTTCCATCAATCTTGAGTTGTCCTTCCTGGGCACGAGAGGGCGAAGCTGTGACACGAAGGGCAGTGCGGGGGTGAGTCTGGGGTGTGGGCAGGCAGGAGGATCAGGATCAGGACACTTCCTCGTTAGGGAGGACTCAGGTGAGGTCTTCAGTATCCAAAACAAGCACACTGCTCAAGGTGATTTTTAATCTCTTTCTTCCCTTGTATTTTGTAGAAATATTGAAATAATTGTTGGAACTGGAAATTGAACCCTTCTCTTCCTCTATCCCAAGCAGGTGCCTTCACTAGGAGAATGTAGAGAGTGTTTCTCTTTCCCCTCAGAATCAGCCAAATAAAACCAACTTTAGCAGAAAAATTTATAAGAAAAAGAGAATTACATTGAGCCCAGTGCTGAGAGATTTCACTTGGAGTGCAGGAGACAGAGTTCAGAGTTTTCCATCTGAGTCAGAGGTGAAATATGAGACTGAGTTAGTTATGCCCACAATTAATATGATGGTTTTTTACTCCTTCCCCTATCTGTCTTTTTTCCCAAAGCATCTTTTTGGTCACCATTCCATCCCTTTGCAAGATAAGGAAGAGTTTGTAATGTCCAAGACTCCTTCCTCCTGTAGCTCCCTCTCACAGGCTAGTTGTTATTTTAGTAGGCAGCACACAGTAATACAAAAGAGTTTTAGGCATACATGGATTTTCCAGAGGAAAAGCTAAAATACGCAGCATCAGCTTGCTAGAATTTATTTAATTGCACCTGCTCAAATATGGTTATTTTTAGATTTAGCTGTGAGTGATATATGATGATTATTTGTGTCTTCATGGGATCTTTTAATTCCTGAGAACCTCAGCAGCTGGGAAGGTGGAAACTGGAGTACAGTTAATATTCCTTGTCATTACATCCATTTGATAAGAGAGAGTTATTAGTAAAAAATATTCTGTGTGTGTGATGTCATTGTTCAGGTCTCAAAAGAGTGTGAGAATATACTTTTATTCCTAAAACACAACAGAGTTCATAGGATCTTTATTCAGATTTTTCAGTCTGATTTGAAGAATTAATGAAAGATGATAAGAGAGGAAGTTAATATTTTAAGAAGTAGTTGTTTCCTAGAGAAGTGTTTTCATTTCTGGGTGGAGTTTTGTAGACTATTTCATAGAACTTCACTTTGGGACAACCTATTTTGTTAGTTACTTAGTTTTTATTATTTTTTTCTGGTCCCTTTGCAAGAAGGAAATTCTCATTTTGAGTCTCTAAAACCTAGGGAGTGCTACTTTAATGGCAAAAATGGTAATAAAGACCTAAAAAATCTGAACTGGGGTCTAGTTGATGTACTAAACATAATTTTTTAGGAATGAGGCTTATGTCAAAGTAGAATGCACAGTCTCTAGAAATAACCATTTTCTCTGTTCTCAAAGAATCCCTTGGAGAGCTCATCCACAAGGAATTTACTGTAAGACTGTGATCTCCATCTGTTCCTGATGGATGTAACCACCTTCCTTCTCTCCTGTGTGATCAAAGCTGTGATACTGAATTGGAAGAGTATTCTAGAACAGTGTTTCCAGGCTTTATTCTTGCAGTCAGCTTTGAATCGAGTAAAAAGGTGCCACAATTTTTTTGGAAGTGAATGCTTTGCCTAGCCAACTTTTTAACCAGATATGATCACAAATGTCCCAGGAAATTAATAATTCCAGTAGTAAAGAGAATTGGTATATTGTGGAAAATCCTTGTGCTGCGTAATAGTTTGTTTATTAAGCCATCTGTTCTTTCTTTGATACGAGCACATTTTGGATGGGGACACGTTACTAGTCATTCCAGCATCCTTCACTGTGGCTAATCTACTGCACTAATTAAAGATCAGCTTTATAAAATAAAAATATCTAACATACAAATCTGGAGCCCAACTCTCCCTTTGGCGTGAAGGACCACATGGCAGGAAATTTTTTCGTGGATTTCAGTGCAGATTTTCCTTCCCACTTGTTCTTTAATGTGAGGGTGATTTAAGGCAATAGCACATGCAGCACCGTCAGCAATCTGTTCTCTGATTATTTAGTGCAGGCCAGGGCACGCACATTTCTGTGCAGCAGTACCTTGGAGTGCAATCTGTGCCGCTCAGTGGGTGAGCTGGGAGCTGGGGGCACTTGGGATTGTGGCATTCCGACCTCCTGGATGCTGTGGCTGAGCTCGGCCTCCATCAGGGCCGCTCCTTGAGGCCTCGTGTGTTGTTTGTACCACAGCAGCTCCTAACACTGATTTAAAAGTTTGATGGGTTTTAGTCCCGTTTTGGAGGTGTTTGGGTTTCTGAACTCGCTTGTGCAGTGGCTACAGAGCTCATGCATTTGGGGACTTTGAACTGCTACAGAGGATCCGCATCCCTAAGAAAGGAGGGGAGACCCATTCTTAGTGGAGATGGGGGAGAGGGGAGAATCCTTCAGCACCACCTTTTCACATCCAGCAGGGCAGGTTCTCATTAGAGTCCCCTTTTCTGCTTCAGGAGCTTCCAGCTCTCCTGCCATGGGGACTGTGCAGGGCTGCTGTTTTCCTCCCTGGGACCCTGGGTGCTGCCCGTGATCTCCCTTTAGGAGCCTGTGCTGTTCTGAACAGTGTTACTCTCCCAACAGGCCCGTGCTGGATTCCTTTTCCTCTCCTACAGTGGCATCACTGGCTCTGGCGTGCCGGCCTCGCAGTGTGTGGTGGCCTTACGCCGAGTGGGAGGGAAGGACGGCTGTGGGCTGAAATAGCCTGGTTAGAGGGGCGCAGAAAACATCCTCTGAGCAGGTGCCAGCAGGTTCCACAAGGATAATCTTTCCCTGTGTTGAAGTGCATTGATTCTGATGGTATTATTTTTTGGAATGTGGGAAGAACCTTGTTCAGTTTGGTAGTTAGTTGAAAGGCTGACCATCTCTTACATGTATAAAATATTGTAATGCTGGGAAATCACAGGGCTTGTAAAACAAGTTTAGCAATTTTTACATACAAAGAGACCAGATGATGCTGATTCCTTTTGTTGCCTCACCTTTGCACTGTGATTGAAGGATCTCTGCCTCCCTGCAGAGGTGGAACCCCTGGTTCAGCATACCATGAATGCACTTGAGGAAAAAACAGTGATGAAATGTTTTCCTGAATCAGAACCTTACTGAAATAATTGCAAATTTTGCCTTAGTTGAGGATAAATGATTTTCTATTATCTCTTCTCCATCCCTTCAAGCCTGCCTCTTACCTCTAAATCTTGCCATCTGCCTTGGGTGTTTTGCTGCAGTATGGTCACATCATCATCTTTGATTTGCTCTTTGGGGCTAAACAAAGCAAAGTAGGGCAAATTGTATTGCTGCCTTTGTGCTTTAATCGATGTTTTTCTTCATGTCCCCCAGCTCGTGAGGGACTGCAGTGGCTGCAGATGGGCAGAGAATGGACCACTTTCTGTGATACAGATTCTGTGTTCAGCCATCCCTGGGATGTGCTGTGTAGATCTTGAGCACAGAGCTGCCTGGAAAATGTTAAGCCTTCCTCATGAGACAATACATGTTAGGATTAAAGGGTGAGTGCTCTGACATTCAGATACAGACCAGCTTTTCTTTTGAAGCAGTGTGTCTTTAAAACCCACCATGTTTTAGTAGTAGACCAGTAATTGCAGTGGTTTTATTCTTTCTCACTCACCCTAGCCCTTCTCATTAAAATAAATTAATAAATTAGAAAAAGTAGATTGTAATGAAAAGAAGAAATGGCTTTAAAATGAAGATCATTCTTCTTGGAATGACAGTTTAGTTTTGTATCCTTTGAGATTACACTAGTGAAAAATGGAGTGCCTGAGCTATCCCTGTGCTGCAGCTTTCTGGAATTAGAAGTGGTTCTGGACCTCGTGCTGTGCCCATTTGTAGGGCAGGCCTGAGCCTCCATGGCTGCAATTCTTTAGCTGCTGGTAAAGAAAACAAACTCTGAAAGAATTAATGTGAGAAGTCACAGAGGAAATGCACAGTGATTTTGAGGGGTGGTAAGTGGCAGTGTGGAACACAGCTTGGCTTTTGGCACCCGGTTTGAACTCGCTGTGTGATGGGAACTGAAGCATCGGGAAGATGGGGGCACTGGGAAATTCCTGTCTAACACAGGCTCCTGATGGGAAATGAAATGCTAATATGAAACTAAATTGTACATTTTAAAAAAAAAATTAGTGTAGCATAACATTTCTCTTTCTGGAATGTGCCAGGAAATTTATTAAGGAATTTTGGTTTGGTATTTTATGCTCTTAGGGTACATTTTCACCTAGTAAGCTTCTCAGACACAGTTAACTAATTGATACTAAATCTTGCTAAAAGCCAAGATTTATCCTCCTTTCCTGCTAATTTCAAGGTAGTTGAAAAGAGGCAGCTAAGTAGCTAAAGGTGACAAACACCTTTTTTTTCTCTAGTATTCTGCGAAAATGAAGTTATAAAACCAAGCTTTTCATTGTCTGGGAACTCTTCATATGGTGGGTATGATATATATTTTTTTTGCTTTTAAACTTAAAAAAAAATTAATTAACTTAACTGAAAGGCTTTGATGGAAAAAAAAGTCTCATTTTGATACCAGCAAAGTTATATGGAAGTACTGTAAAAATGTTAACATCAGAATGTTCATTGCATTAGAGAAAATTGATCAAATATAGTGTGAATCCCATCCTTTGGCACCTGTTACATTTTATTGGCTCAATGACCCTGAAGAATATTTATTGCTTAAGTACTCTTTTGCTGCCCCTCTTTTTCCTTCTGTTATTCTTCCACGTTGCTGGGGGAGAGAAACCCCACCGAACCTGAAGTGTTATTATCGTGGTGCAGCAAAGACAGCTTCATGGCAGCAATGAAATGAATTCTATTAATGAATGCTGTTCAAACCATTTTACTCAGTAATCACTGGGACTCACAATTACATCTTCCCAGTGTGGCAAAACTGGATGGGGCTCGTTGGTAAATGCAATAATGTCCCATACATAAAAACAGATAAAGGCTCGTGCAGGGAACATCCAGGGAGGTTGTACAGTTCCCATTGGATCTTGCCTGGCAGGATTTTAAAGTGCTAAGGAGAGGTGTTAGGTGTGACATTCAGGGATGGTGTGCGTGTGGCTCAGTGCTTACAGGAGTTGCTGCTGGGAGAGAAGGGTTTGCTTTGAGCAAAGGCATTTGCTGGGAGCACTGTTTCAGCAGTGATATTCCACATTCCCCTGGAAGCTGGACAGAATTACTGGAAAACTTTGCAGCCCAAGGACGAACATGCCGTGACACAGACTTGGGTGGTACTTTGTCACCTCTTGAACTTGGACACAGTAGAAGCAGAGCACTGACTGCAAAGAAACTTTGTGCTCCCAGCACCTTGCTCTGATGTTCCATCCAGGAATGCAGAGTGGTGGGGTCAAAAGGAAGCCTCCCTTTCTCTGAACATCACGAGAGTCCCGTGTTGTCACCTTTTCTTCCTGACCCAGGAGTGTTCAGTGATGCAAAAGTACCCTCTAGTACAGCTCGATCATTAGCACTCATGGAAACCAAGCACTGAAGAGGGCCCAGTACTTGGGTATTCAGAAGGTACTGCTCAGCTGTCACTGCACTACCACAAAACCGGTTTAATTAATGAGGATAATACAAGAAACTCAAATGAAGAGGCAGAGCTAAGTGGAATACAGAGCAGCCGTAAATCAATAGCAGTCGGGTTGCATTATGAAGGAGTTGTGAGGTGCTGTTGTTCAAGGTCTGTCAAAGTTTACTTAGTAAAGGATTAGTTTTACTTAGTTTTCAAGGATTTAAAACTAAGTGTAATATCATCTTTGAAACTTGCAGCTTGAAATATGGAGGTTTAACATACCATATCTGGGAAAATACAAGGATACTCAGGGAAGCAAGCATTTTTTGAGATTTCATTTTATTTTGAGCCTGCCTCATTGTCTTTAGCCTTGATTTGGTAGGGAATGTAAGTCAACCAAGACCTACAACTGAGAAAACATATTTCGTAGTCTAAGAAATAACTGATTTTTGGGATCAGATTTTGCAGCTGATGTGCCTTATACAACTCTGTAAGAATCTGACTTTGCCTAAATGGGAATATATAATCTTTGGTTAAGAGGAAAATAATTTTAAATACTTTATTACCAGCTTTTAAATGTCAAATTTTATAAGACCCCACAGGCATAAGGGCATGTACTCAGATATTTCTAGATAATTTGAAATATTGAAACAATAAATCAGAGCACTTATTTTAAAAGAATATAAAAAAGAAACCCCCCTGTTTTCAGTGGGGTTTTTTCGGGGTTTTTTGTTAAAGAAAAAATATATAATTTTTTGTTGAATTCATTAGGCATAAGCTTGAATTTTCAGTTCAACTACTTATGCTTAGATTTACATTCCAACTCCAAACACACACTAGCCCAGGATTTTCAGTGGTGCCTGTGTCACATACAGGAAATGTGGGCACAATAAGGTTATCTGAAGTGAGTGATGTCTGAACTGCTTCTCTAATGAAATACATAGTGCTGTTCAATACTGATGTAACAATTTTAGGATCACCTTAACAGTTGGAATTCTGATGACCTGGAGTACAGGTTGAGTCCTTATGTGCCCTGAGTCCCCAGCTCTTGCCTTTATGGTAAGGGAGAGCTAAAAGAAATAGACAAGCACTAATATTAAAGTCAAGTTTAAAGAATAGATTCCTTCATACTCTCTGTCTGTCTTACCACAGTAAACCCTGCTTTTCTTGTTGGCTGCCTGTTTATCAAGGTATTTATTTTAATAACACTAAATAAAAAATGACAGAGGCTTATTTTTTCTCTAAACACTCGTAGAGCTTCAAAAGTCTGTCTGTGCTGTGAAAGAACATGTTCCTGAGAGCAATGCTGCTTATGTTGTGTATTGGTGAACTTCATGAATAAGTCTGGCTTCAAACAGATCCCACGGTGCAAAGGATGGGAGGGCAGATGGGTGGAGAAGGGTATCGGATTAAACATAAAGTGGCTTCTGTGATTTGCTTGAGCAAACCAGGTGACTCAGTCTTTGATGCAGAGAGGAAATTAAAAGTTCGTTCATGTTTGCCCATCTGAGAGGAAGGTGTTTGGGACAGAACATCTCTCTTGTGCTTTCTTTGAGAAGCCTTTTCCACTTGCTGGAAACCAGTGCCACGCATTTCCCCTTGGAAAGGCACATTGGCATACACTGGCACAATGAGATGTTCATAAAGCAATATAAAATTCTGACCTTAGTAAACGTCTCTAATCACTTGTAAGTTTTGGGGGTTTTTTGATACTTATACTAGAAAATGAAGAGAAAAAAATATGTATTTATGTTTTGTGGACTTACTAGGAACTTTGTGACTTACCGGGCCAGGGAACAGCTTCCGAAATCTGCGTCATGTCTGTCCTCCCACAGTCTCTGTAATCTGAAGCTGAAGGTCATGTGTACATGTTTCCGTAGCCCTCCACTGGCCAGCAGACCTGGCAAAAATAATTCAGAGGGTTTTTGCAAGATTACTGCTTCAGGGTATAGAGAAATTGTACTAATCTGTCAAAACATTTCTGCTTATATAATTGCATTTTTTTTTTCCCCTTCTGAACTTGTCCCAATAGAGAGCATGTGCCTCGGTCCCCTCTTGATTTTTCTTTTTACGGAAACAAATGTCAGCAGGACACCATTTGCAATTCCCCTTGGTGGCAAAGACAACTTCTGGGCATCAAAGTCATTTTCTTACACATGGATTAACATGACATTGTGTTTCTGATGCATTTGCAATAGATTTTAATGTGTAGTGGCTCTTTGTGTTGAGATGGTTGTCTCTTCACATTTGTGTGTCTAACTGTGACCTCAGTGACAGCTTCTGGGTCCCCTGCTGTGATAAATACTGGATCACAGAACGGACACAGCTTCCAATTTCCTGCATTACCCTTGAAATTTCTAACAACTTTCAGATAAACAATGAATTAATTATTACACTGATCTAGTTCTCTGCTCTCAAGTATAACACATCCATTTGAACACTCCTCTGAACTTGAAAGGCAGCCAGCAGTTCTGTTTTCTGTCTCAGCTCATTAGTGACCTTGCTTGTTTACAGTGGCAGTTTAATTCCCCCAGAACTCATTTAGGGTGCAGCCTGCTGTTAGTGCCCCTGTAGCTACTGGAGTTTGAAGTGTGTGTGAGATGTGGCATTTAAGATTTAACACCACGATATATAAATATATAGAGTAGATTTCCTTAAGGCAGATGACTGGAAGTCTGCCTTTGCTACACTGACAACGACTGGAGAAATGCTGCTTGGGTTTATTAGAGGAAAATTAAATGTTCCAAACTCTAAGAGGGCACCGTGCATGCTACAGAGCCTTTAGTGTTTGAGACCTGTTCGAACAAGAGAGGATTACATCCTTTGTACCTCTGCAAATTGATGGGACCTGGATAACCTAGATAAGATGTTCACCTTTTAATTTGGCTGAAAGGGATGATTTAGTTTGCATTTCTAGCTCCAGACTTTAAATCTGTATCTCCTTATTGATACAATACAGAAGAATAAAGCAAACATATTTTTAATGGACCACATCCATAAGCTGCTTACTGCTACACGCTACAGAGATAAGCAAACTGCAGTGAATGACTGCACGATAGGAATAATCCAAGTACCCCTCGTTCTTCCATGCTTAGGGATGCACCATTGAAGCAACTGCATGTCAGTTTGGTTAAGTGTGGTAAATTCCCCCTCGGTACTAAGGTGCCTAAGAAAAATTAGGCCTAACCTTTATTAATGGCAAATATTTTCTTTTATAAACTTTCTGAATTAAGTGGGCCTTGTGAAATTAAATTCTCTATAAGCAGAATGTATACGCAAAGCATAAAGATGGTGACATCATGGAAGCTGCTAAACAACCTTTTCCATCTTGTATCAATGAGTGCTCTCATACATGAGTATTCTCTTTTTATTGTAGTAATGACTTACTGAACAAAACCCCTTTTTTCACAGGATCACTTCTTTCTGCATTTTTCTAAATTTTGGTCTGTTTGCCACTAGTAATTTATGAGGCACAGCTTTGGGGAGAAATGGTACTCATCAGTTAGATTTTCTCAAAGTTCAAAGCTGAAATGTACAAAGCAACTCCTTAGAATTACAAAGAAGAAAAATCCCTTATTTTTCCCTGCCATAAATGACGGGCTTTAACAGGTACTTTAAGAGTAAGGATATGCAATATTTTCTCTAGTAGAGCTTGGTTATTCTGTTGTCTTCAACTGTGGGAAGCTGCCTTTCAGATAAATAAATAAAATAAAAAACAGATGCAGCAAATCAGCTTCTGAAAGCCAAAAGTCCATATATGATAACACTGGTAGAGGAAAAAGGTAACAGCAAAATTTTTACCAATGGGGTTTTGCATAAAACTGGTGGAGCCTCTGTTTGTGAGTGTTTATAATCAGCACTGCTTGGTGACTCCATGTATTCAGAACAACAAAATCACAAAAAAGAAAGCCCAACACCAAACCAAACAGTACTTTGTTGCAGCAGTGTGATAGTTTATCTCCGTCAAGTCTCAGAACGTGACAGAATAAATGGATTTCAGATAACCCATGAAGCCTGCAGCATCCCAGGACAGTGGGCTAATCAATTCGTGTGGGAGAACCCAAATTGACCAGATAAAAATGTTTGTGGTTCATTCCTTTTTTATAACTTTGTTATGTTTTGCCAACCTAGCTTAACACCACAGCACTGGTGAATTGCAGTTCAGCTTGGGAAAGGTGTTTCTGTTTGTTTTGTCCTCAAGCAGAGAAATCCCCAATCCCTACTTCAATCGTTCTAGAATGTGATGGCATTTCAGATGGCTGTGAGAAGGGGCTGATGAGAGGCTGACAGAAATATGTGGAGCATTCAGTTGTACAACACTCAATGGCAGGATGCATCAACAACAGACTGAAAGTGGTTTGGGAGAGTGAAATTCCCCAGAGGATTCCGTTTGGAACATATTGCCTTATTCCAGCTCTCTGAGCGTTTGGCTTTTTTTTCTATCCAAATACACGTGCAAAACAGCTGAAGCTCAGCTTCTGTTCTTCCATCCTGTTCTTAGCACGTGCTGCACAGCACAGAGAGGGGCAGGCCGGTGACCAGCAGCAGGGTGTGTTCCGTGAGGAAAATGGGAGACACATCTCACTGTTCTGGAATCACTCGGGCAGGAGAGTAACTCCTGCTGTCATCCATTGTCCCAGGAAGCCCAGATACATGAGGTGTTCCCCATGCAGTGTGGGAAGCCCAGAAAGCAGAAGTGGGAGCATTGTTGTCATGGTACTTATATTCTTTAATTTCGAATATGAATCATTAAACTTCGGAACTGCACAAAGTGGCAGAGGGTAGAAGGTTGATAGGGGCTGTGTCTGTTCTTGGGTTGCATTAGTAGTTGCATTTATCTTCAGATAAATGGCCCTGGTCAGTAGGAGATACAGCACAGACTAATGCTGGACACTTTTGTAAACACTGAGGGCTTCAAGGGAATTGCCTTTCTTTGTGATACCAAATGTTGTCTGCTAAACTCTGCTACTGAGGCTGTGCCTGCCTGGATAAGAGTGAAAAATTCTCCTCTCCTTTTCAGATGCAGTAACTATTAGAATTCTAGTTGGGCTGGAACAAACAAATTAATTTGGGTGTTCAGATGCCAGTTTGAGAGAGATACATCCTTCCAGTCTTGAACCTCTTCATTCTCTGTGTTCCGTGCAGCTGATGTCTTTGCTCTGGAAAATCCCTTTGTCAATGTTGTAGGGCATCCTCTGAGGAACGTTCTGTCATTCCTGCAGCCCATTAAATGCTTAACTCTGTAGTAACCCCAGCCTGGTCCAGATACCAAAATGTGACCAAACTGTGTTTGTAATCCAGATACATTCCTTGCACTACTGATAAACCCCAAGTGTGGAAAATTTGTGTACAAAATGTGGTCTTCTGCCTCTAGAGCTAAGGCACCCATCTAGCAGGACTTTCCTGCATGAATTAGGGCACAAAAGGAACGCTGAAGTATTTAATGAAGAATTTATACTTTGGAAAAAAACCCCAAAGTAAATACACTCACAGCTGAGTGAGCTACCATACACCAACTTGATACAAAAATTATGGAAATGAAATATGCATGAATCTCCCTTGTTTGTGGAATATCTGGCCTCATTTAGGAACTTCTCTCAACTGCTGCTGCTTCTAATCTGCACTGTTAGACCCTCTAATAGCCAGTCGCCCTCTGTCTGCAAGGTGGAATTCTGGCAGCATTAGCTCCAGATACAGCCTGTGAATATTCAGTACACTGAATTCCTGTGCCTGAAGGAACAGAAGTGTTGTCTTGCCATTTTCAAACCTGTTGCTGCATTTCTTATAATTTGTTTCTCTCATGGACACACATTGCAAACTTCTCTTGTAAACAGTAATTTGCAAACTGCTTTGTTTGCTTCTTAGTGGGTCTGCCTGACCTCTACTGTGCCCGATGTCTTGGAGGGCTTGGGATTCTTCTAATGTAATTCTTAAAAACAAAAATTCTTCAGTCTTTATTCAATTAGTATAGATTGGCTAAGACAGTTAAAATTCTTTTTTTTTTTTTTAATTGAAAAGCTCTTATTTTGTTCAAGAGTTTAAAAAATAAGTTCTGTTGTATTTGGTGTGATTTACAGTAAGTTTATTCAGGCTGTAAAATATGCCTTTCTGTTCCCTCTATTGCTGATGCTTTTTCTTCCCCTTAATGCAAGATAAAAATTCTATTACTTTTCTCCATGCCTATAAAACTCATAATCTATGTAACCTTGGGATTGTTTTTTTGCCATGTCACTCATGGCTCTTTCCCTTGTTTTGTTGTGGATTGTTTTTAGTCAAGGAAATGTCCTTTCTAAAATGGCTCTGGATTAAACCAGGCTTCAGTCATGCTAAAATATAAAGGAAAAGGTGGTTTTTGTTCCCAGGAGCTTTTCAGCAGACCTGTACTTCTACATTGCATGATGCTAAAGACTGAAGGAAAACCTCCTTTGGCATTAAAGGTCATCTGTTATTCTCACACTGTTGCCAGAATTTCCAAAAAGATTACCAGGTCAAAAGATTACCAGGAAGCTCTAGGTGAGCGTGGCTCTGTTGAGGTATTTTCTTTAAGTAATCTTGGTGTCAAAGAAAGAAGTTACATTTTGAGTCACTAAATTCTCTGTTATCATCCTGGTTTTCTTTTCCCCTGAAATGCTGCCACCTTCTGTTTTGTGGTTTTGGGAGTGGGTGTGCGAATAAATTGGACAAAATCCCTCGCTATCTCAGGACATAACTGAAAAGCAAAAGTCTAAGTGTACATCTGCCTAAATATAGCCTAATTTTCTCCATTTGAATTCCATTCATCCAGCTTGACATGATTAAAATGGAAAAGCTTTTAGTACGTGGAAATTTCAGATGTTGAGGTTGTCTTTTCTTTCTGCAGTATATAATGAATTAAAGAGTTGTAGTTTGACAGCCTATTTCCAAAGCATTCATCTGTAGTCTGAATGAAAAGGAAAAAATACTGCAAAGGTTAATGAAAGAGAAAATACTGAAGGCTTTGTCTTTGGTATCTGGGGTGAATGAGCAACATCTTAAGTTCTGCCTTTGAGAGAATATGGGTGGATGCTGTGAGGACCTTTCTGATGCTGATGATAATGTGGTTTAGCATTTATTTATTCATTTTATTGCTACAAATTGTGCCCTGGATGTTTTTTCTTTGCTAGTCTGAGATTTGTCCCAACCTCCTCCCACTCTGAACCTTAAAGCCTTTGCAGTCCAGTCTCACACAGTGTGAGCTTGCTTTCTTTCACTTTTTTACTTCCTTCCTAATCACATCTGCCTGGAGAAATAATTCTCTCTGCCTCATGTCAAAGCTCCATTGTTTGTACTGCAGACTGTGGGATTATATTGTATTTTTCTAGATTCCCCTTTCTGTAAAATAGCTTTTGTTTACTTTGTGTGAAATTGAGCATTTTATTTGATCATGCTCAGAGAGTTTGTTCCTGATGGTCCTCCTTAGGTAGGATTCATTTAGGATATGCTAAGATCCCTGTGGTGGGAACCAATCACAAACCAGAAGTAAATCCTGGAAGATGTTTTGTAAAAGTGAAGAAAATAAAGAAAAAATTTACTTCTAGAAGTACTTTTCTATCACTTAAAATATGAATGTCTGAATTTGCTTCAGAGGGGTGAACAATGTGATTCTTTGCTTACTTAGCATGTAATGGGAAAATGTGTGCAATTGTCACAGCTTTGTGTGTATTGCAAGTGCGGTTCCTGTGTCAGTCATGAGTTCCTGCAACAAGCAGTGGGCTGATGTGCCTGGAGTCACAAGTCAAATGAAATTATATATTTTTGATTCCTTTATTTGACAGTAAAATTGATTTTATGGATATACTTAAGAGGGTTTATGACCTTTCAAAATAATATTTTAAATAATGGTGATCTCTGCAAGTTTGATTTCTAGATATAAAACTGTGTGGTACTGTTCAAAACAATTTAGTTAAAAAGCTTTTGAAAGAAACTTCATGGCACACTTGTAAACTAAACATCAAAGCTTTTTCTAGGTAAGCTTTTATTACACAAGACCTGTGGATTTTAATCTTCACAGCAATTTAAATTTAAAGTAACAGTTTTCATCTTCGGTAAAAAAAATCTAAAACAACAAAAACCAAACTATTGCCAATTCTTGCACTTGGCCACCTGCAACTCTGCCTGTGAAACACTACCTTTTCAGACCTAAAAACTGCAAATAAATGACTCCAAGGCTGTGAGATAGGGAAATGCACTTGTGTGTACTCCTTTCAATGCAAGTGAGCAAACGCCTTGTCCAGTCTCTACCTGATCTGTATAAACACGTCAGGTTTATGCCCAGGGGAGTTGATTAACGCAGCTTCATGGGATGATTTGCTGGCTTTTGTCACTGGGATTAGATTTTTTAATTAAGTGGGAGATCGCTGCTTTTGGCCCGTGGGTAGTGTGTGTAAACACTCAGGTATCTGTAGGAAAGGCACAGGATTTGGTGAAGGAACAGAATTGGTGAGCTTTGGCTGGAACAGGGAAGAACAGAAGAACTGAAATTGCTGGAACACAAACTCACAGACTCAGGACCTCTATTTAATTCATCTTAATTTGGAAGCTTATAGGAGACATAGGTTTCAGGCAGGCAAAGAGAAGATGAAGAACGTTCTCCTCGTGACCCGGGGCAAAGCAGGGCACATGGCCATGCATCTTCCCTTCTCTCTTGGTGCACAGCTCCCCGTGGGACTCTAACTTGCTTTATTGTCAGTGCTTTTCAAAAGGATGTCTGTTGTCGCTTTATTTTTGTCTTTTCCTGACGCTTATGCCTCTTCCTTTAGGCAAGAGAAGTAGTAAGCACTGTCTTTTAGCCTGAACCAAACCTCTAGAGTTAGTTTTCTTGCCTCAATTTACTAATTATAACAAATGACTATGATTGCTCTTCTGGTCAGTCTTACCCTGGCCAGCTCATGCTAGAAAGCAGACTAAATTCTATGCATTCCAATCAGGGTAATAGGCAGAACAAATAAATTGTACAAATTGCTATCAGATGGCATCTTGGGCTCAATTTTCACCAGACTACTTAAAAATCTACCTAACTTGATTTTTATTAGGCTTGTAGCATTTATATGTCCTGGTTTTTTTTCAAATATGTGGGAGTTAAAAGCCTGATGGAAAAAAGCAGGTTGTGTCAATTCATATAACCTTACAATACCATTACTGCCTACACAAAGCTTAAATATTTGACTTTTGAAACTGATTTTGCAGACAAAGCAAAGAGCTGCTGGAGAAAGTTTGGATCTGGGATAGACTGCACACTGAAACATGCTTTGTTGTGGCTCGGCTCTTTTCCTGCAGGAAAGCACCTCACTGGGTGCTTCCAGAGCTGCCTGAGAGGGTGACACCAGATTTCCTGGGATGGGAGCTCTGAGCTGCCCAACTCTCGACACACCTGATCCCTTCCTGTTAAGCTCCTTCAGAGCCCTCACAGTGTGTGAGGTGTCTCTGAGGTGGCTTTTTATCAGAGCAGAATCTCAAAAAGAAATGGCTGTGGGGGGGAAAACTAATAAAATTATTTCCCAGTCCTAACTAGCCGGTCATCCTTCTCATCTTCTCGTATCCACGTGGAAAAGATGAAGGGGGAGTTTGGTTCCAGGCATCCAAGGAATTTGCAGCCTGTATGTGCAGGAAGCTGGAGGAGCATTCCCAGCAGCATGGCATGTTGTGTTTGTGCTGTTATGGAGATTTTGTTAATGGGATTTTGTGACAAATGCTGTGCTCCACTGAGACACGTGAGAACAATCGTTGGAGTTTGCTCAGATTTGCTTTTCAGACCACATTTGTGAATTACACGCTACCCGATAGCTCCACGTCCTTGGTAACTTTTGGCAGTGGGTAGAAATTGCGATGCATTAATACCTCACAGGTTTCCTAGCTCCAACTGGGACCTGAAGCATCAGAATTAAAAAAATATGTAATCTGAGAGGTTTATCTTGTCTGCACCAAAACGTAAAAATATCCTAAAAAATAAAAAGCAGAGAATTCATTCAATGACATGATCTGAAGCAACAGTGTCAATCTTTTCTATGAATTTTCTTACGCTGAGGATTTCAATCTAATGTGTAATGGTATTAAAATCAGTTAGTTTTGTATTTTCATTTTTATCTTGTTCCTTGTATCAATTTATTTTTTGGTTATCAGACACTTTTTAGTGGGTACACATATATAGACTTTATAAAATAGGTGTTTCACTTTAGTGGGTACATAAACAGACTTTATAAAGTAAATGTTTCACTGGGGGAGTACAGCTTAAGGTCACTTCTCTGATAGTTTAAATAATTGAAGAGTTTTGGGGTCTTTGTGAATTGGTCTGTAAACATCCATTCTTTTCTCACTAGTTATAGTGAGGATGTTTAAAAACAATATGAAGGCAGTAGTGGTGGAATAGTAAAGTCCAGTTTTTGTCCACATAAACATCTAGTAAGAAAGAAAAAGTACTTCCAGAGTGGTTTTATTAATTGCTATAGCAGCATGCAGTGGAAGAGCTAGTGTATTTGTATGTAGGATTATATTCATAACTTCTAAGCTTGGGTGCATCCCTAATTTTGCTGAAGATCATTTTCTCTTTGTCCTGTGCACATCACATTCAGCAGCCTTTGCTGTCGTTCATCTCTTGTGCCTGGTCACAAGCAGCTCAGTGGGCAGTCTGTACAATTTGCACATCTTTGGGGGTGACTGAGGTGATTGCTTGCCTGTCACTGCTCTTCTCTGCAGTATGTGGTAGCAGTAGGTTTCCTGCATGAAGCCTCCCTGTCCAAAGCAGGACTTGCATCATTTTAAGCTCAGAGAGGTTGGCTGTGTATTTATTTACTCATGTGCAGAATGGTCTCGTGCTCTAACAAGCTCTAACTCCCTCACCAGCCAGGGAGTCGGATGCTGTCGACTGTACCCCCGGGAGTGTGTTTGATTCACCTCCCCACATCCTGGGCTTGTATAGATTTACCATCAGTTTATCTTCGAGAGTGAATACAGAGTCATTATTCCCCTCCGGGAACCATTAGCTGTGTGTCCCTCAGCACAAAGGCATGACAGTCGTTGGGGACTCTGCTTCTTGACTCCTGCTCACACGTTTGGCTGTGCCCTTTTCTCTCACAGAAGTGTGTGAGGGGCTCAGTTAAACTGTCTGAAGTTGGCTTAATTGGTCCTTTGACACTGATGGAAGCATTTGAATTACTGGTGAACTGAAGTGGAACATAAATGTAGCAACACTCAGTTATTAACTGTTTTCATCATCTTGGACATTGCACATAGTTTTGGTGAGGATGGATTCTTTTGGAGTAGTCCACTCTCTGTATTTCTTAGACATTTAAGATTAAGAAAGTTTCAGAAGTAATTGCAGGATAATTCTAATAGAAAGGGATTTTCATTCTGTATAGCTAAAGAACTGGTACAATTTTTTTCAAAGGTTCTTTGTTCTACGATTTTTTCCAAGATTCAATTATTATTTCCTAGTAATTATACAACTAGAAATTCACAGAATGCAAGTTACTATTTCAGCCTTAATTAGAAAATGTAAATAAGAAAACACAACTTAATTCACTAAGCAAGTATCTTAATCAGTCTACTGATTTCCTGCTCATTTCAGGGAATTTACATATCTGATACATTTTCTTTAAGTATATTTGATTCTTTTAATTTACATGGAAAACTTGCCTTATTTTCAGACCTAGTTTTAGCCTTGCGTAAGGTACAATATCCAAGATTTCAAACCTTAACTTTTTTTAATAAGTTTATCCGTTGTACCAAGGGGCTTAGTGGTTTGACTTTAAATAGCACATGAAAAACAGCTGGAAATTGTATTTATAAATGCTTGGAAATTGTGTCAGTGTTCCTTTGTGTAGGGAGATAGGATGAGATTCTGTTTCATTTAAATGTTTAAAATAACATATTTATAAAGGAAGAAAATCTAGTACTATTTTCATTCTCTTTTCAAATAAATGACAGCTATGGGATTACTTACATACATGAGCTAAAATTTGTGTCAAACACTTTGATCAGAGTCTAAAAATATAGTGCTTATGGAAGAACTTATACCCTTGCAGGATTAATTTTGCAGTGTAATAGGTACTAAGCTTTGTAAGTTTGGCTCCCCAGCAGTCAGTATTCACAACAAAACCACTCTCCATGTACTGTATCCATTTCAGTCTTCCTGGCCTTAAATAAGCTGTTACTGCCACTCCAGTGTGAAGAATTACTTGCATTATCTTTCTAATCCTAATTTGTCACCTTCTGAGTAACCCTGACTGCAGCTCTCGTCCTCAGGTTTAGAAATAAATGTTGTGCTGCAGTCATGTGCAGGAGGCTTGCTCTTTGCTGGAGTTTTGGAGGTCTTTACAACTCTTGGAATACCAAAGGAATGCTTGTGTGTTTATTCTAATAGCTTTTGATAGGTTTTTGTCTGTGTAATTTGTCTTGTTCAGGCTTTATTTTATGTACAATGTCTGTCTTTGGAGTTTTAGCTTTCAAAGCGCTAATCTAGAGTCCTTCTACTCTGTTTTTAACCAAATGCCACAAGTGCTGTCTCCCCCACATAACTGATAAGGTCATTTACTGTAGAGGTGTGTTTGTTGGTCTGTCTGGTGCGTTCACCTGCAGAGTATGAGCAGGTGGTAGAACACACCACACATCCTAAAGCGTGAGCTGGCCATTGCTCCTCTCCTGCTTCCATTGTTTCCTCTCCGTTTTGGCCTCGTGGCCCCTCTTTATTTCACTGGCAGGAGGCCTCTGCCCCAGAAGAATCATCCACTTTAGGATGTCAGGGAAAAGCACTCGGAATGAAGTGAGTGTGGAGGAACAGCATAGCTGGATGTGTGGATTGTTACCGCTGGGCTTAACCTGTGCTCAGGCTGTTCCTGCACCATCCCTGAGCAAGATCAAGGACCCCTGCCAGCTGAGCACAGTCTGCTGCACTTCCAGGAAAATACTACACAAGCAGGAAACATGTCTCACATTGTCAAATACTGTCTAAAGCCATGGTGGATATGAAAGAAGCTGTGTTTATAAACAGTTCATCTTTTAGCTTGTCTGCCACTGCTGTCAGAAAAAAAAAAAAATCTGTTTTTACCTCTATTCTGAGTCTCTGAAGAGCACTTTAATGATAGTTGGGTTGTTCAGAAAATAACCACAGCATGTTGGTGGCACCACAGCTGGATTCATTTTGTTCTATCCCTTCAGACTCTCCGCTGTTTTGCTAACAAAGTTTTTACTCATTACCCTATGGAGATTATGGCATCTGCGGTCAGCTATCAGTACATGCCTTTTTCATTCACTCATCTGTCCTGGAACATCCTGTTTCCTGCTGTGTGAGAATGTTATCTTCCCACTCTGGTTTCAAGTAGGGTCTGTTCGAGTGTGTCAAAGCAAGATGCTGCTGTCTCTCAGTCGCTGCTCCACTGTCTAAACATTTTATGGATTCATAAAGAATGAATTTCCATTCAGAAAGATTTTATGCTTATCACTTTTTGGATATACTTTTGATTCTTACTTAAGATAAAAATGTTGTAAGTCTGTCAATGCAGATAGCTTGCAGATTTTGCCATGGTTAGCAAAGGCATACAGAAGGGTTTATTTGACACTGGGCATTTGTAGGAGGATGGACCCAAGCATTTAAAATGGTGTTTGTCTAAATAGCTCAGTTCTTAGACCTGGAAAATGCAAGATGTAACTCTTAGACAGTGGATGGGAGAAAGTTATTACTCCTTCTTTAATGTTGCACAGGGCTTGCAAAACTCACAAAACCTTTCCTCCATAACAATATGAGCTGGATGAGGAATTGGACTGTGACCATATTAAACATTATGGAAAAGGGACTTGACTTCGAACTCTGTACTGCTGACAGGAGTCCTGGGAGCAAGAGGTTACATCCTGCCTCAGATCACTGTTTCAGATACAGAGTTCATAGTTCCCTTCGTTTTTTAGTAAATTAAATCAGGGACTTGTTTGCTTTATTTACTCAATGGTAAACTGGCTTACTCCCTCCTCAGTTGTTATTGCTGTCATTTATTGTGAATGGTTCTCCTGTGCTAAATGAAGTGTAAGTGTAGGAAGTCTTCACAAAATCTGATTTATTTTGTCCTGCATCTACCAAACACAAGTGTCTAGGACTGCTTTTGTTAGTGCTTGATATGCTTTTCTCTTCATTAGATAATTACTTATGTTCAAGTAGGCTTTTGTTTTTCCTTTGATAGTGTAATTTCCTCTTTCTGCATAGAGAGGCCATTAAAAAGCTAATTAAATTAAATAATGGGTGAACGTGCAGAATACAGTGATTGACTGCAGGTGATAGAGAGCAGAGATGTACTTCAGATATTTATGTGCTGAAGCAGGATCCAAAATGCCACGTTCCTTTAAGAGGGTATTGGAACAGAGGAGAGGAGGGGAGATCCTGAGTTATGGACTCTCATTAGCAGTTATTTGTAACTTTAATCTTGTTGACTGGATCTTGTTTTCTTCTGTATGATTATTTACTACAGGATTGTCTTCTGCAGTATTTGCTTGAGATAACTCTTGATGAATCAGCCTTACTTGCATGGAAAGTGTTCATGTCTAGTAAAACAATACTTGAATAACAGGATGGTAGGACTGCAACACAAGATGTTTGCTGGCAGCAGATATGAGAGGACAGCTCTTCCTGAGAGTGCTAAACTTAATCTGAGTAGCACTTGATCCATATTACTGACAGGTAGAGCTGAATGGTGTTAAAGCAACACAGAGAGTTTTTTGTGCATGAGAAAGGCAGACACACCTTGTGTTCACCTGCTCTGGAAAGGAGGCACAGGTAATACGGGCGCAGTTGGACCCACCACATGGCAGGGCTGCTAATCCAGCAAGCAGACCAGCACTCCTGAGTTAGTTACTTCTGTTTCTGGAGCTGAGTCTCTCTTCTCAAGAGCAATAAGAAACAAACATTCTGGAAGTGACTGAAAAACATTTATCAAGTTATTTATGAGCACGAGGAAAGCTGCCTTGCTGCTGCTGCCGCCTCATTTGCTAGTGTCATTTTTGGAAGTGCTCTAGGCCTTTGCAGCTCCCTGGATCAGAAGTGTATTTATAAATTGGAGAGAAGCACATCATGGAGGGGCTCTCCCTGTGCATGAGAAGCTACGTCTCTTTGAAAGACTCTGATATTTCAATATAACAAATTGCTGGATTACATTTGCAGCGTGTTCAGTATCCTGTATACGCTGACTGTACATTACAAAACAGTGCCTGAGCTGGCAGATTTACAGCCTAACAAACATATTCACTTTTAAGGGTAGCCAGAAACGAGACACCTCTTTGGTGGCTGAAAGCATGAAGGCTCTTCTCCACTTCCAAGCTTTCTAGAGTGGAATAGAGCAAGCCCATGTGTACACACCCGTGGCATAAAAAGTGTGCATTGCTGGCTCTGTGCATTGTAGGGTAGAAGATTAAAAATGCATCAGCATCACTGTTTTACTGGAGATAGCACACAATGAAAGGTCATAGAGAATAAAGCTGGGAGCTTCCAGCAGCCAGTTCATTTTCCTGCACCCTAAAATATTTGCATACTGTCAAATACTATATGAAGTGACATAGCTTACCAACAAGGTGAAGAAATCATTAAAATGTACATAACAGCAGAGCAGAAACCTGTGTAATCTTTTTATAGTAGTTTTCATGGTATATGTTAATTATTTAGCAGAATGAGTTCCCTGCCTAACAGAAATCCTTAATTAGAGATGCCAAAGACAAAGAATGAAGGAGCACAGCAGTATCTTCAAAATACACTCTTGCAGAATGTTTTCTAAGCATATTTTTGATGGAAAAGAGTAAAAGCAGGCCCTGTGTTCTTCCAAGAGCATGTTTGAAAAAACCCCACATAACCTGTATTTTAGCCTCTCTGCAGAGATCCAGGAGAGGCAATTGCCAAATTGCTACAGACAATATCTTGTTCCACACACAGAGTTGTTCACCACGACTGAACAAAGTGCTTTGAAATCCGTCATTAGAGGGGTGCCTCTGTTGTTTCTCAGTCTGATATCTTACTTGTTTTACACGTGCTTTTTCAGTGTCATTCCAAATGACATCTGAGTCCCCAAAGCAGGATCTCCAATACCCCTCCTTCTGTAAAATGCAGGCTCTCCTTCCTCAGAGAGCAGTAACAAAGAGACAATAACATGCTCTCATCCGGATTTTTGATAACTCTGTTCTGTAGTGTCTGCCTTCATTTTCTTTCATTATGGTATTCATCAGAGCTCTGTGAAACTACTCAAAATGTTTCTTTGAGGTTTTTTCCCCACAAAACTGTTTGCTATTTCACGCAATTTTACCTCCCCTCAGATCCACTTTTCTATAAGATTTGACAAAATTACCTTCTTATTTTTTATGTCAAAAACAGGAAAATGGCAAAATCAGATTCTTTCTCTTGGTTTGGAATGAATAGATGTTGGTCTAATTCTACTGGAAAGCAACCATTCTACTGGTAACATAACAATTCAAATATATAAAACCCCATAAAAATTCTTAATAACATGGAGATCCTTTGTCCTCTTGTTCATCCTTTAAAATAGTAAAGTTTTTTTGCCTCTTTAGGAAGATATTTTTGTGTTTTAAGAGATGTTGAATTACTCTGTGGTCACACTTTTCACTCAGTTTCAGAATATCTAGTTCCACGTATTCTGCATAAGATATAAATTGCAATACAGCCTGGTATATTCCAAGTCCAAGAAGGCAAGTTGCATGCTTCCAACTAAAATGCCTTTCCAAGGAATTATGCTGTTAAATAATGAACATGCACACAACACACCTTGCTGCCGAGCGCTGCAATATTTATTTTCTCTGAATCCTTTGCTCAGCTCTGTGTTATTCTCTCCCAGTTTCCTGTTAATTCTTTTATTTCTACCCTGATAATGAGGTGAGTCTTCTCAGCACACCTGAAAATTTGATTATCTTCTCCCAGTTCTCACTGCCTGTAAAGTGCCTTAATATTCCTCCTCTAAGTTGAGATGTTTCCTGCCAGTGATGTAAAATGTTAGCCAAATGCGCGTGTAGGATGGATCCCAGGTTTTAAGTGACCACTTCGAGTATTTTCATGTCAGGTGCTCCAGTCTTAAATTTCGATAGGCCTCACTGTCTGCTTCTGTGGGCTGAACTTCCTCAGTTTGTCCTTGAGGATGTTATGGAAGTAGTGTAGAAAACCTTCCTGAAGTCAAGATGAACAATGTCCACTGCTCTCCTCTTGCCTGCACTTAGGAAATGAGAGAGGTGACCCTTCAGAGAAATCTCAAGTGCCTCCTGTGACCTAGGAAACACCTCAGATCTTGAATATCAGTTGGAATGTTCATCAGTCCTTCCTTTTTGCCTTGAATGAATTGCATCTGGCTAATGAATGGTGGTGGTGTTTGTTTATTGAAATTAGCTCATTTTCCCCATGCAATGTTGATAGTTTAAACCAAGGACTGACACTTAAAAGTCTGGCTTTAGGCCAGCCCTAAATATTTTTATAGTGTAACCACTGTGTGTACAATCTGTTTGAAAGCTTGAGGCATTTTTTTAAAAAGTTGAAAAAAGGGATTAAGAGAACCACATTCGGATCATAATTTGAGTAAAATTCTGCATAGTAAGTAGGATGAATGGCCAGATGAAAGCATAGTGGCTGCTTTCTGTCCTGTAGAACTGCACTCACGTGCCAAACTTTGGTCTGCATTTCTGTTAGCTTTTCCTTTTTCTCTCCGTCTGTATTTTCTGTTCAGTTGCACAGAGTGCAGCGTGACTGTAGCAGCCTTTTCTGTTTCGGTTGCCCCTGAACACTTGCATCCTGCATGATCAGTAGGGGCAAGTACATCCTAACATTAAATTCTGTGTCTCAGTGGGGTTCCTGTTGCTGCATTTCTTGGCGTGCAGCCTGCATGTTTGTCTCTTAGAAGGGGATGATGAGGCTGTGTTTTACACAGGGAGCCTGCACCCCCTCAGACCGCTCCCGCAGTGCCACCGGCAGTGCGGGGAGAGCAGTGGCAGGGCTGTGATTAACACATCCCTGCAGCTTCACACAGGAGCACAAGGTGCATTTATGGACTTGGGAAGTCTCACCTGTTTCCAGGCTGGCTCCAAAGCAGGCTGAGAATTGAATTGTCTTACTTTTCCCCCACAAATGCTCCTTCAATTTACAAGTGCGACGGTGGTAACCAGAAGGGGAGGGACACAATGTACGGCATGAAGAAGGTGCTGGAGGCACGGGCAGCCCATTTGTGCTGTGGAGCTGGAAGGCTGGCTGGAACAATGCAGTGCATGTGACAAGCCCCTTTAATGCACAGCCACTTTGGTTGTATTATTGAATCCCTTCAGAATCTTCATTCTACCTGCCTCAGAAAAGTAGAGTTTAATTTTCAGCTGAACCAGAAAGATTTTGCAGCCGTCAGACGTGACATAAAAATGAAAATAATGCCGCCTACATGCTTTTGTAACGTTAGAGAAAATATATTTCATAAGAAAGTAACCAAAACTGAAAAGAGTTTTGCACGGCACTTTGCAAATATTGTCTCTCTTGATCATATCCCAGGCCCTGATGCACCCAGCCTAAAAGTGTCCATTAGCTGAAAATTTGCCTTCTGTTGTTTCATCTGTAGTCTCACAGAGCATTATGAAATAATACCGTAAACTGAGCTGAGACCAAAAACTGCATACTCAGTTTGTATTTAACTCTTGGGTGTACAAATACAGAGCTAATACGTTCAGCACTCTTTGCATTGTGTAAAATATAGTTGACATTATTGATAATTATTTTAACGTTGCTTAATGAATTGTTAAAATTTAAAAAAATTAAATAACATTTCAGACAGTATTTTGTATTTTTTAATGCCAAGTCAGATGCTTATCTGAAGTTTTTTGGCCAGCTGTAAATAATTTAGTGGGATACTAATATCTCAAACCCAAGAAATGTTACAAGTTTATGAAATCTGGATGTGTTGTAGTGTAAGTTCTGCAATGGTCCTTAGAGCTGAAAGCTTGAAGAATCTCAAACGTGCATTGCACGAGGACTTGAGACCAAAACCATCCACATTTTAAATGGACAGGGATGTGTTGACTTTGGGAGATCCCAGTAAATTCTGGGAGTAGATGGGGTGTAATTGTTTTAAAAGACTTTTGGCTTTAAGTAACAACACATGGAATTATCAGAGCCACCAAGTAGCCAGGGGAATGTATGGAAAGGCAAGTTATGGAGAGGATGTGGATTGGTTTTGTTTGGTTGGATCCTTTATGAGGCAAGAAAAAGTAATATGTCCTTACCCTGCGAGAGGAAAGATGGAGACTCCTCAGGCTGAGCAGGCAATTTGCATCAAAGGACTCGATGGGATGTGTTAGCCAGGCTGATAAAAGGAGTAGCTAAGGAGCACATCTTCGCTTTGTGATCTGTGATGAAAGGGGACAAGGACAGAAGAATAGCAGGGTAGAAAAAGCCTGTGAGATTCTCCCGGTAATACGGGAGATGGAAGGGAAAATGTTGTTAGGTACTGTCAGGTGTCAAAGGTGAGTCACAAAATTGGGGCATTTGTCACAGAACTAGCTGGTGTGAAAAATGAGAATGGCACAAAGTACTTTTTAAATGGAGCGGCGCACGTCCATTTTGCTGGTTGAATTGAGAAGACTCATCCTTGATTCCCTCTATCACACGTTGGGGAGCTAATACACTAATACTGGGTTCTGAGTACTAAGGGTTAGAGAGACAATGCAAGACCAAGTGATTCCAACGTGACTTCCATTAGGAAGACACAGCAGGAAAAAATGTATTTATAAAGAGCATAATATCTCTGCTTCAAAATACTACTGAAGTTTTTCACTAAGGAAATGTTGGGTGACTTAACATTTAAAATCAAAACTATGTTAAGCTTTTAGCCTCTGCTTGCCTTTAGGGCCCCTGTTACTTATCTAGTCCCAAAATTACCCATGACTGACACAAACTTTGCATGCTATCATTCTACAGTTCAGAGTTGCAGGTGCTGGAAATAGGGCTGTTTGCACGGAGGAAGTGAATTGCCCATAATTTTGCAATTTCCTGCTTGGATATTATGAGCTTTGTCACAGATTGTGTCCCATATCTGTGCCTTGGCAGGTAGGAGTGTGAGGTTGGAATAACTCTGGTTGCTAGGAGCTGATGTTATAAAAGTGGTTGAAAGGACTTCTTATTCCATCATCGCAACCCAATTAAGGTTTTTAATACTTCTGAGAAATCATCCTTGGATTCCTTGTATATCAAATAAATCTTTGGCCTTTAGACAAGCCCTACTTTTGCTTGCAGAATCACTGTGATTAAATGTTGCTTTTACCTACGAGAGATAGAAAATGCACACAGATATATTTTTGCATCTACTTGCCATTGCTTTTCCGTCGAGTCCATTGCTCTCTTATATACTCTGCATCTCTACACATACCAAAAAAAGAAAAAGGGATGAAAAATAAAAACAATGGAGGCAGTCTTTTGGGTTGATTGGGGTTTGCGAAGCTAGAGGGAAGTGCTGGAGCAGTGCACAGCTGGCACAGGTACCTCACACTGCGTCTCAAGGACTCCCAAACCACACGGCTCAGGATGAGCAAGGACCTGTTGGACTTGACACCAGCTCTCTGTAGCAGTGCACACAAGGTGCCTCACAGCATTATTCTCCTCCTGTTTGCCGATCCCCTGTTGTAGTTCCTGAGGAAATAGTTCTTGAATTACAATTTGTGGCTGCTTTAAACCTAAGGGCAGTTAGAAAACAGCAACAAACAACTCAACGTGCTAAAGCTTTGTGTGCGCGCTGCTGCTGTTTCATGCTTTGTTTCATTTTTAGTGATTCTCTATTTCTTTGAACGTTTTTAATGTTCTACACGTGAATAACAGGACAAATTCTTGCCAAGCAGTACAACCTGTGTCATAGAGGGTGCATTATTGTTAAGTCCTGTGAGGAGCAGCTGAGGGAGCTGGGGTGCTCTAGCCTGGATGCACGCAAGTAAAAGACTGTGGTTTGAAAATAGCAGTATTTTCTGAGTTAGGTTTCATCTGCCAATCTCATTTCATGTGTGTGAATCCAAGTCATCTTGAGCTGCACTAACTGCCTGCTCCAAGTAGTGCTTTTCCTTTGTGGATTATATTTCAGGTTATTTTTTCCCACTGTAATTGACTGTACAGTTTCTTGCTCTCCTCACCTGACTCTGCTCCCTAAAGAAGGGCTGCAGGATACTCCTCTCCCTTTGCCTTTGGACCACCATTATAGGAAAAGCAGGGAAAAAAGTCATCCCTTCAAGAAGAGGGAGAAAGGGAGAAGATACATTTTACATTTTCTGGCTCATAAAATGATGCAACCATTGAGTTGAAGTACCTAGTTTTTCTCTCACGGGGAAGAGCATTTAAGCACAATTGTTTTCTGAAAAAAGGAGTCGTGTTCCACAGGCACCAACAGCAAATCTCAATTCATACCAAAATAATGAGGAAACTGCCTTCCAAATAAAAAGGCATCAAAAAACCCCCTAAACTTTTCAATGTAGGCTTGGAAACCGAAAGTCAGTCTACCTTAGCTCTGAGACATGCACTGATGATTTTCTGCCTTTAGTTATACGTAGATTCAATCTCAGAATCTTCAGTGAGATTACAAACCTAAATTACAGTTCTTTGTCTGTGAAACAGAAGCACAGATGAGTGTAAGAATAAAAGGCAAAGCCCAACCAGTATTTGCTTTTGCTTGGGTGGGTTGGTTATGGATGCGAAAACAGCCTTAAAAAGGCTTTTCCAAGTCCCTGAGGGTTATGTCAAAATGTGAAGACTTGGCATTGGTTTTAAGAGTTATTTTTAACCTGGCTCAGTTCACAATCTGTTTCACAACACATTCCCGTGAGTATTTTTCTGTGAACCACTGAGGAAGAGGCACGGTTACCATGAGGCGAGAGCGAGCAGTGAGAATAGAGGCTGTGCGTTGGCGTCATCTCAGGGCCTTCCCACCTCACCAGGGCACTTCGGAGAGAAATTCCGGCTCCTAAAATTTATTTGTGACAAATAAGATAGTGAAATGAGGGGTTGGCTTCACTGATTTCACTGTGCTTTCAAATCTGATCAGATGTGCTGGAGCAAGAAATACAGTCCCATTAAAGAAATGCCAATATATTTGCATATTGATTTAGATGCAGGAGGAAAGGTAGAAACCAATAAAGGCAGTTCAGCCAGATAATCCTGCACACATGGAACACATTTGAGAGGTAAATAAATAATTCTATTGATAATTTTACGTTTGTTTTGACACAGTGTTTTGTGAGAGTGTTTTACGGATCTTTTTGACTGGTTCAAAAGATTTCTTTCATCTTCTCTTTTAATTAAGTAAAAGGATGCTTGCTTTGGTTCTCTGCTGTAATAAAATCATGGAAAACTTTTATGGGCAAGGGAAGATTGCTACTAATGCTGGTTTTTGCTTACACATTTAACTGACTGTATAATGAAAGAAGAGAGTGATTATTCCTTATCTGCCCCTTTTTATCAGTCAGAAAATAGGAACTAAAATCTGAACTCCATCTCAGAATAACTTTTATGATTTCCTGGTATTTAAACAAAAGTATAATATTACTATGCTAGTAAATGGCAAGTTCCCTGTGTGCTGTATGTTTTTGAGTAGTAAACAGATAAATATTTCAGGAGGTTTTTGTGAAATCCATATATCATAAATTTCAAAGGATTATTTCAGTTTTTATTTTTGAATTTTAAAAGGCATTTGCAGGAAAACACTACTGGTCCAAAATGATCACCTTACTGGCATTAGATAATTTTTCCCATTTTCTTTTCATGTTTAATCTCAGCCAGCAACACAAAAGCCAATTAAAGTGTTCATGGTTTATTTCTGCAGCTTTTACTTTAAGGAACTGGAGAGAGATGTAAATTGTTACACGAGTAGGGTGTGTCAGGAGCTAATGAATTCCAGATGAAAAATATTTCCCTGTAATGTGTGGCTGCATCTTTTCTTTTCCAACAATCTTTTTATTTCTGGGCATTGGGCACTCTCTTTTTGTTCACTGATTTTCAGAGACCCCAGCAATATTAAAACAACCCTTATTTCCCACAGAGTTTTATTCAAGACAAATGATCTCTTGATGATATGTTTCAACATGGAGGGAGTATATCAGATTTGTCAGGGTTTAAAAACAAATTCTATTTCAATATGATTTATTGTGTAGAGGTACTGGAAAAAAAACCCTTTTACCATGAGTAGTGGGGAGATGTTTTCTGTCATTACACAGACACTGAGAAGTTCTCCCACTAAGGTTAACATGTGCACATACTCTGTTACTCAGTTAAAAATACAGGGCTGATTTGTAAGATCAACTCCTCTCAGTGATTAACTGGTTTGTAATGGCAGTTAAAAAGGATGACAGCTTGGGTCCTATGTATTTCCATACCTGGGAATTTTGGAGAAACATTTGTGGACCTGCCTTGTCTTAGTCACACAGTTCCTGATTTTGGCCTAAAATCCCACCAGGGAACTAAAGAAATGCTGGCAAGCAGAAGCTGGTTTGCATTTCCCCCCAGCAGGCGCAGAGTGTGGACAAGGTCTTGCTACCACTTCAGTTAATTTTTCTTTGGAACTACTTTTGTGCTGCCAGGGAACTGCACCCTGGAGCCCCACACAGCCCATGGCATTGCCCCAGGGCAATGTGCACAGGGCAATTGTGCACAGGGACATCAAATCACTGCAGGAGAAATATCCATGAAGCAAGCCGCCAGGGTGGCTGGCTTTTGGTTTTTTTCTGGTCTGTGGGAGTCTGAATCAGGGGATTCTAACATATTCTGTTAGAGAGACTTACTGCGAGTTTATAATAGGTGAAGGGTGAAACCCAGACTCTGATAGACCCTAATTAAAATTCATGGATGATTTCTATACTTTCAAACTACTTTTTCAGTAGTACAACAGTTAGAAATGGATTATATTAATAAGTGAATATTCCGTTTATGAATACTTAATTCACAAATGAAGTATCTTTCTTTCTGGCATTTGAAGTTAATGTTCTCACATGGAAAGGAAGCTGGCTTTATCTGTGGGAATGCAGCCGTATTATCCTGCCTTTCTCTATGCAAACAGAAGTCCCTGGGGAAGTTGCATCAGGCTGGGTTCTCTATTTTGCTGTTTCTTTTTACCCTTGGTCAGCTGGACCCTCCAGCAAATGACTTTGCTGTAGGAAATTGTGACTGACCCTCCTCCTTTTGCCTGGCCAGGTCTCCAAGGTCCAGGATGGATTGAATATTTCCCGTGTGTTCACAGATCCCGTGTGAACTGTGCTGTTTGAGATGAGTCCCTGTTCACAGAGCTGGCACTCCAGTTGGTGGATGGCTGGTTGGTGGATGGCAGAAACAACTATTGGTCCTACATTTAGTGGAATGAGATCCCCTAAATTTGTTCTTGCATTTCCTATTTCATAGGTGGGAGTTTGCCATGGCAGAAAGAGTTTGAGCTGTGCCTTTAGAGACTCTGCCCCCAGAGTGCCCAAGTGACTGTGTTCGGTGTCCTGCAGGGTACTGGGCAGTGTAAATTCTTACGGAGTGTCTCAAACAAAAAGCTACTGAAAAGACTTTTCAGTGTTAGTAGAATGCAGGATTTATTCCCAGGTGCCATCCACCAAGGCACAGTTGTGGCAGAACTGTGGAGGGGAGTTATCAGCAAAACCAGTTGTTTGCAAATACTGACTGGTTTTCTGCGCCATAATTTGATTTTAAATGTCCATGTACTTCTGCTGCTTAACCTTTTCCTGCCTAATGGAAAACACCTCAAAATCACTCTCCCTATACTGAAAACCAGCCTGTTAAGTAAATGAATACATTAATGGCAACAAAAGCAGGGCCTGCCAATTACTAGGAGCATTAATTATTACATTAATAATGACGTTGTTTAAATTGTTTTAAAGGCATATTGGACATTGCAATTCATTAGCTTCATTTGAGGTTTCAGCCATGTGTGCTAATTGAATTATATATATTTTGGCATATCAGAATTCCCATTATGTTTCCATTCCATCTAGTTCTCATCTGTCTTTCCTGAAAAAAAATGAAATGCTGACATTAAAGACACTCCTTTGAAGCTGAATATTAAAATATGCATTACAGTGCAGACTGAACTGCATAGTGATGGCAAAAATCGAGTTTTTCCATGTTGTAATTTTGAAACTGTGCATAGTTTTCCGCTAATGCACTGCATATTCCATCTCTTTTTTTTTTTCCCCATTGTGGAGTATCTAATTAAATAACAAATTAAGATACATGATTATTTCTCTTTTCCTTTTTTCTCTTCCTACCTTTAATTTTCATAACTTCCTCTTTAGAAGTTTTGCTTCCTTTTTAAAGTAATTTCTTTTAAATAGCACCTTAAGTGTGCACTATATGGTTCATATATGTAAAGGAGGCTACTGACATTACAGAAATTTTGTGTTATATATTAAGCCTGTAAATACCTTTTTCCCTCAGTTATGAACTGGGCAATTGGGAGAAGAGGTTTAAAATTAATTTTAACTTTCAGTAAATGAAAACAACTCCTAATCTGAAAAAGTAGCTTTTTTCCATCAACGATTGTTTGACAAAGAATTCTTTACCATCTCTATTTCCCGTTTTATCTAAATGCATCTTAAACACCAAGAAGCATTTAAAATTTAAACCACATGCTAGACCAGTCAACATCCCATGAGGGGTCTAAGGAAGTCTGGTCATTAGGAAATATTGTAACTTTCTCAGATGCTTTCTCTGACCAGAGATTTTTCATAGCACAGCAGGTGAGACCGGGAGTTTTCTCTTTTTTTTTTAAAAAAAAAGCATTTGTTCTGAAATAACAAATAT
This sequence comes from Oriolus oriolus, assembly GCA_013400235.1. NCBI lineage: Eukaryota > Metazoa > Chordata > Aves > Passeriformes > Corvidae > Oriolus > Oriolus oriolus. The sequence goes on along the minus strand of VXBT01007138.1, from coordinate 3,607,587 downwards.
CCAACAGCTTTAAAGTGCAGTTGTGGTGGCAGCAATTTGGGTAAAATTCACTGTTTCTCTTGTGGGTTCATTTAATTTCAAGTCATTGATGCTGTATTTTACTTCCTATTCTGCAAGATATTGCTGACAGTCTTTTATGGGGAATTGGTATGGGTAAATAGATTCAAAACTGCAAACTGTTCGCTAGGAAAACTTACAGAGAACCAGAAAATAAATATCTCTATAAGCAGAAATCTGTTCTGAAAAATGAATCCAGAGTAGCTGGACTGATAAGATGCATTTACTGCTACTTTAACTGTATTTAGAGGAAAGAATTGAATCATTCTTTGAAGAAGATGATTCTGTTCTATCTGAAGAAAAACTCTCAATATATTTCATACTGCCTTGGGTAATATTGAAGAGAACATTAAATCCATACCGGTTGGAAGCTGAAAGTTGGTTAAAAAGAAACCTTTAGAGGGGGGTTCTTTCCTAGAGATGTGGTATTTTTCTTGGGAGATTTACACCTACATGCAGTCAAGAATTTTTGTGTGCTACACAGAAAAGTGAGGTTTTTAATGACATTCCTACCTTCAGACCTGTTTGGTGGCTGCTCTGAGATGGAAAGCTCGGTTGGCAGAGTTTCCTATAAAGCAATTTTCATGAGTTGTTAAAATGCATTCTCGCAATAATCCTTTGGAAAGGGGAAGCCTTTCTTGGCTCTGCAGATCCGTAATGCCCAGAGGTGGGAAGCTGGTCCAAAGCAGATGTGTTGGTGTCCACCCAGCCTGTGAATCCAGTGGTGGCCTGTTGGACATAATGCAAATTCATAGCAAGTATTTAAAAATATTTGAAATATTTTTTAAGCCATGACAAGTATTAAAAAATAAAAGAGGAGGGTAAGGGAACAGCACAGAAAATACTTTCTAAAGTAAAATGTCATGTCATTTATTTATCATTTTATTTAAACTTCTTATCTCCATAGATTTTGACTGTGAAGGTTATGCATGCTTTAATTTTTTTTCATTCTACATTCACATTTCCTTTCTTTTTTTGGGGTTTTTTTTTTTTGGGGGGGGGGGTGGCATGGTATAGGAGAGAAAAAACAACTGGTGTTTTTATTTTCAGAGCCATAATGTGCTTGAATTCTCATTCTGAGCAGGCTAGATTTATTGAAGGAGAAAATGAGTAATCCAAGTCTTTGAGCTGTGACTGCTTTATATCCCATGTGTTTTTTCACCCATTTTTGCTTCTTTATTAGCACCTTTCCCTGTTGTCAGCTCGAACAGATTGAAAAGTAATGGTGAGGTCCAGCTGTTAAGCTAATGCTGACAGAGAACAAAATCATTTTGGAGTAGGCAGCTAAATTCCTCTGCAATCTGATTCAGCCTTCTGGCATGGGGGACATTGTTTCTATTCAATTCAGGCTGAACTCTGTGTTTTGAATATGAAATACTGTAACAAGTTGGGCTTTGAAGAATGAGCTCACTCCTCAGTTAAACTACATCGCCCCATTATTAGTATTTACAGCTCTTAAATCAGCTCCCACAAAAACTGTTGTGGAAAGAAAGCTTCACAAGGTTATAAACAACAGCAGAGGGACTTGAATAATTTAAGCAAGCTGCATGGAATAATTGGATGCTATGCACTGTGTATGATCAGCCACTCCAGTTCTTTTCCTTGTTGTCAGTCTTTTGATCCCTTGCCTGACATCAGACAAAGGAGTAACAGATACAGAAAACTAGGCAGCTGGAGCAGAGAGGAATGAACTGACAAGTCAAACACCGTATCAAACAAACTACCAAAAATCCAACAAATCAACATGTGACTGCTTAATCTATCATATAGAGAATCTGGGACTGAATAGGTCCAGTGGGAATGGTTAGTCTTTCCCTTCCTCTGTATTTTTAAACTATTTTTCTGATGCTTTTCCTCATTTGAAGGGCTTGTTTTGTTTTGTTTCTAAGGAAAAAGGACGCTCCTCATTAAAGCTTCACTTGCTAACAGGGAGTGAGGTTGTCAGGCCACTGTGATTGTGCCTCACCCAGAGGAGAGAATAATGTCAGTATTGTTCTTGTCCTCTGCTAGACTAAGAGCAATCTTTTATGTGCTCCCATACTTGCCATAGGACAACATATCCTTTTATGAGAGCCCTTAAAAAGGTAGCTCTGTGTAAGGACTTGGGGATTAGTTCTGGCTCCTTACTTTTAGATCTTGGCCCTGACTGCAGCCATTGCATAAATGACACAAAAGGTGCTGTGTTCTGCTACCAACGTGAGAGTGAACGTGTCCAGCAGAAGGCATTAGCTTAGATATTCTCTCAATGCTCTGCTTTATGCAAAGTCATTTAAAGAAATTTAAACATGTCAGAATTAGAAAATGTTGTGCAGGGAGGCACTGAACTGTATTTTAGTTCTCTAGGATGACCCTAAGGAATTCTTCAAACAAGCTAAGAAATTTCACAGAGCTACATAATTCACTTCACCTTTAATCATCCTGTTGTCACGGCAAGTTTAAACATCCAACAAAAATAACTGTTTAAGAAATGTAATGGCCATAACACAGATTTTTATGATCAACCTAGATAATTCTTTAAGAGTATTTTAAAGAAAAGTCATTGTGTGAATAGCGATGTTGTAAAACTGGAGATGTAGCTCTAATGTTTATTGTGCCTCAGCAATTTCCATTTTGAATAGGCTGAAGCTTGCAGGAAAAAAAAAGAAGTTTCTTTTTCTGAAGTAAAACATGTAAAATTTGGGTGTCTCTTCTGTGGACAGAGTTTTGCAGACCAGATCTGACGTCTGTAATACCTGCACAGTACTTTTGTCTGTAAAATTTTTTCAGAGTGTCCTGAGCATCTCTTGTCAAGAGACTCGTGGTGCTACCCAAGGAGACAGAGTTGTGGGTGGTGTGGGTTCTGAACAGGCCCTGCAGCAAACGTGCATCTCATTCAGGACAAGGTCTTGCAATGTGCCCCTCAGGTAACCTCTCGCTGGGGGTGGTGGCAAATGGCCACCTTGCATTCAGGATGTACAAGATCTTTCCATGTGCCTCACATACCCCTAAAATTACAAAAGTTAAGAGAAAATACGTATGTGTATATATAGGAACTTCTAGTTCCAGAAATATGTGTCTGTATTCAGGAAATCCTGAGGGGCATAGAATAAACCGTGCAATTCCTGCTGTGGTGTATTTCTGATAGCTTTTCTGGCTCTGACTCTTGAAAATCTGGCTGCTTTGTTTTCTTTAAAACAGTGTGATTGCTCAGAGATAAGCTGCATCCATGCCTTGTTCCCTAGTTCCTCTGCCAAAGATGCTTTCCAAGAGACAGGTCCCTCTAAAAGCATTTAAATCTGGTGTTTAACCTAGGTGAGGTAGGACTAGGACCATAAACTGCAGGTTTCTTTATTTCCATGAGGTTTTGACAAGTGTGGATTAGTCACTGCCTTCTCTTTGCTATCAGTCTCTTACAGCATCCTGCTGGAGTCAAACCTGACTCTGTCTGACCCTCTTAAGCCTGTCTTGGTGTGGAATTCCACACATTAATTATTCTTATATTACAAGAATAATCCTAGATTAGAATAAAAATCTTCCTGGTCTCTGGTCATGCTGGGTCTGTCTGCAGCCTGTGGCAGGGACACCCGTTCGTGCTGCCTCCTGCCCTGCTCTCCTCAACCACCTGCTGGCAGCTGAGCCCTCTGTTCTGGGGACAGGGACTTCTCTGTCACCCGGGGTTTAGTCCTCAGCCTGGGAGTGACAGGTTCATTAACCTGGCTGGAAGCAGCAGTCTCATTGATCACCTGTTCACTGTTGACTCACAGACCCCTCAGGTGTTTGTTTGGAGGGCTTGCTTTCGTCATTATTTAGTTTCTTGTTTTGCCTCGTCCAGTACTGTTATCTCTGATGCAATCCCATGCCTCACAGAATGATTTTAAAGGAGATGGAGGGAGGAACTTGTATCATTCACTCGAAATAAGTCCCTGTGGTCTGGCATCAAGTAGCATTGTCAGTATAGAAACCAGAAAGCCACACTGAGTTGTTGAATAAATGTATTTTTAAAGCTGTATATTTTTACAGAACAGAGTTGAAAACACAGGGAGTATCTCAGATTAATTGTTGCCAGACTATTGTCCACCTTAAGCCTGGTTTGTCGTTCTGCCAATGCTGCCATTTGGTAGCAGAAATCAAATGTGTGATGGTCATTGCAACTAAATATTTTTGATAGTCTAACCGAACGTAGGCTGCCTGGTGGGCAGTGACCTCTTCAGAGCTTCTGCTCTGGACAGCAAGGTATTAATGGAATAATGAATATTGATTTTTCTGGCTCTGCCTGTGTTTTACATGTTCTGTCATCAGTTTTGTGGAAACTTTGTTCTTGTGATTTTGAAATGGAGCTTTCACTGTTTCAAATCCAGTATTGCTTACCGAATTTCTGATTCTTTTTGTTGGGGTTTTTTTTTTTTTTTTTTTTTTTTTGCCTTATGATCAAAGCAAAGGGATCTCTCATTCCTGGATAGCACAATCTGTCAAACATCCTTCCAGAGCTCCTGTCAGAGTAGCACTGTGGTTGTGTTTTCATATAATCCTTTCCACATCGATATTTTACTTCCATTTACAGTCTAAGAGAATATAATTCAGGGCAGATGCTGTGGATACCGTGTAAAAACACCTGTTTATTCCTCTGTCATGGCCAAGAGAATCACTCTTTGGGTGTGGTTGTATCCATATAGCCTTGATTTATAGGTCACAGTCCTAGTGACTGGTAGCAGTAAAAATAACTTCTAAATTGTGCTTTTGAGATCTCCAGTGAATTTACACAGACCTTGCACAGTTTTTTACACTTACAGTGGGTATGCACTATTGAAACAATAAATGTTGGTGCATTGTTCACAGCGGGAAAAGGCATTAATGCCCCCAAAATGCCTCATTTGCAGCTGTCACTGGGCATTATTGTGCTTATTTAGTTCCCTTCCAGCTATAAAAACAGAGAACAGTTTCCTGAGGCCAGTGGAACAATGCTATGGATAAACTGATATGAGAGAGATCTAGTTCATCACTAAAACAAAAAAAAAAGTCATTATCAGTTCCGTTACCTGATTGCCTTCTACCCAGAATCTAAAACTGTGAAAAAGAAACAGTGGTTATTTCAATAAAACATTTCATTCTTCTTCCCCCATCACCTTCTGGTGCCCTATCCCCCAAAACAAAAAAAAAAAACCCAAAAAATCCAAACAAACAAAAAACCAAACAAAACTGAAAAACCCCACAAAAACCAAAAAGAAAAAAGAGGGGGGAGAGGGGAATCTCTGAAATGACTGCTGAGAGCAGAGGGAGATGGTGTAAGCAGCTTGTGTACCTGAAGGTTTACAAACACATCTGTGGCACTGTGGAAAGGAGCAGAAGAAACCATTTCAAAAGCCCAAGCAAGGCTGGCACATGATTAAAGCTGTAGTCACTCCTTGGTGTCACTGACTTTGCTGATGCCCAGGGGCAGATACCAAGGGTTCACATCTCCTTTCGAGCCAGGAGGTTTTTGTATATTTGGGTTTTATTTGTGTTTTCCCACCTGCTCTCTGCAGTGCACACATACTCACACTTCTGAGCGTTCCTAGAATTCTGGAGAAGAGGAGAAGGAGCTGCTGCTCCACCTGAAATGGGCCAAATGTGTTCCTTTCAGACTTTATCACATACATTTGTACCAGTGCCACAGCTGGGAAGCTTTTTTAACCCATTTGCAGAATGTGGTTTGTAGATGTAAGAGATGGCACGCTTGGTAATTTGAAAATCGCAACTTGTGAAAAATGAGAAGTGCTTTAATAACTTTCCTTTCATTATCATCTAATTTATCAGACCTATAATATTCAAAACTCTTCAAGGGTTACTCAGCTGCATATCTCTGCACCATTATGCCTCTTTAAGCAGTTATAATCTGCCAAGTGAGCTGTCATTGATAAGTAATTTTGATAGCCATAATGTTCTGATTTTGGAGCAACACTAAGAGGATGATGAGGGTCGTTGCTGGGCTTTTTGCCAGTTGAGGCTGCTTATTTTTCATTAACCACAGAACTGGTGTTAATGCATTTTTGGAGTGTTTGAAGAACTTCACTCAGGTGAGATTTACCTGCTTGAGAGCACCCTGTTTCTCTGCATTCCTTCTGGTCCCTTCCCAGAGAGCCAGGCCAGGGAAACAAGTGGATGTGCAAGTGGCCAATTTTTGGTCCTGAATCCCAGTTATTCCCAGGTGTTTGCTGGGTTTTGTGAGATGGCCCCCATTGTCTGTGGTGTGCAGCTCTGCTATGCAGACAAGAGCCTTGGCACAAGCATGGCCAATTCCCTGTGTTATTTCATTTCTAGGAGTTCTTAAAGCAGTACTTTTGTTTGTCACTCTGTTTCATTATTTTCCTTTGTGCTCAGTTTGCAGCGGATCACAAGCTTTTTTTAACTGTTCTATCTGTAAACTCAGCCCAGTCTTACAGAGACAAAATGTTCTATCTAAGTATTTAATGAGAAGAAAGATTCCTTGGGCTCTCCCTGACAACTGTTCGATCCCTCTGTGTTCAGAATATGCCCTCAAAGACACTTGTACAATTATGTTATTTGGCTCAAATATGATCATGACAGACAGCCTGGTCTTCAGGCTTTGTAACCACCTGCAATTTCCAGTGAGTTCCTGAGGATCAGCATTTACTCAATACCTCTGGAAATGAGGTTTTCAGTAAAGGAGGCTGCTAACAATGTGGCAGGAGAAGCCACTGGTCACTCAGTGTGAGTTGTGTGCTGCAGGGCTGGGAGGAGAGGGGACTCTCACTGGCGTTTGTGTCCTCAGAGCAAGCAGGGGTGACTTGGAGTGAAATAACCCAGCCAGTGCAGATAACACTGCCAGTATTGATCACTCCTAGAAGACAGCTTTGCGCCATATTCACTGAGAGGAAATGCCACTCTTTAAATGAAATCGGAATGCTCGAAAATATGTGGAATAAAAGCTGATAGAGAGGCTGTTTTCAGCAAATGCCTTGACAAGCAGATACTCAGTTCTTCCTTCCAAAAACACATTTGTCACCCAAAAATTCAGGTCTGTAAATGGCTGTTCTAAAAACTTTGTTGACACGGCACTTGCTTCCCAGGGCTAGAGCTGAGCATCCACGAAGGAGTTGTGTCACAGCTGAATTCTGTTTGACCACTTGTGAAGGTACAAATGCAAATGCCACCAAACGTTGTTGAGTGGTAACCACAAAACTGGCTTTGAATTAACTTTACATCTTGATAAAATACTTTGTGTTTCCTACTAGATATATTCAAATTAATATTGTAATTTACTTCAGAAACTGCAAATATAATTTGTTTCTCTACACTGTTGAGGAACAGTTAAATAGAAACTACATAGATATTTATTTGCACTTTCTGAATCGCTGGAATGATTTATTATTGTGGAATTTACATGGTGTTACATTTTTATTGCTTTATATTGCACATGTTTGGTTTTAATAGTTGCATCCTTCATTCCATTAATTTCAGATTAAAAATTAAATTGCAACTGAAGTTCAGCCATAGCTCCTAAAGCATGAAAAATAAGCTTTGGTCTTCACTTTCTAGAATGAACGTGGGGGTGGAATACAGACTAAGTAGAAAAATAATCTCTTAGCAAGAACTGTGATATTATTCATAACAGCTGCTGGTAACTGTGAGATCTGTGTTCATTTCTGTACTACAACCTTTAGTTTTATTGCACTTCGGTTACCTAGGGTTAATTTAGCGTTTAGCAATTATGGATTTTAGCAGCAGTCAGCAAGGGATTGCCTTTTGCCATTGATATCAATGCAAAATTTGTAAATAATCAGTAAGATCCAGGCTGTACTTTTAACTTCAGCTCTATTTTCAGATAGTCTTTTTTTTTAATGTGCTATCTCATTTGCTCAAAAAACTGATACAGAACTGTCCTTGGGAGTTCACATTATAAAACATTAAAAGAGTTTGCTATGCAAAGACTTATGTCTATACGTAAATTCAGACCTCTCAAAACTCCCACAGAAGTCTTAACTCTTAGAGATGCAAAATACACCTAAAGAAAGAAAGATTTTAAGTAATTTAAAGGAATAGGGCATAAATCTGCGGATATTTCAATGTAGAGATGAACCTGAAATATGTACCCACAACGTAGTTTGTTTCACATTGGATTCCACTGAATTCAGTCCACTTTTAGAGTTTTTGTCATTCCCTCAGGACTTCAGTTTTGCACTTGCAGCAGGGACTTACTCAAAGGCTGATCTGAGGCAGAAGGTGAGGGAACAACGACCCTGTTACATCCCCGGACACTGAAATGTTTGCAAGACCACGTGTGCTTTGAGGGCCATAAATACAGTGATTAGGAATTCCTAGAAAGTCCAAATTCACGTAAAGTAGGAACTAAATCCGCTGGTGAACTCGCAGTTCCGCTGCAGTCTGTGACAAGTGCTACCCAGTCTCTCACATGTGTGAAGAAACAAGGAAGGGTAATTCTTCTAAAAGCCACAAGCACCTCTCAGACTAACACAGCCAGAAGTGGGCAGCAGACGTTGAGCAGAAGTCAAAGAGAAAGAGCAAAGTCATTAAATATTTGTAGTGGAGCAGGCAAAAACATGGTTTATCAAAAATATAATTGTACTGAAGTAGAAGCATTTTGTGGATTTTTTGATATTTCTGCCATTTCTGCAGTGCTGAGGGGGTTTGTAAGAGGACTGAATTGAGAGTCTGACCTTTCTCTAAAAACAACTATTTTGACTCAGCTCAGTTTCATGAAAAGTTTCAAACAGTTTTTAATTTCACATTGAGGAAAAAGCTAACACCGTCCTCAAAGCTGATGAACAACATCATTTCTATCCTTTGTGGAGCTCCTGCTCAAGAGGGCAAGAAATAGGATAACATCTAAGAGATACAGCAAATAAGTAGGGTTTTTCGGCGGGTTAGATGATAAAAAGCACAAACCCCAGCATGTTGAGCTCACTGTGGCTTTGAATTTTCAGTTTAGAAAGCAAAGCTCTTTGCATTGCTGAATAATTAATGTGAATAAGATATCCCAGTGCAAAATCTTAGAAGGGACAGAGCCTCTGTTTTTACAATGGAGTTCTTAATGGCTGTCCTGTATCTTTAGGCTCAACACAGCTGCAGCTTGTATATCCATTAGAGTTATTTTCACATCAGTCTGAGTATAAAAACCTTAATCTAAGTTTGCATATAGGAAAAGTTACTTTATTCTACTACTGACCATACTATTCCGTGAAAGAGCCGTGTTTGCAATCAGTCAGAGATTTACTGGAGCACAATCCCCCCTGCCATTATAAATATCGTGCCATGGGCCTGTGCTTCTGGAATTGTTTTGGTGGCTGGAGTCCCATCTGAATCATGGAAAGTATCAGGACCTGTTAGGGTTGGCAGTCCTGCACTGAGAAACGAGGATCTTACTGAACTCTGAGTAGGAATTAGTTACTGTTTCAGAAAAATCTGGGATTTTGCACTGCTTAAGCATTTGTGCTGCTATTAGGAGAATGCAAAGCTGGGAATAAAGAACCAAATATCAAGCAGGAGTTGCCCAAGGGCAGCTGGAAGTAGAGAGGCAGGCAGCTCACCCAGCTCAGGTTCTCACACCTCTCATGTGTCCAACATTCAGCCTGCGCAGGCGAAGGCAGCTCTCCACAGCGCTGTGCTGGGGAGCCTGGGGTTGCTGTGGCTGAAGAGCAGCTGTTCTCCTGAACTGCCTGGGAGTGACACAGTGCTGCAAGCCTTTTCTGCATAAAACCACAGACATTTGCTGTCTGCCTCAACTCTGGTCCGGGGCTGGAGCTGTCTCGTGGATTGTTGGGCTGGTGGGGAGCAACCTTGGGCTTGAGACCAGCACAGTATAAAAAGGCACTGAGATTTCTCTTTATAAAGGTGTGGTAGGAAGTGTTAAACTAAACAGAACAAAAGAGGAGGAGATTGTGAGGCTCAGAGGAATAGGATGAACTGAATATATATTGTTGGAAATAGAAAAAGCAATTCTAAGTGTCCAAACAAATTAGAGTACACCTGATTTTCTAGGGAAATCTGCATTCACCTTTTCTTTTGATGAACTTTGTTATCTTCGCTATGTGATGTCCATTCTGATAAAAAGCCAGATGCTATAATTTTGACTGTGTTGCTTTTCATTTGAGATGATACTTTGTAGCAGAAGCATTTGTGTCCAAAGTAAGTCATCCTGTCTAGAGATCCAGTCCAAATTTCGATTTTACATCAGGAGCTGAGTATTTCAGATTGTTTAAAGGCATGCAAGTGGAAGTAAAAACAAATGAAAAAAAGCCATGATCAGGAGGAACCATATGGTACTCCTGTAACAATTAAACTCAGTGCTCTACTTTGCTGCGTGTCTGCAGGATGCACAGACTAATCCCTTGTGTCCAGGCTCCATGCCAAGATTAAATTAATGTTCCTAAATTTTTTATTTAATCTGCTTCTGTAAGAAGAGGCCGCAGCAGAGTAAACAGCTGAGTGAAAACTTGAGGATGTGTGAGCACTTTATCCCTTTCCTAACCTCTCACTCAGTGCCTTGCCTGTCACGTGTGTTTTTGTGGGCAAAAGGTGGAAGAGTCCTGAGACACCTAATGCATCTCTGACATTTTACTGTGTGTGTTAGCAAGAGTTTAGAAGCCACTGGAAAGATCCAAACTTCATACTTTTCCCTTTGGACTCATTTCATAGGCTGCCAATGCCATGGAAGCTCCACAGTTACTCAAAGGTATAATATTGGAATTATTTTATGGTTGTTATTTTTGCAGGACATCCCTAGCTCCTAGTACTTGCCTCTCAGGTTAGAGCCAACTCATGCTTTGATTCGAAAGAAACAGAAAAACTGATTGATCATTCACTGTGTGCTTTGAATTAGCTAACTATGCCCCAAAACAATGCCTTTAAAATTATTCAGGGAAATAATCATTTTAATAAATTCAACATTTTCCAAGCTGCTTTATCTCATAAATTGTCTGCCTTGATATAGAGCCCTAGGGAAAGTAGTTTAATTAAAAAGTAAGGTTTTCTGTCAGCCTGCTGAGTCCTCTGCAGACTAAACAGCTGCTGATTTTCTATCCTGAGTTGTGACATGGTGATGTTCATTTTCTTATTTATCTCTGTGTCTCTCAGAAAGGAGCCAAATCTAGCAGGTCATGTTGGAGCACCTATCCTGCTGCAGGAAATATTTTTGTTGGGTTTGCCTGTAGGACTGAAGGAATTCTGTAAGCAATATATATTTGCTAGCCAACATTCCTAATTCTAGGTCTCTCTTTCATTTGAAAATCTTAGGAACATTATACATCATTAGCTACTTTCACATATTTTATTAGCATTTGTTCTTTAGCTGCTCAGTAATACTTAGTGGCAGGAAATTATTGCAAGCATTGTAATAACCTTTTTAATTTGACGTGCAGAGACCTGTATGTTGCTCTTTTAAAAATAGGTCCACTTTTTTTTCTAAAGGATATACACAGTAAATTGGGTCAGGGCCTCATAAGGCAAGTTATCTCCTATTTTTTCTCAGTGTAGACCTCACTAATCTAGAGGTGAAATAGCTTCGTGACCCATCTTTCAGACACAAACGTGGAATTAGGGCAGTGGGAGCATCTGGGGCTGTGTTTCCTGGAAGAGGAGTGTCTGAAGCGAAGTGGTGTTTGATCTGCTGCAGCAGCAGGAAAGCTGCAGTCACAAATGCAGACGGTGCAGCCTCGAGTGTGCACCACCCACAGAATGCAGGCAATGTGCGTGAAGACAACAACCCAGAGGTGTTTGTGATTGTCATTGACACCTGTGACAAAGGAGAGCAGAAAATGCCCAGTTGGGAACTGTGTAATTATGCTTCACTTGGCTCCTGGAGGATAAAGTTCCTTTTATTAATGTGCTTTTTCCACAGGCTTAACTACATGGTTGCAGGATTAATTTTTCAAATAGTTCATTATAATGGGGTATTCTAAAAATTGCCAAGGCAAATATTTCTCGGGGATGCTCATGTAACTGTTACAGAGACTGTGCTGTGCCCTGCAGCTCTGTAAGTGAATGCAGCAGCTGTGCCTGTGTGCCGAGCGTGTGGCTGTGGATGCTCTCCTGAATCCAGGGGATACTTCCAAACACAACACTTGAGGCTGACAAAAGCCTTCCATTGGTGCAGGTGGGCATGGAGCTGCACACACTGATTATAAAATTACACTTTTTTGGTACTGTTCTTAAAATCACACTTTCTTGCTTTTTTTCTCTCTTGAATCTTGCATATTTCAGAAATAATAAAAGATTAAGAAATGTTTGAGATTATTTGCAATAGGGTGTTAATTTGGTAAGGGTTTGATTGATGGGAGGAAGGAATGACAGTATTTCGTATTTCTATGCTTTTAGAATAGAGGGTATTTGCAAAAGGCACAGTCAGTAGTTAATTAAGTATATCTTTATGTGCACAAACATTTGTCTCCTTGTTACTAACTTTTCTAACCCACCTCAATGTTTATTGCCCATTTCAAATAAACATCTATCAATCAGTTCTCCATCATTTGAGCTGGAATGCAAACCTGAGTGGGACGTGTTGTGCATGTCAGCAGTGGGGGATTCCAACAGAGCAATGTGGTCAGATATCTCACTAGAATCACAGTTTGTCCAGAAAAAAACGCACTTTTAAAGCAAGATTTATATAAACAAAATTATAGTGTAGGAAAACTTATTGTGGAGCCAGGAGGAAACCCAGATATCGCTGCTGCTTTTATGCTGCCCACAGAACTATCTTTTTATCCTGAGCAATTGGTCTCTGCTTCAGCAGAAAGATGAAGCCTGGTTCATTTGGTGTGAGCTTATGGCAACAATGAATTACTTGAAGTGCAAGTGCAGTTTACCCCTCTTCCAGTTTCAAATCCATGGAACAGGAAAGGTAGCGGTGGATTTATGCTCTTGCTTTGCAGAGCGTGTTGCCCATAAAATTAGATATGAGGAAATAATTTTGGGTATTATATTAAGGCATGAATACCTCCCTCTGTTCATGATTTCAGTATTGCTTCCTGGAATTTAGTATTTCAGTATGAGTTTAATAGCATTGACTTAAATGAGCTGGAAAAGCATATACAGTAGTTACTACCTTATTTTTTTCCCCAATCCTTTACATCTCTAATTATTATTTTGCCTCCTTTTCCCAAACAACTGCCCTTTCCTCCTTCAAAACATAACCTTCTGCATTCTGTAATTATTTAAACAGTAGCTACAGCCTGTGATAGAAAAACTTGTCAAAGCTGTGAACCTGCCCAGTGAGAGTCCCTCAGAAGGTCACCAGCTCTGCACTGTAGGAGGTATTTGCAGGATTCCAGCAGAGAAACTTGTATACAGCTGTTATCGTGGAAGGCTGAATTAAAAAAACCAGAGAAACAGCAACCTCTAAAAAAAGTTATTGGGAAATCTCACATTGACAGCATGTTGTGGGTCAGTGCTGTATTTCTGAGAAAACAGCAAATGGAGCAGTGTCCAGCTGTGGTGCTTATTTGCAGGTGTCCATTCAAGTGCCACGAGAGATCTTTGCTGGTAGATTTTCTAAGAACAGCGTGCCTGTGTTTGGATTTCCATCCACATGTAAAGCCTTAAAGATTCAAATTTGATTCATACTGACAGTACTTCAATTTTGTTGACAAACTTTTAGTTAGAACAAGAGGAGAGTCATGCCACAAGCAAATCCACACGTTATATAAAATTCTTGGAAGCCTATTGGTGGCATGTAGTACATGAAGAAGATTCATTAGTGGTGGCTGTCAGGTACCTCTGACTTGATGGATCCATGGAGCCGAAGGACACACCTAAGGAAAAAGCAATGTTATTGTAATTCGTGTGCAAAGCTTTAGAGGTCACTGTAACACCTTGATCATAGCATTTCTGTCTGTTCTTTGAATCAAAACTTGATATGCATCTGTCCTGAACAGGGCTTTTGTCCCCTTCAGGGTGGGAGTGGATTTGCCATGTGATCTGGGGGCTTTGATTCTTAGGCACTTTGGGATCTTCCAGCGACTCTGTGCTTACCTCAGGAAGTATAAAACTGCAATCTTAATTTTAAATAAAGGATTATCTATGTTGATTTGCACGTTGGAGAGGAACACACATGGAAGTGTAATAAAAGGCTAGAGAGTAATAAAATTAGAAGAGGATATGAATGTAAATGATTTTGTCAGCAGCAAACTAATGAAGCCTGCTTTCCTAGAGGTTTGAGCTTCACATTTGATTTACTGCTACCTAAAAGGTACAAGATAGAGTTGAAGCTTTTCTTCTTGTTGAGCTTTTAGAACACTTTTGTGTGCTCTGTTTGCTGTTTAGTGAGATGTCACCTCTTTGTCACCCCTATGCTTTTTCTGTAGCATCTCTGTATTGTGGAGCTGCATCATTTCATAGCACTTTTGGGAAACAATCTATTTAAAACGTAGTTGAAGTTAACAAATGGTTTCAGGAACAAATCCATGTGTGTATGTCACACCCCCAGACGTGTCCTGGACACAGCAGTGTAAGCTCCATTCCGAGAGGAATCACGGGATTGCCTAAGCACACAGTTATCACTGAGGTTGGAAAGACCTTTAAAATCATTGAGCCCATCCCTAACCTGTGTCCCTGAGTGCCACATTTCAATGTCTTTTGAATCCCTCCAGGGATGGTGATGCCACCACTGGCCTGGGCAGCCTGTGCCAGTGCCTGACCCACGCTTCTGGTGGGAACATTTTTCCTAACATCCAGTCTAAAGCTGCCCTGGTGCAACTTGAGGCCGTTTTCTTGCCCTATCTCCCGTTACCGTGGAGAAGGGACTGACTGCCATGCCAGTGCAGTCCCCTCTCAGGGAGCTGTGCACAGCCAGAAGGTCCCCCTGGGCCTCCTTTTCTCCAGGCTGAGCCCCCCCCCAGCTCCCTGAGCTGCTCCTCAGCAGCCCTGTGCTCCAGCCCCTTCCCCAGCTCCGTTCCCCTCTCTGAACTCACTGCAGCCCCTCAATGTCGTTCTTGCAGTGAGGGACCCAGAACTGGGCACAGGGTTTGATGTGTGGCCTCTCCAGTGCCCAGTACAGGGGGACAGTCGCTGTCCTGGTCCTGCTGGCCACACCATTGCTGACACGAGCCAGGTGCCATCGGCCTTTTGGGCCACCTGGGCACAGCTGGGTGCTGTTCAGCCACTGCTGACCGGCACCCCCAGGTCCTGTTCTGCTGGGCCCTTTGAGCCACTCTGCTCCAGGATTGTGGTGGCCCAGCTGTTGGCCATGCTGAACCTCAGCCAGCCAAGTGAAACAGCATTTGGTGATTCCTGATTCACACACAGCTGTTGCCTTTTTTAACTATTGCTGCCAATGATGAAATGTCAGAGATCCCAGATTTCCATCTGAAGTCTTCAGTATTCTTGGTGTAGTGAAGGCTGAGGAGGTAGCAAAGGGAGCTGTGAAAGGCCAAATAAGCATGCTGTGTTTTTTAATAACTTCTGAAATTGATTTCAAGTGAATGAGGCTGTGTAGTTATTAAAGGAGTAACATTGGGGACTATTATTTCTACTGAAAGAAGCATGAATTTGGTGTTTCATATAAAAGGCAGTAATTTGTAATACAGTTTTATTGATTAAAGATTATAATCGCTAAATCTTGCATGTAAATGTGACTGAATGTGAAACATTGTCTTTATCAATTTCCAAACAAGTGGATAAATTTGTTGGTTATGTTTCAGAAATTATGAACCATCAGTAGCTTTTTTTCAGCCTATTACAGTTTTTACAGAGAAAATTATATCCTTATTATCCCTGCAGTAGTAACATATGGATCTCTACCAAGGCTTTCAAACTTAAAATAATGTAAATTTCAAAATTAATAGGTGCTTATGGCTAATGCTAGTCTGAATGATTTGAAGAAAAAACGTGTCCAGAGTTTAGTTAAAACATGTATTAAAGTGAAACTCACAGCAGAGTTCAACCCTGCAACCAGAAGGTTTTATAGGAAGCAGCTGGAAGCCCTCAGGATGTGCATCCTGGCTTGGGAGAAGAGAGATTTTCCCTCTGCCCTGGCAGCTGCTATAGGATCTCATGAATGTGCTTCTACCTTTACATAGTGTCACCAACTTAGCCTTTTTTTAAGCAATTCAGCGCTACCACCATTTCTATGATCACGAAATCCTATATCCACCTGCTCCCAAACCCATTCAAATTAAATGAAGAACAAAGCACGGAATTTTGCTGGGTTGTCTGTTGGGAGAAAAACAATGTCCCAGTTTGCACTCTCATTATTTCAACGTTGCAAAGAGAAGGGATGAAGGTGGTGCCAAGGTCCTGCAACTTCAGTGGTGAGTCTGAGTAGGGGAGAAACTCTGTCTCCTTTCCCTCCAGTGAGTTACAAAACCATACTTACTTAACACCCCAGTAAATAAGATAAGCTTGGCACAATTCCCATTGGCATCATGTAGGTCTGGGGTTAGCTCAGCTGGGTTGAAATAAAGTCCTGTAGCTCTGTTTAATAATGATAAATAGTATCTGTTACATTTTAAAGAGACTATTTGTAATGCTTAATAATAGCAGTTCCATGTACCTGTCAATGCGTGTGTGTCTGGCAGTGGACCTTAATTAATTTTTAATTTCTTAATTGTTACAGCTCTTAAAATTCTGTTATCATTTCTATTTGCAATACAGTCATTAAGACACTTTTTAAAAAACATCATGATCCTACACATTTTAATTTTTTGACGGTGTTAGCTCATTTCTTTGGAAGCAGTAGTAGAGCCCTTCTTTTGAAAAAAAATTCTTACCCAGTTTTTAAAAACATTTGCAGTTGTTTTCATATAATTAGGTTGCTGTAGCCACAATCTGGAAGTGTATGTGGGTTTTTTGCAGTGTGTTTACAAATATCTAACCAGATCCAGGCAGCTGTCATTATTTTATCTTTGGCAAATGGGAATATGGAGACAAAATTAGAGTTATATTTAAAGCTGGAGTATCTCGCATAGGAGCGGGATATAGAGACTTCTAAAATATTTGACGAGAACTAATTGGAACATGTGCTGCTTCTATGATTGTTTTGCATTAGGGCTCTGCCTTTGGAGAGGAAAAAATGATAAATATTTAGATAAGGGCTGAGAGAACTTTTTTCTGCCTGGAGCTATTTCTGTTTTTTAAGAACTCTAGCTTGGACATCTGCAAATGCTGTATGGTTTGCAATCAAACAGTGGATCAATAAAATAATAAACACTAACCACTGAAGTTAGGATTCCTGTTGATGGACTGTGCATCTCAGAAAAACTTCATTAAGAAACTATGAAGGCCAGTCTTCATAGAGCACAACAAACAGTAATTTCCATTAGACTTCCCATGTTTGCACTGGTTAATTTTGTATTTGATTAAAATAAAACTGAAGTCCACAATATCATTTTAGATGAACGTTTTGTTTTGTAGTTACAAGGAAATTCGAATAATTCTTTTCGAAGGTTGTGTGTGACAACAGTGGGATACAAACTCAGTGATCAGTGCCCGTGGTTAAAGCTGAACAAGCTGCTTCACTTCAGCCTCCTCTTAATCTCGTGCTTTGGTCCCTGTGCACAGTTCATTACCTTTGTGCAGCCTGCTTTTATGGATGTGCAAAGTGGTAGTCTTTTTCAAAATCTGATTCTCAGGGTAAAGTCCATTGCTTCTTCCTTAGCCCAAATATTTGAGCTCATTGAGGGTGAAGAGTGGAGAGCTTGGAAAAGAGCACAGGTTTGTCCTGGGAAACTCCATGGCCCTTTCACACCCCTGGAGGGAGGGGGTGCAGCAGGAAAATGTCCAAGCAAATGCTTATTGGACGTTTTCAGTGCCTCCTAATTACCAAAACAACTGTGCGCCGATCCTATAAAGACATTTGTAGGATTGATTGCCGTTGTTAAGTGTGGGATTCGTCTGCCTAAATGTCAGTGGATGTGGCTGAGCTAAGCTTCAGCTCCTGTGGTCATAAAGGGAAACCTGTGTGATGGCAGTGGAGGGAATATTCTAAAAATCCTGTGTTTCTACCTCAGTGTGCCTAATCCCCACCCTCCCTGCACATACACCCTTGCCATTTTTTATTTTTCACACATAATAGGAATTATGAACTTCAGCTCTTTTATAAAGTCGCTGTCTGCTCTCTTTTGCAAAAATAAACAATATGTTATAATAGAGAAAGAGCAGCCAGGCCTGAATTAGAGGTCATAGATTCAGAGTTAATTTAGAATTTGGCACTTGGCTCAGATATGATTGGCAAGGAGATTTCCAAAAGGCTGCAGCTGTAAATTGGAAATAAATGGAAAAGGATTATGTGAGTGGGAGACAGCTTTGAATCTATAATGCATGTCCCGAGACTGACTTGCTCATAAAAGAGCATGTGTTTAATGTGTCATAAAAATATTTAAGTCGCATTGGTCTTTGTATAAATATTTCATTTTTAAAGTTGGATTCTGGAGTGGTTAAAAATGAACTCACTGTGCATATCCTTGCTATCAGTATGAAGGATAAAAAAAGGAACACCAGAAACTGGGTCTTTTTTCCCTTTCCAGACTCATATTTTCACAAGATTCTTTATGTTGTCTTTTGTGACCAAATCAATTTTTTTTAGTCCTTGCTATATCATCTGTTTTGTTCTACAGTACTCCTCTGAGAGATGCTATGGATCTATTATATCAGGAAACAGTTTGGAGGCAGAGTGAGCTGCTGCCAAGAAGGCACTCATGTATGAGAGTGTGAATGTGGGTGGGTGGCTGAGATGTCCAAAAGGGACACTCGTCTGTGTTCCTTCGACTACTTCTGTTCCAAAGATGATGTATGTCTGTAAATAAAGCAGGATGCATTTTGAATGTGCCCATGTTCTGCACCATTAGTTTTCCCACTGCTGGGAAACTAAACTGCAAGAATCTGCACATCTGCTATCACCTGGCAGCTCAAGTGGCTCAAGGAGCGACAGCAGTTAAAGGAAGACCACCTCTGAAGTATTTATCTATTTTTCTTTTTGCTATTTTCTTAAAATAAATACAGTCTCTTAATTTAGCTCAAAAATAATTTCGCCCAACGTTGCTGTTGGTACCATATGGAACGGCCTGTGGGGCTTTCAGAAACCATTTAGTCCTGACAGAGGAAGAGGGAGGTGTGTGCCTGGAGCTGCACTCAGCGCATCCCACCACACAAGGACCTGCTTAATGGCCCTTTTGGATGCATAATGACCTGGTCCCTGAGCCTGTATTTCCCCCCTCTGTAACAGCAGGTGAAATACAAATGAACTTTTTATTGCAGGTGTCACTCCAGTGCGTCGGACTTAAACCCCCCCAGTTATGATTGTTTTGTGCTGTTCCTCACAGGTGAAATATGTGCTTTTAAAATCCACGGGCAGGAAACGCCCTTCGAGGCTGTTGTGCTGAACAAGACATCTGGAGAAGGTCGGCTTCGAGCAAAGAGTCCGATTGACTGTGAGCTGCAGAAGGAATACACGTTCATCATCCAGGCCTATGACTGCGGATCAGGACCAGGTGGAACAAACTGGAAGAAATCTCACAAGTGGGTGAAAATGAGGAGAAATATTTTTTTGCTTTGGCAACATTTGCTCTACAGTCAATGTTATTGTCGGGTAGAAACCAAATAAAACAAAGATGAATCATTGTTGCAATATTCCACACATTTTTTAATTCCTTTTTCCTGTTAGAAAATATATTCCTTTTTGTTTGCTTCAGTTAAAGCTTTTGACAGGATCCCCATTCAAGTGGATAAATGCCTCTCAGTTTTGGTTTATATTTTCCATTCTTGCTGTCACGTTGAATACATCCAGGTCATAGAAGCTGGCTTTCAGTTGATAGTCACAATTTTTAAATAGGTTTTCTCTCTGTTCATCTCATTTCAAATGGTAAGAAAAGAGGAATCATCTCCTTTTTTTAGTATGTGTATGTGACAGGCTGAGCAGTGCCACGTTTGAACAGAGTGCCTCTGACCTCAGCTTTTGGACAGTGAGTCTCAGAGGAACTCAAGTCCTCTGAAGAGGAGTGTACTGAAAGTCAGTAGGTGGTACTTTTTACCGTGGAGCCAATTCCCTGCCTAAGCTTAGGTGGTACAGTGCCTTTTTTCCCTTTCAATTCATGAAACTAAGCTCCAGACCATTTGTCTGTCATTAAAGATGAATTTAACTCACGTACATGTATAAGTGCTGTACAAATTGTTCGTTTTGCTGAGATCCATTATAATAAATGATTTATGGTAATCATTCCTCCTTTTGCTCATCCAGGACACATGACAATTAAAAATTTAATTAGGTCTATAATGCATGCTGAAGTTTTCAGGATATTTAAAAAGAATACAGATTTAGGAGGAAATCTGCAATAGCAGATAACCATCAAATCACAGAAATGGGTTTTGTTTCACAATATCAAATTTTACTATGTTCCCCCCTCTCATGTCAGTAACAATCTGGTAGAAATCCACTTGTGGAAGATTTTGGTCTAATCTTGACTAAATGACGTCTGGCCCACTGCCACCAGACCGTCCAGTAGCACACGCTCAGCCACGCTGTCTGGGGTCCCAGCCTTCACTGTGGCTCTGCCACTGCTCTGGAACATCCCTTCTGTGTCCCTCTGTTACCCTGCCTATCAAACCAATCAGAAAGCAAATCCTTCCAAAGCAAGGCCTTTAGAGTTTACTCACTAGAGGCCTTGATGGGTTACGTGTACAGTGTTGTAATTAATTGAAAGATTAGATAATTATCATCAGCAGAAGGTGAGAGCCTTATGTAATATGGAAGAATGTTTGTAAACTGACCATTTTTAGGTAGCGGATATGTAAGCCTACTGTGATTTTTTTTCCTCTCTCTTTGCTTATTTTACACTGTAATGATATCACTGGCTTTCTGCTGGGGTTCATTTTTAGGGGCAGATTTTAATAGGGAGCACCATGAAACCCTCTCCCTGCAAGCCACGGCAGTAGACTTTTACCTAGTGCCACATTAAGATACTAAATTAGGCAAATTAAACATAGAAATTCAGTAATATCTCATTTTAATAGGGGCTTACATAGTTTTCTAGGTATGTTTTGTTAGTCTTTTCAAGTGCTCTGAAAAGAAACTGTTAGTGAGGTGTCACGATAAACTGATTTTTCTCTTTGATATTCTGTGTGTCTATTTTAGGGCAGTAGTCCACATCCAGGTAAAGGATGTCAATGAGTTCTCCCCAGCATTCAAGGAGAGCGTGTACAAGGCCACGGTGACGGAGGGGAAGATCTACGACAGCATCCTGCAGGTGGAAGCCATAGACGAGGACTGCTCGCCCCAGTACAGCCAGATCTGCAACTACGAGATTGTCACACCAGATGTGCCCTTTGCCATCGACAGGAATGGTGAGTGCTGGCCCAGCAGCGCTGTCTGCAGGGCTGTCGGGGCCTGTTGGGACGAGCTGATTACCTGGCTGCAGAGTGAACTACAGAGAGGAATCCTGTTCTCATCTCTGAGAACAGAGAAATCCTTACACTGAGACATTCCATTCCTTTTGCTAGGACTGGGGCAGAAAGCAGTGCTGTAATTTCCCGTGGAAATTAAGGCACCAGATCAGGTAACGTGGTTCTTGGTCACTCAGCCCATTCTTCTAATTGTCTCAGAGCCTGTTTCCCATCCAAGTGATGGCATTCCCCGCTGCAGCATGTATTCCCTAATGCAGGGTTTATTCACTGGATTACAGCTAGTCCCATTCCCCTGAACTTCCTGAAGCAGAGCCTGAATAGAAAACATTCTGCATATATTTATTGATAAAACTCTTAGGATCACGGGTCCACAGACCTGCCCACTTGTGGTGTTTCCTGAAGTGGATCCATTATTCTGCAGCATGGAAGAAAATGTACTCTGGAGGATTGGTACCATTTTTTAATTTGTTTGTTGGTTTGTTTTAGTTGTTTTTCTAAGGTATATAATTTATATTTTAGGGAAAATAATAAGCCATATTAAGTTTTCCATATGCAGCAGTTTTTGACCTTGCTGGCCATGTATGTCAGCTTCCTGAAACAGCATAGAACATGGAACTGAGTTTGGGAATGGTGGCTGCGCTGCATGAAAAGTGTGTGGAAGATCCTTCCTCCCATTCTCTGCTTGCTTCAGACTATACAGAACATTTTCCCCAGAAGAAACACTCTGTGTACATAGCCAGCAATGCTCTGATTTATCTCTCCTAGCAGAAGCATTTAATCCATGCTGTTTGTAGGAGGAAAGTACAGTTTGGAAGTTAAATCCGATTTTTGGCCAAATTGTAAATTGAAAGCGTGCACGGAGCTACTGTTTTCTCAGAGCAGTCATTTTCATGTTGGGATGTTTTATAAAAACTCTTTACCCCGTTCAAAAATTATTCATCTATATTTGTGCAGTTCTTGCACAACGCACAGATGAGCACCAGAAGACAATAACCTGTTAGATCAATAAATTGTAATGACTTTGGGGAAAAATCCATCTCGTTATCACACACTGGGAAGCAAGGGCATGGTGCAGGAAGTGCAATCATGAGGAATATGTTTGTGTTTGAGTAAATGAGGGCAGCTGGCACAGTAATCCTGAGGATTCTTGAGAATCCAGAGAACTGCACAAAGGATTTTTTACAGCAAGTTGGCATTTGGAAGTAGATGTTTGGAAGCAATTCCCTAGAAGCTTTTCCTCTCCATGGATTTTCTTCTAACTGTGAGATTTCCCATGTTGTCATGAAAGGAAGTTGTCCATGTCTCTGAATCCATTTTTTTCCAAAGCTCCACATGACTTGCCTATATGGAGGGTGGCTACTTACAGAAGTCACAGGTTGTTTCATAATTTCCTGCCAGGTTTGTGGCAGATACAAGGACAGAGAATACCCTGAAACTGGTGTGATACAGAGCAGTCACTTCTACTACTTGTGCCTTTTCGGCTCCTATCACACAGAGCAGCTGCCTCAGGAGCGATCGTGTCTTTTTACAGTCAGAGACGTGATCAAAAGCATGGGAAATGTCAGGAATCCTTGGTTACACCTTTGTCCTCGTGTGCCTGGGACCTGCTTTTCAGCAAAGGCAATGAGAAAATCATTGATTTAAATGTGACTTTAAAGCCTGCAGTGAATAATTGGTATAAGGTTGTAATACTTGCAGTTTCTTGGTCATGAATTCAATTAATATTTTTGATCTATTTGTTCACTAAAAGAACAGTGCTGCCACAACCAACAGTAATTGCAGTCTAATTTGCAATTTTTTAAGATAATGGTAATTGCTTAAACCCACTGGGATTAGAGGCAAAGTTAGAATAGATGGCTACACTTTTATTCTGTGACAGAAATATGTTGCTGAGTTCCAACACATTTCACTGCTGAGAATGTCTCTCTGTGGCAGCTGATATCAACTTTCTCTGGTGCAAATTCTTTGGAAAGATGCCTGTTTTTGTTCCCTATAGGGTGGTTAAAATAGATGTATGAGATGCCTGGGACTGTCTGTTAATAGTGTGCTAATTAGGATTTTGTTAACAGGTTTTTAAACCATTGTGAAATACAAATCTAGGGTCTTGTGTCTTCTGCAGGTTGTGATTTTTTCATGCTTTTCAATCACCTACATGTGGAGCTTCCTTGCTCAGAAAGAGGATAACCAGATAACTTAAAATCAAATCCAAATATTGCAGGGGGCCCCAGAAGATGGAGGTAGGGGTGAATTGTGAGGAAAACATGCCATTGTCTGCCCCAGATGGTGGATTTCTTTCACAGCCGACATATCAAACTAACCCCAAACATAGGTCTGTAAAAACATGAAGCCATTCTGCCAGCTCTGTTTCTTTTGGCAGGTCATTGTCTTGTTAGGCCTTGAAAAATTATATTACACGTTGGAGAACATTTGCAGAACGGCAGAGAGAGCCCTGCAGGCTGTGTTGGTGCACAGGCTGCCTCATCCCCACTCCATGGCAGGCAGGAGTGGGTGGGCACAGGAAGCAGCATCAGCTCGGGGCTATTTCCTGCAGGTCCTTGTAATTTAGGCACTTTGGGAAGGTAATATCAAACTTCCCAGTTACATTTGGGAACCCTGGCCCTTGGTATGTAATTTCCTTGTGAATAAAATTACTTTGTGTTCTGAAACTATAGCACTAATAAAATTCACTGTTGTATATGATGAGCCCAACTTGGAGGGTAATGAACTCTTAGTCATAAAATACAGTCATGTAAAGGCAGAGGACAAATTTATGCTTTGCTCTGCAAAGAACTGTGATTAAAGGTATAAGGCATAATATGTTTTAAAGTACTATTGCATGCAGATTAGTCTCGTTTTCTCCTTAGCAGAGAATCCAGATCAAGTCAGTTACTGGATCAATATTGTGTCCGCTTTTTTCAGGTGACAGAAAAATTAAACCACAACGCACAGATCTGTTGAAATGCCAGCAAAACCCGTTTCTGTTCACGTATCTTGTGCTGTATTTGTCAGGGATTATGGTCAGATGATCAGAGAACTCAGGTATAGATGTAAATTCTGTCACAGCTCTGACCTACTCCCACCTCTAAAACGGGGATGACTCTTATTTGCCACCCACCTCTGGGGAGCACTTCACAAGTGTGTGTTCAGACTGTTCAGTGTGAAGGTGAGATAGGGAACCTGTCCAGTCAGTACAGGTTTTATCAGGTTACAAATCCTCGATAGGGCAGGACCTCACAAGATCCCCCTTTACAGCACCGAGAGCTGCAGCAGGAGCTGTGTAAACTTCATCCCTGAGCACCTGCATTCTCTATTTATATATTTAATAAATGACAGATTCTTTCCATTATCATTTAAAAATGAACCTTTTTGACAAGAAGAAATTCTGACCCTTCAGTGGACTTAGTAACTGTGGAATTTAGGAGGGAATTGCCATACTAAATCAGTCAAGTCTTTCCCCATTCTCGTGACTGCTCCAAAGTAAGGCGAAAGAGCCATGAAAGAGGGATGTCTGTATCCATCTAGCCCTAAAACTGACCTTGAAGAAACAGAGGTGTGAATGTCTGTGTCCTCAGGAAGGACTTTTTATATTCCTGTAGTCACTGATCTGCTTTTTGTTGTTTGAAAATTTGTTATAGCTCTGGGTACTTCCAGGAAAAGGCAGATATTTAGGAGGACTGAAAAAAAAATTATGGCCTAATTTTGAACTGTGTAGAAATGTACTTACTTCTCCCATTAAAATTTTCTCTTTTTAGTGTTATTAATTACTTTTTTGTCTGTGGGTGAGATGTAAACAGAAACTTTCAGACTGTCATCTCTAAAACTTTAATTAGTTTGTGTTTATAGTGCTTCCCTTCTGTTGTACCTTTTTAATCGTATTGATTAAATTATAAAAACCCAAAGAATCATAAAGCATCAGAGGTAAGAGAAAAAAAATATTAGGAAATCAATAAACTATTGGGTAACATCTGCAAGTCATCCAAATGACCTTCCAGAATAACACCCAAGAGTTAGAATCTTTGTAGTCCAAATCTGAAATGGCCATGTTGAAATACAGATCTTGGAAGATAGATTTAATGAAATGCAAATATGTTGTAATGATTTATAAATCTTGTAGGACAGTTAATGTGCCACACAAATTCTAGCAATCTGCTAATGAAGATTTGGACAACTTTGGTTTCTTGAGAAATTTTTTTGCTGATCACAGACTAAAATAATAACAAGGAGAACTAAATAGGGAAATACAAAGATTCATAGAAGAAATAACATAATGCAGAAAGGAAAGAAGAACTGAGCAGATATAAAATCAGTAATTAAGTATATACAGTGACAGTTTTTCACTAAAACCTCTTAGGCAGCCACTAATCAGGCAACTCAAGCTGGTAAAATGGCTGATTAGATTGTTTTGTCAATCACTAACTCAAACACCAATGAAGGAGTTGGTGTGGTTGTTGCAGTTGCTTGCAGGGAGGAAAGAGCTGTGTCCTGGCAGGTCTGAAAATGCCTGGCAAGATGAGGTGCCCCGGAGAAAGAACCCCAGAAGCTGCAGGACTCTGCCCTGTTTCCATATTAGCCTTCAGCAGCTCATTTCGTTTCTCCTTTTGAGACATAAAAATATTATAAGGGTTTGTCCTCCTCTGTGCCCTGCTCAGAAGGGGAGGGAGAGAGAGCCAACACTAAATGGGGTATTAAGCCTGACTTACAACTGCAGATGTACGAGTCTTTTAAGCTACAAATTTTGAACCTGAAGATGGTGATAAATGCAAAAAGTAGCCTTTCTTCAGGCCTGACCTAGAAAGTTTTGCATCTGCTTCAGTTAAACTCCTAAAGCTGGCTTTAATGTAGTAGTAGTAGTAGTAGAAAGAAAAGTGGTGGGCTCTGACAAGATAAGGAGTGCACAGCAGACAGACACCTGCTAGAAGTCTTCATTTGTCAAATTAATGGAGCTTTAGTGAAAGGCTTCTTTTAAGAAGTTGCATTTGTCTGCTTTCTCCTGTCTCTCACTCATTTGAGAGAAAAGAAAATGAAACCCAAATGCCCAAGCAAAGCCTAACATTTCATGTCTGACAAAAGAGACTTTGGCCATCACCTGTGGGGATCAGTTCACTGCATTTGACTAAATTCCAGGATATGGGGGCTGCCCATTTCAAATTTAGCACAATCGACTGGATTTTGCTGATCCTTGCTTGAAAGTAGTTATGTGTAGCATTGCTGCAGAGTACATTTGTTTCTTGAATTCTCAAACAAAAATCCTCATTCAAAGAGATGGTAAAACAAGCAGCCCTGAGCAAAAGCATGAAACGGATTAAACGGGATGAAGTTTCAACTTGTGCAAAAAGTAAATTTCAGTGGAAATGAACAGAATTTAAATGCTGAACTTGTTCATAGCAAATCCATACATTTTGCATGGTGCTCTCCCAGTCCTGCAGGAACTACTCTGAGATCTTTCCCTTTCCTTCTGAAAGTTCTGATGTCTTTGTTCCCGGAGCAGGTAATTTGTCACCTTTATATGTGTGTCAGGTTCAGCAGATAAACCCTGTTGCTGCTGGGTTTTATTTTCCATGTGATAACTCTGCTGCTGTATCAAATACTGCTAAGCACTGTAATGCAGGAGGTGATTCTGGAGCTTTTCCTATTTTTAAAATGTCTCTCATCTAAAGGGTAAAAGCTTTTGGGAAAACAGGAAGATACTTGGGTTCAGTAGTGGATCTCAGGAATGTGGCTGTTAAAGCAGTGTATTGTGGAAAATGTGAAAAATGAGGGTGCATCTACACATACCTCCCATGTCAAGATGTAACTGCTAATTACTTTTACTGTCTTAATTTAGAAATTGTTGTTGAGCAGGTGTTTTCTCATATAGCCATGCCCACATTATATCCCTCCCATCTTATATTTGCCTACAATCTTCTTATTTCTCTGCTGGATTGAAAGAAAATCCTTCCTGTGCCTCGGAACTGTCCTGCCTGTGGCTGTCCCATGTGCTTTAAAAAGCTCAGTCACAAAGCACTTGATGAACCAGGACCCAAATGTTGCAGTCTGTGTCTGCTTAGCCAAGAAGGAATCTCTGAATGTTTCCTTGCATTGAATCTCTAGGTAACATCAGGAACACCGAGAAACTGAGCTATGATAAACAGCACCAGTATGAGATAATGGTGACAGCTTTTGACTGTGGGCAGAAACACGCAACAGAAGATGTCTTGGTACGAGTTAATGTCAAACCAGTGTGCAAACCAGGCTGGCAAGGTAAGGTTTAACAGCTTATCCATTTTAATTTTTTATTTAAATCTCTTCTCTTTGGTGTTTTCCCTCTACCTCGCAGTAGGGAAAGCAGGCGCTTGTTGCACTGGGGTGGAAAACTGCTGCTGTTTGTTATGCCTCGTTCCAAGCCTGCTAACAGAGTGTATGGCAGTCCCACGTTTGCTTCCATTTGCCGTGTTTCTTCTCTAGGCAGAACAAAGAGCAGACCAGACAAAAAGAAAGAAGACAAATTTCTGTTCCAATAAGTTATCTTATGAGTCAGTCTGAATATACTGGAAGGGTAAAAAAAGTGCTGCTGATTTGCCATTCTCCTACTATTCCTTTCAAGAACACTTTTGAAGCCACCATGGCAAGGTACTCACGTGCCCTGGGAGCTGGAGTTGTTCAGGTTATCTTGTTCCAGGTTCAGGATTGGCTTTCATGGCATGCAGGAGCCAAGGCACCCTCCCTAGAAGTGATAAGCATTTTTAAAGCTGACTCCTGTCTTGATACTGAGACATTTCAGTAGGAACTGATTTTCTAAAAGGCAGTAAGGATCTACACCCTGTCTGGAATGGAGAAAACTGCAGCTGACAATATATTGGGAAGATAGATATGCCACTAATTATTAGGA
Source organism: Oriolus oriolus (assembly GCA_013400235.1). Lineage (NCBI taxonomy): Eukaryota > Metazoa > Chordata > Aves > Passeriformes > Corvidae > Oriolus > Oriolus oriolus. The sequence continues at coordinate 3,579,338 of VXBT01007138.1, read as the reverse complement.
ATGAAGATGGAAATGAGGGCTGGATTATGGACGAACCAACTGGATGTGACCACATTATGCAGGTGTCATTCAGGACTAACTTGACCTTCATAACTGCAATTTTTAAACATAATGATTGAGAAGGAAAAAAATCAGTTTGGCCGTTGTACTTAAAGGTAAATTTGCAGGTTGACATTTAGAAGAAAAAAAGGTTTTCTTTGTAAAATGAGAAGCCCTGGTCTAGAGGAGCTTGTAATGAAATGTTTGCAATAGCAGGATTCCATTTCCACAGCCCTCACTTGGAGCAGAGCCACATTTCAGTTTCTTGGGATGTACTAGTACCCAAGTGCTTTGAAGAGCATTTTTGTTAAAAAAATATACAATACCTATGAACTATTTCCACATTTTCTGGCTGATCTTACTGTTCAGATGATTTATTCTATAAAACTAATTATGGTCTCTCTACACTGGGGAAATGTTCTGTTTCCATTTTATGGAGTTAGATAAATTAAGTACCCCCAAATTAGCTTGGGATTTGTATTAAAATGGGTGTAATTGTTGAGGTGGTTTTTTAAAATTATTTCTCTATTTTTTTGATTTAGGTATTTTACTGATTGAATAAGTTTTGCAAAGGGGGTAATGGTGTGTTTGTATTGCCCAGCATTGTCATAGTTATTTCATAGTTCAAACATCATTATAGGAGAGATGGTTGTTACTGGTCTCATCAGGTGGGTTTAGACACCAGGTAACCAATAAAAGTAATTGAAACAACCTCACATCAGGTTTGGTTGGGGTTTGAGGGGTTTTTTGAGGCTTTGTTCACGTTATTTGTACCTTTCCATCAGTCAAACCGTGACTGCTTCACCTCACTGGCACATCCCCAGGTCAAGGAGCACAAAGTGCATGGGGATGTCTCCTACTCAGGGTAGAAGGCCTTTAGGTAAACAATTGGGTAGATAGGGCTTGAATGCTTAATTACTGACTCATTAATTGTAATTTGAAAATGTGCTGCAACACAATACTTCCAGAAATTTATACATTTCTCTTAATGAGATTTTTTTATGCCTATTTATTTTTAAAGGTGGAGAAATACACGTAGGTGATGTTGTTTTCCAGTTTGAGCCGGTATCTGTAAAAATCACCTGTTTCTAGGGCAAAACATAAGATCAAATAAGCAAAACTTTCCAAGGGTATTTTTAGTAGTTAAAAGGAAATCTGGAGACAAGGAATGGAAGATATTTATAGTGTTCTTTCTTCCCTGTGTCTCTTGCTCTGTGACCTGTGGGCAGCCAGCAGGTTTGCTCCATCTTCTTTGAAATAATGCTATATTTGTAAAGATTGGATGACTACAGGAAGTAAAATAATGGGAGGTTTTTGACAGAAAAGAGGAATATTCTGAGTCTTTGGTTATAACAGAGATGTTGCTAAAATACGTGATTTTTTTCTTGTTCTTCAGTGTTGTCTTGAACAAATGAATACTTGGAATTTCAATTTATGGCATTGGAACTTAGTTCCTAAAATTTAATGGCTTTTGTAATTTGAAATATTGTGCACTTGTTTATGTAACTATCATGAATAGAGATTGTAGTAGTCTAATGCAAATTCAGTATTAAAAATTTTAGTGCAGCAAATTTCAATGTAGATGCCCTTCTAATAACCTCCACTGTGCAGGGCTGGGACTGGGAAGAACAGGCTTATGTAAAACAATTCAAAATTATTCCTGTTTCTCGAGGCCAACAGCACGTGACTGATGTGTGGCAGAGCAAATAAGGCTGCACAAGCCAAGGTGCTTTCCTTTAATCAATATTCCCTTGGGCTAATAGCATTGAAGTCTTCATTAAATCTAGGAGCTGCTTCCCTAGATTCTCTGATGATGGACATTAATACAGAAGCAGCCAGATCCCCACACAGACATTTTCAGCAAACAAGCCTCCTGACTATTAAGAGGCTACTTTAGAAACAAACTTGACCCAAGCTGCCATCAAACCATTCTGAACAGACCATTCTGGAGTGTTATTTGTGTCCTGAGCAAGCTAGAAAGGTAAATCAATGAGCTTAATTAATTCCTAATCAGTTATTTTAATTGGAAATTCTCATTAGTGAGTTTTATCAAATGACTTCTGGAGCTATGGTACAAAATCTCTTCATGGCAGCTGTGTTTCCATGTCCCTGATTCCCAAACAATGGAGTGACCATGTCCTGCCAGGTAGGTAAAGGACTATGCTACCAAGAAAAGCTGGATGATGCTGGTACTCCTGACATCATTATGGCTCGGTCTGCAGTGGAAGATATTTTGATTTTTGGTTTAAAACCTTTTTAAACACAATTAGGAGGTTTCCATCCTAAGCAAAAACCTGTTATCTTGAACACCATCCCCAGGTTCTGTCCCTGCCTCCAGGGCTCTGCCTGATTTCAGTTGTGTGGACACAGAGCACACACTACACTTTTTCCTGGGGATTCATTTTCTGTGGGGTTCATTTCACTGCAGTTGTTTTAATGTCACAAATACTGATTTCTGTAAAGTTACATCTTCCTTATTCAAAGCAGGGTGGGCAGACTTGTGGCAACACAGTACTAAATATCCATAAAGTATTTTCATTAAATAGCATGAGGTGAAATGTCCTGCAGTCTAGACCAGGTTTCCTTTAGCTCATTTATGGTCTTGTAATCTCCTTTTGCTACTTTCAGGAACAGTTTTCACAAGACTGTTACTGTCCCCCTATAGTAGGATAACAAATGGAAATTAAATATAAACTAATGTGCTGAAAGATGCAAGAGAGCAGAAAATTGAAAACAATTATTCCTGTACCAGGCTCTCTGGTGAGCGAGGTACTGTGTGGGGAGAAAAAGAGTTTAGCATCAAAAAAGAAAGGGCAGAATCATGAACCCACAAACTTAAAAAATATGTTTTGAGACTGTTAGAGGTCTGCTCAATTATTGGCAATTAAACCACAAGTGAGGTTGCTCCTAAAATGCAGTTGATTTCAGACAGAAAATCATTATTAAAAGAAAAAAGCTTCTCTAAACCAACTGGCTGAATACCCCTGGAAAGTGTCAGCAAACTCTGCTTCCCTGCAAACAGGGAAGGCTGCCTGTGCTTCTGGGGAGATGAGTGTGGAGCCAGGACAACAGTCCAAAACTCAGAAGTCACATTGTTTCCCCTCATGAAAGAAGACTTTTTCTCTATGCCAAATTTCACATGGCCTTGCGTAAGCAATGCTGACTAACCTGCAGTTTAACAGTTAGGACTCTGAATAGAAAACAGGATTTCACAGCATCCAGCCCTCAAGTGTTTTACCAGTCTGGAAAGATTTCTTACATTTATCTTCCAAGGTCTGTGAACCCATATGCATCCACACCCAACTACCCAAGGAAGAGAAGAATAAGGTTGAGGTTAAAAATTCATCTTAAAAGAGATAGTCCTGAAAAATTCAGTTACTTTCACATAGTGTTGGCTTAAAAATAGTTCTGAAATAAAAACTTTTCTTTGCTTATTCACCTAATAGATTATAAAAATATTTAATAAAGGTGGTTAATGTAGCAAAGATATTACATACAATGTCTTTTCTAAGGCATGTAGGGCTCACTAAGGTGACTTGGGTACTTGCTACCACCAAAAGGCACATTCTTACCACCTCTTTAAGGTTGAACAGTCATTCAGAGGCTGTGTGCAGTGAGATCAGCTTGCTCTTCCTGCTGAAATAAAATCCTTCTTTTGTACAGAGAAGGGCAGGACCTTCTATTTCAGTAGCAGAGTGATCTTACATCACTTTGAATCAACATTCCTCACAGATGCTGTTTGCAGCAGCTGCTGAGTGACTTCAGAATGGCTTTCATGGGGGCTTTCTAGTAAGATCCAATTACTGAGGAAAACCAAAACCATATTGGCTTTCATTCTGCCAGTGCTTTTAACAAGGAGGAATATGATTACTAAGGCAATTGATTATTTGGAGGAGGGTGGTCAAGTGCAGAAACCTTGCTGATGAGGATAATATTCCCGGTCTTCCGGAACAATTTTAAAGGGCCAAGTATTTTCTGCACTAAACATAAATCAATTTGTATTGCACTTGTGCACATACCTAGCAGCTCAGAACACCATCCTTGTGTTGTCTTAGCTGTAAGATATTCACCCATATTTTTATAAATGAAATTTATTGTGAAGCAGGGAGTTTTTATGCCAGTCTAGGCTTGGCACTGCTGTGCATGCATTAGCCATACATCCTTCAGCCGGGGTAATCAGAATGAAATACTTACATTCAGCTGTTAACTTGAATGGCACCGTTTTAGTAGTGTACCCACTCTAAATAACCACTCCAGACATTTGAAAATTAACTGAACTCCTGAGCACTACCGAGTTTTGAGCTTAAAAATTTACATAGGTTCATACTTGTTTTTGTACTTGTATCAACATTGTTTTTACTTTTCTTTGACTACCAGACATAATCAGAGAAAGCAGTCATACCTGTTCCAATCTAATTTTTCAGATATGCCCTCAGTAAGTTCTGTGTCTGCATTGGAGCTAAATACATCTTCCCTGAGCACTCCAGGTCCTTTCATGTTTCTTTTTACCATGGCCTCTTGCTGAAAACACAGTGCTTTATGTATTCCATGACTACCTTTCTTTTGCCTGGCTCTATCAGTCTGGTGGCTCGTGGAAATGCTGTTCTTGTCTTAATGGAATCAGCTCTTTTTCCATTTGTCGTTCTTCAGTGATTTCTCAGCAGTTTGCTGAAGTTCCTGAGCACTTTGTATCATTACTGCTAAGCACTATTTCTGTAGCACCAGCTCTCAAGGTCATCTTATTCTATGCTTAGGATATCCTCTGTCTAGATTGACTTCTAGTGTGGCACTTCCTTCTTTTCCCTTCACTGGCAGCAGTAACTAACACAGCCCTGGTCTTGTGCCAAGACTGCAAATGGAAATATCAAATAACACTCCCAAGGCAGACTCACAGGGATCATTACCAGTTAGTTCCCTGTGTACCATGAACTTCACATTTTCAGAGTAACCCATTGTTGCCCTCTCTGCAGGCTGTTCTGCTCATCTGTGAGGACTGAAATACTGAACTCAGTCTTTTCCATCTTAAGTGATACGAAACCCCCATTCATTTTAGACCTATGTGACTAGATTCTTATTTCCATATACCTCTGTGGAAGATAACTCCTTTGTTCACATTTCTGCATTTGCAACTACAAAAGCAGTCTTTTCTTTTTTGAATTTTCACCGCAAGATCCTCCTGAGCTTTACTGGGGCAATTATAATTTCGTTGAGAAGTTTCTTATCTCTGAGATGCAGCTGACAGCATCGTTCCATTAACATTTCCTCTGCCCAAAATTTAAAGCACTGCAGGATATCCACTTAGGTTTGAAGCTTTTCCTTATGATTTTTTTTTTCCTCTGCATGTAAAAAGTTCCACATATTCTTAGACCTTGGGCTGAGAAATTGAAGACTTTCCACACGAGTTATGACACACTCAATTCCTTGATTTGGGTAACTACTCCATGCAGTGTTTCAGTTTGTCTTTTAGAATCTGAGAAGCGCTTTGCAGACTCTCCAGTAGAGACTTTAGAAGTCTGTGACCAACCCAAACCTGGCAGCAACATGGTTATTTCCTAAAGAAAAGCAAGCAAAGAGCCAGTGGTAATAACAGCGCCGGCAGAGCCTTCATCGCCCAGGGCCAACCCCTCACCCTGCTGAGGGGAGCAGGGCACACCCAGAGAAGGGGGCCAGGCTCAGCCAAGATGCCAGATCACCCTTCATGGTGAGAAGGCAGGTCCCAGGAAGTGGATCCATGGGTGAGGGTTGGGATCAGGTCACTGGGCAGGCCCACAGAGGGGAGGCTCTGTCAGGGCAGAGCAGCAAGTCCCCGGGCTGGCTCCTGCATCAAGGGATCCTGTGGCTGGGCCAGACCAGCAGCTGCAGCCCAGCCTGATGGGGCTGAGCTTCACCACAGCTCCACGCCCATGGGGGCAAACGGAGGTGAAGCCTGTGGAGGTTCATTAGGGCTTATTAGTGCCCTTGAGGCTCTGACACTGTGGGAAATACCTTGTTTAAATACAATCTCACAGCAAACAATAGCTTAACCTGTGCTGTTGTTTCATGGTTTTTAGATTCTTTTATGTTTATTTCACGTAATTAGGCACCATTAGAGCTGGGAACTTTATCACTTGGTGAAATATTCAGTGTCAGTAGGTCAGGCACAAGTTATTCCATTAGGGTTCACCAGCTCCTGCAGCAGCAGCCCTTCCCCTGTCCTGTACTAAGCACAAATTTCTGTCCCTTTTTTGTCTGTCTTTTTAAAACTACCAACATGCTGCAGAAGGAAGAGGTTTAAATGAATGTTTGTTTATGCTTTGAGATGTCCACTTAAATCTCTTAGCAAACCATGGTATCGTAGCAGAGCTTTGGACATTAGTTTGAGTGTTCTCTTTGCTGTGGAAACCCTTTACCTGAGTCAGACCTGATTATCATTTCCTTAACAAGTCACTCATCTTATTTCACATAAAAAAGGCACCAGAGTAACCTTTAGCCAAGTCTCCAGCCTACATAAACAGCACAGATGTGAAGATGCTGCAGAGGAAACAGAAGAGATACCAATTACACTGCTCTGGGAACCTTCTGTTCCAGCAATTATGTAGGGATGCTGCAGGGACTCACTAACAGCACCACATAAATTTTATCTTACATTTAGCTGCCAAGATGCACATCTTCAGTGCAGCAGGAGAGAAGTTTTGCATTTCATTGTGTTACAATTATCTTTAATTACATTGGCGTTGTTTTTAACACCATGAGATGGAATCAAAGTACGGCCACACACATGTAGGAGGCATGAATCAGATCATACCTCCTCTGCATGATCTCCTTCAAGGGAAAAAATCAGATTAAATCCTTCTTAGTGTCATCTAGCATTAGGAATGAATTAAAATATAAAACATGGATCACAAAGTACAGAAACCCTTAACTTTAGAGATCAAAGAAAGTCTTTACATTATCCTGCTGTTAAAAGGAAAATTTGTTGAGTGCATTGGGATTTACTTTTAAAGGCTTAAACTGTTACTGAAGTTTGATCCATTTTGATCTCGGGATAGTTTGAGTATCTCAGAAACCAAGATCCAAGTTTACATAGCTGCTTTATAATTGATGAAATCTGAACCACAAGCTTGACATGGTGGTATTTTCACTCTAATGTATTGTAGGGGTAACCCAGCTAGGGCTGTCTTGCATTGTCTGGAGCAGCTTTATGCCACAAGTGGCAAGCAAAGCCTGTTGAATTATAGAATCCAAACGGAGGCTGCAGGACTAAACAGTGCTAGTTTTATTCTGACTTTCTCCCCGGGATTAGTCTTCTACCCTGACAGCATTTACTTTCCTAAGTTTGCAGTGTAACGTAGTGGTGTAGCAGGACTTCTGTCAGGTTTGTGTCAAAGGAGGAACTGTGTTGGTTGAGTTTAGCTAATCTAAGTGCAACTTGCCAGTTCAGGTGGGATTATGTATCTGAACATATCTGGAAAATACCTAAATTCAGAGGCTTTTGCAGACTCAGGTTACATAAGACTTTCCCTCTGAGTCACTTCCAGAGGAAATGAAAAAATGCCATCACATTCCTGAAGGAAGGTGCTGATCTTTTGAGTAAATCCAATGTGGGATGTTATTCTGGGAGAAAGCAAAATAATGATATTCACCCCATTCAAAATTCAATTAAATTAAAGATTTGGGTTATTCTTACAATAATTTCTTCACACTGTTATTGTTGCTTGTTCCAACTCTGTGCACTTCCCAGCATTGCTGCCTGTACTGGTGGTGAGATCCAGAGAGTGCTGGCCTCAGCTTCACAGCTCTGGGATGCTGAAGTGCTTGGGGGGCAGGTACTATAGAAATAAGCCCGTTGTTTTTTATCAGAGCTGTTGCTGGCTTTAGGGACTGTTCTGCCATCACGGGATTGTAACCTACCTCAGCATTGCCTCATGCCTGCCTGGGAATGCCTTTGGCACGGAGAGAGACTTCTTGGTGGAATTCCTAAATCTGCACTAAGGCAGTGAAAGAAGTGCTGGTGCAGTTTAGGATGAGGATTGGTCTGTGATGATGCAGTGGACCAAGGTACAAAGACACTGGTTCAAGTCTAGTTGATGTTCTACAGTTTAGGGCTGAGTTTAATGTGAGTGATTTAGGAGGTGCAGGGTTTATGATCTCTGGGTACAAATTCCCACTTCTGCCAAGCTGAAAGGTAATACTCTGAAACAAAATACCTCTTCCAGTTCTTGTGGCAGAAACAGGGGGCTCCCATTATTCTTCCTTGTGAGCAGTGACATTTTATATGGTGTAGGTTTTATAGGACATTCCTCGTATAGCTGGAGGTGAGTGTGCAGCTGCAGATATCTTGCAGTTTGTAATTCAGTCACATCTCACATCCACTAATGAATATTTTGCATGGGTGCTGGTTCATTTGGTATAACTGAGAAGTGAAAATGTGGCTGAAAGATGCTGAAATAGTCAGAAAGTCTTCTGATATACATGTAAGACTTTATTTTTCCTTTTGGGTAGAGGAATATAATGCCTGAACTGGTGAATAAGAGATTATAAAGATCAGTACTTCACATATTACTAGTTTGTATAAAATTATTTTATTTTTACCTGAAGTACCTGAAAGAATTTGCTGCTCTTGTTCTATTGGTAAAGTGTTAACCTCAGATTTCTGCAATGGAGAGGGAACAGAAACCTATTATTGTAATGATGTCCCGTATATGATACTTGAAATTCTAATGGAACTGTTTAAGCTGACAACTGCAGAGAAATATGCAATACTGTAGATCAAATTGAACTTAATATGGAACAAATGGACTGAATTACCTGAAAATTACAACTGAAAGAGCAATTCAGTTATGTGTGCCTAGGCAGTCATGTAGTCATGGTTGCCTTAGTCATGACGTACAAGTCCTAATGATTTCAGTAAAAATAGATACTAGGAATACTTTCAGAATGTTCCAGGAAGTCTCATCTTCCTCTTGATAACAAAAGAGTGCATGATTACCAACTGGGTTATGTCAGGAAGATCTGAGAATTTTGAAATGCAGACCAGTGATTGTAGTGTCTTCGCCTGGACTCTGGACTGATGACTGCCTTGCACTTCAAAGTGTTTGCATGGACGTTCAGATTTTTTTGTAAATGTTTAATGCGGTTTAAGACTGTGGGAGAGAGCACCATTTTTCAAGTTTTCTGAAAATGAGATCTGTTGAAAAACATCAAAATCCTTCAACTACTAAAGGCACATATATATTTGTATCTACTCTTAGTTTTACTTCCACTAATATTTAGAAAGAATGTCTCTGTCCGTTTGCTTTCAGGGATTTTGTTGACTGCCAAGATCTAGAGCTTTTCTATTTATGAAGTCTTCTTTTACCTAGAAAGATTTGAACTTGTTAGAGCAGCAAGGGGAAGGGCCATAAACATGGCCGGCAGGCTGGAGCATCTCTCCTTTAAGGACAGACAGAGAGTTGGGGTTGTTCAATGTGGAGAAGGCTCCACGGAGATCTTGCTGAGGCCTTTCAGGGCTTAAAAGGGGCTTATAAGAAAGACAGATAGAAACATTTTACTGAGGCCTGCAGTGACAGGACAAGAGGCAACAGCTTTAAGTTGGATTTAGATCAGATGTAAGAAAGAAATTCTTTTCCCATAAGGATGCTGAGGCACGGCACAGGGTGCCCAGAGAAGCTGTAGATACCACATCCCTCAACTTGTCTGAGATCAGGTTGGATGGGACTTTGAGCAGCCTGGTTTAGTGGGAGGTGTCCCTGCCCACGGCAGGAGGATGGACTAAGAGAGCTTTGAGGATCCCTTGCAACTGCAGCCATTCCGTGACTCGATGAAAATATGAGCTGTAAAGACAGCTAAAATACATGTTTGTAATTACTGCTGCTTGTTTGGGCTTTCTCTGAAGCGTGTTGCAAGCACCATAATTAATTGGATTTCAAACATTAAATGCTTCAGTTGAGCAGCACAGGGGTATGTGTGGCACAAACAGGTGGCTGCCTAAGGCAGGGGATTGTTTAAATGTTGTAGGCTGTGAGGCATCTGCATAAGCACGGATTAGTCAGATCTGGCTGGAAGCACAAGTCATCCTTTCAGCTGGAACTTCCTGTCAATAATGCTTCACAAAATTAGGAAGATGATCACAGACAAGAAGTGGCACAACAGAGGTGTTATATTAGACTGATGTGTGTAGCCTGGTCCTTGGAGCTATTTGTTCTTATCACAACACTGAAATCTGACCAAGCTGGGTGCAGCAGACACCTCCTCCCTGTGGAGTTGGCTTGTAGTCTGTCATGGGAACATGGACACTGGAGTTCCAGACTGACACCAATTAGCACTTCTTGTCAGGAGATGTGTGTAGCCCATGCTTGTGTGACTCAGCCAGCAGCAGTGTTACTTAACTGAGCCTGACAGTCTTAGAAAAACAGGGCCAAAATCCAGGTTTTTTTAGGACAGTACCTTATTGATGCCAAGTTCAGAAACTCTTATTTTTGCCTTAGACAGTGACCTTTGAGAACAATATGTCATTTAAAATTATATAACTCCCTTCCCTTTTTTTATCCACTGTTGGATCTTATTGGTTTTTATTTGTTTGTTTTTCCAGACTGGAGCAAACGGATCGAATACAGGCCTGGCTCTGGCAGCATACCCTTGTTTCCCAGCATCCGTCTAGAAACATGTGATGGACCAGTATCCTCAATCCACACCACCATTGAATTGCAGACCAATTACATTGGAAAGGGCTGTGATCGTGAAACCTACTCAGAAAAATCTCTGCAGAAATTATGTGGTATGAATATGGTTTTCAGTTGACATAATAATGTTTTTTCCCAGACAAAGCACCAGTTCCTTGTGCCCTGTAAGCATGCAGCACTTGGATTTAGCTCAGCTGGTTCACCCTGGATCGTAGCAGTGAAAATGGAGAGAGTGGTGATATTTGACAGCTGCTCCATTCTTCTTTTCCATTTGTTTTTGCTCTATTTCATACTTTCTCCCTGCCTTCCTTTAATTTCTTTTTCTCCTGATCCAATTCCCTTCTCTGTTTTTCCTTCTTCGTCTTTCTCCTTCTTTCTTCCCTGTGCTGCAAATACTGGTGTGAGTGTAGTGAGATTTCCAGTGTAGATTTGCCATCACAGGAATACCATAGGATTTGAAGGGAATTGAATCTCCCTGTTGTGTTTGTCCTCCTGACTCAGCTTTCTGTTCTGCTGCTCAGTGCTGTGCCAGAGGACAAACTAAGAGTAAAAGAGTATTTTGGGCAATCATCTGAGCAAAAATATTTTAGAAACATGAATTTCAGATAAGTGCTGACCTGGTGAAGAAATATTTCTTAATTATTTTCCTCTCTTTTTGTGCTTTTTGATAACTTGGTGTAAAAGGCACAAATCAATTTGGAAAGGCAGATTAAATACTTAAAGATACTGCCGTATTTTTTTCAGACTTTGAGATTCTGCATCTGACAAAGCAATGGCCACACAATAATCCCTTTATCTTTTGAGATCACCTGTCTCTCCTGCTCCTCTAATATCCTGTCTTTAGAGTCCTCCTCTGAAGCCTTGATGGTGTGGACATTGATTCCTATCTTCTCCAAAAGGTCTCTTTACCTGGCTCCTGTCTGAGCTACAGTAGCAGTTGTGCAATTTTTTCTCTTTAAACGCGTGCATTTTGGTTTGGGGGGCTCTGGCATAGGGTTTACCTTTGCTCTGCTAACCAAACAGCAGTGCTGCAGGTATGTTAACATCAATGCACTAACCTTTAAGAAATAACTTCTGTAAATGAAACATTTCAGCCAGTGTTACTAAATTATTAAAAATGGAGAAGCAATCTCCAGGGGAGAATAGCTGGCAGTTGTGATTACCAATTATCAGTGGAGATGGAGAAAGGGAGGTAAAGGTGAGTGGGAGCAGTAGCATTGTCATAAAATCTGAATGTTTTCAACTTGAAAATTGCTTAGTTAAGATCACAGAAACAATCATGACTTTAACTCTGTGTCTTTATCCAACTGCCTGGGCTCTAGAAGAGCAGATGAAAACCCATCTGCCCCAATATGCATCTTAATCATGTTAATGACATTAAGTCTGAGAGGCTGAGCAAGGCTTGATTTCATAAAATACTAGATTTTTAATACAAATAAATATGTTATCACCAAAGTGAAATACTTTTGCCTTCTCTAAGAACTTGTATTGGCAGCCAAAAGAACAGCTTTGTGCTGTTCCAGACCTGAACTGCAAATGGCACAGTCACTCAGTGCAGATCACTATGAACAAGACCTAAACCACGAAATTATTACCTTGAAATCAAACACTGAGAGCAGCTATATCCAACAATATTATCATTTCAAGTGCAGGGCTGAAAGGAGGTGCCTTCAGCTGGTAAAAATTCTTTAGTTGAAGAAGGATGTGCAAACTCCTCCTGCAAACTCCCCAAAGGGGTTCAGTTTGCAGAGTGTGGCCTGACTGCCTCACCTGCTGACACTTGAGTAGAAAAGAGGATTACAGGAGTTTCTCAAGTCTGTCAGTGCCACTGTGGTGGCTGCAGCAGCTGTGAGCAGCAGACAGACGTCACTGCTGAACTTCAGCTTTTGCTCAGCACATCTGTGAAGGAACAGAATGGAAAGCACTTGAGAAAACAGGTAAGAGTGTAAGAGTGTGTGTAAATAGGGGGAAAATTCTCACTGCTGAAAGAGTTTTTTTTTGGTCTAAGTTTTCCATATCTTCATAGAGAGCAGACATGGTAGAAACTTGTAATAGGACTTTGATGAAAAGGTTGTAAGTGACAATGTGCTTTACATGAGAATTGCATTTAGCCTGGCCTGCACTTTGCTATTTAGTATTTATTACCATCCTTAACATAGAGAGAACTCTTATGAAAGCAGGTTAAATTATTTCTGGAAGTCAGTTTTCTCCCAGAAATTACCTTATTGTAACTAATGGCTGAATGATAAAATCCTTTTAAAAGCAAGAAAACCCTGAATTTTTTTGTCCAGTGAAGCACTGTGTGATTGCAGAGAGTGCAGAACAGAGCACTCACAGACACATCTGCACCCTGTAAAATGCAAGGCTCTCTCTGTGTAATTAAAGATCCAGTCTTTAAGTCCTGTGCTCATTTCTTCATTTATCTGTTGGAAATCTGGAGAAGGCAGATGCTAAGGAGGGTTAATTAAAATTCATTTTTATATGATGGAAGGTTTAAGTCTGCCTTTCAATAACCCAGATATTTGCACTCCCTTGGACAGTCAAGATGGGCAGCTTAAATTATTAAATTACATTTGAGTCATTTTAAAGTCAAAGAATTATTACTGTTGTGCCTCAAAGCATTTTAGTAAGCATTCTGTCACCTCGTCACCTGACAATAATAAAAAGTACAGACTGTCTAAAAGACACCATTTGGACTGCAAAAACATATCAGAATAAATCACACTAAAAGAAATATAGGTTAAGGAGCCTAAAATACAGTGGAAAGATGGCTCTTGTGCTGTCTCCTTTCTCTCTAACTGTAGGTAAAATAGAAAATAATGGGATTGCTAATTGTCACGTGGCAGATGGGAAACTGTGACAGGGAAGCACTGAGTACCAGACTGAAGGCCCTGCTCCAGCTGAGAGCCTGCCCTCTCTCCCTTATCCTGAGTGGTGCAGCACTGCAAGAGGCTCAGAGTTGCTGATCTGATCAAGAAGCCCAGTTTGGGCTGGGTGTTATTTGGATGATTCGGTTCCAGCTCAGCCAGCAGTCCGGCCCAGCCCAGCCAGCAGCATCACTGTGTGCTTATCCTGGCACAAAGCTTGGAGCCCAAACATGCAGGATTGGGAGAGGAGGTGGGGCCAACTGCATAAATCACTTGTGAAAATAAGCACTTTTATATGCAAGAGGTGCCTCCTGGGTCTCAGCCCAACACTGAGCTTCATGCAGCAGTTCCTGCATTGTTCTGGAAGCGTTTTTGGGAGAAAAGGGCATCAGGCACTGCATTTGGAAGAGCACTGATCCAATGATAAGGCTGTTCTGGGAACACCTCCAGATCGATCCTATTTGCATTGCTCCAGGTCTGTCTCTGTACACGGCTGAGCAGCCTGGGACTCTGGCTGGATTTATTAGGATAGAAAAAGCATGACTTATTCCAGCCAAATCTCCTGAGCACATAATCCAATGGTTTTTCTCAGGGCAGGATTAAAACACACTAACAGGAGGAGATTCCAACCTTAGCCATAAATCTCCATACAAATATGGGCAGATGAAGTGGAACCTGTTGAGCTTGGTGCTGGTTGCACAAATGCTCTTGCACAAGCCTGCCCTTAAGTTGGGCACACAAGGTCATTTACCTGAGCGCTTTGCTGAGTTTTAACAAGCACTATGGAAGGGTTCAAGGCCAGGCTGGATGGGGCTTGAAGGTGCCCTGCCTATGGCAGGGGCTTTGGAACTGAATGATGGTTGAGGACCCTTCCACCCCAAACCATTCTGTTCTGACCATGAGAGAATTCCATTTTGGAGTGTATCCTTGGATTAATTCTAATGCAAAAAATAGATATTTTCAAATGTTTGTGACCAGAGTAGATAGTGAGGGGTGAAGCTTCTCTGAGCTCATAATTTACCTGATACAAGCATGTACCCATTTAAAAATGTATTTTCTTTGATATACGCCATGGTACAAGGAATTTCTGTTCCTTCTGGAAGTTTAAAAAACTGAATATAAAAATTAGCTCAGAAGGAAAATGAGTGAGAAAATAATGATTTGACTTGTGTCCTATGCAAATAATTTTATTTTTAGTGAATTGAATTAAAGAAGAAAAAAAAAACGTTTATCTCAAATTGTGTCATCTGGATAAACTGAGTTTGGTGTATTCCTGTTGGTAACGTCTCTGTATTAAGTAATGCAGTGTAGTGTATTATCCAGAATTACGGTTTGTAAAATAAATAAGCTTTGTCTCCATGCTCAAACGATGAACCTGTAGGTGTTAGGTTTGATACTTAAAATATCACTTCAAAACAGCCTCATTTTACAGTAATAAATTTTAGAGAAGAATCCGAGACATTCAGTTACAGAACAGTGTGAATATTTCCAAATCATTACTCTAATACTTTTTTTTTTTTAAGGTCCATATGACACAGTTCTACACACTCTTGGCTTAAAATTCTGCACTCCTGCAGAGATTTGGGATCTTTTATCTCTTCTTGGATGGGGAAGGAAGGCAGAATATTTTAGCAGGGGATTTTTTATGCCGTCATGGTTTGCTCACCATACTGTTACTTGACAAAGCAGCAACAGGAATACAAAGATTGTTTGTGCTTTTTACTCTTGGAATCGTATTTCCTAAATGCTAAATGCTGTCTTTCACCAGTAGGTAACTGCTCTGGGTAGCTCCTTACGTGTTTTTGATAGTGCCTGGCAGTTGCTGAGCTGTAAGAAGACACAGAGCTGTGAAGAGCTGTGCTGAGTTATCAGACCTTGGCACCGCAGTGTTTTCCATCTTGGTCTATCATTAAAGAACACATGGAGTTACAACCATCAAATATGAACCAGAAACCAGCACTGAAGTGATATTATCTGGTCAGGGTGAATCCCCCTTGTGAACTGACATTCCTACCAGCATTATTGTGGATACCCATGGCTGTCTGCTGAACACTGTGTGCCCTGTCCTGCATTCATCCCCACTGTGCTGTATTTTACTGCACATCATCCCCACATATCTTCATGCTGTCAGGGAGGGAAGATAAATGCAGAAAATTTGTTTTGACTCTTAGCAGATCTTGAAACAGCTGAAGAAATGTCATTAATGAATTTCAGAAAATAATGAAAATTTCTGAGAAAGAAAACTTTGCATTATTTTCTGTAGTTTTCTGTGCAGTACATTTAATCTAGAAAACTTGCTTGTTTACGATGGTTGGTATTTTATAACGTCCCAGTGATTTGGCATTGAGGCTGGTAGGGCCATTTGGGTAGTAAAACAGTCTAAAGAGTGTGAATCAGAACCCTGGCCTATATTAAATTAATCTTCACATCTTTTTCATCAGTCTCTCATGGTGTTATTCATTTTATGTGATTTGCAGGAGCTTCCTCAGGTGCCATTGACCTGTTACCGTCTCCCAGTACAACGACCAACTGGACAGCTGGGCTCCTCATGGATAGCAATGACATCATTTTTAAATTTGATGGAAAGCAAGGAGCCAAAATCCCAGATGGAATAGTCCCAAAAAATTTAACTGATCAATTCACCATCACCTTGTGGATGAAACATGGACCTAGTCCTGGATTAAGAGCTGAGAAGGAGACTATTCTCTGCAACTCTGACAAGACAGGTGAGTCTGTGTATGGAAAAGATGTTATGCAGAGGGAGTATCAACAGCAGTAGAGTGTTGCCATCTCTCCTTATTTCATTTGGTCTGAGAAAAAACTGATCTCGGTGCCACTCTAAACATTGCTGACTTGAGAGTTCGTTGAGGGGACTGATGATTACCTAAATTCCAAACACAGCTGGGATAACACAGCTAGAGAGATTTCACAGGAATTCATTATTAAAATAACGAAATTATGTTTAATTTTTTTCATGATTTAGATTGGGAGGAACAGTTCTAATTCTTCACTGAAACTAGTTATATGAAATGTGCATTTGGATTCGATTTATTAGCTGGGACCGGATGATTCCGTAAACAAAGCTGATACAGCATAATTCAAGGAGATGCTCCCGCAAGAACCATAATGATCCAGGAGGAAACTCAGTTCTTTGGGGTTTCTCTTATTTGGCTGGGTGGTGTCTGTGTCTAGGACTTGCAGACACAGACAGAAGTGGTGCTGTGTGTGGGGTGGCTGAGCTGGGTGTGTTGCTCCCCGCAGAGATGAACCGGCACCACTACGCGCTGTACGTGCACAACTGCCGGCTCGTGTTCCTGCTGCGCAAGGACTTCGACCAGGCCGACACCTTCCGGCCCGCCGAGTTCCACTGGAAACTGGACCAGGTACCTCCCTGCTTCCTCTCTCCGGGACCCTCCCTCCTCCTCACCCCCTTTAGAGAGCACGGGGAACGGCCCAGATCCCAGAGCAGCCGTTCTGGAGTCTGTCCAGGGTCTGTCCGGAATCTTTGGCAATTTCACTGCAACTTGCAGCTGTTATAACTCTAATTAGGATCCTCATAAAAAGAGAGAAATGAGTTAACTTTGTTGAGTCATTTTATGCAGTAGGTTTTTTTTAAATTGAGCCACTTTAAATGGTAAGTAGAGGTTTATATCTTTTGGCAGTGGAGAGAGATGTGACATTGCATATAGCTCCCTAAAAGTTTTCCATTTATCATTTTTTAAAAATCTGCTTTATCAGCACAATGGAAGTGATGGAAACCTTTTCAGTAAAGAGTATGCTGACACACAGAAAGGCTCTTCTTAATATTGTAAATCCAATCTGCAGACTTTTTCTTTCATCGGCTGTGCTATATGTAATTTCTCCTTATTATTAAGAGTATATTGCAAGAAAATTATTATTAAAGAGATAAGAGTTGCCTTTCATAGATTTATTAATTCTAGACAGGATAAGGATCATTTGGATAAAAGAAGACAGACTTCAGCAAAGTACTATTTTTTCAAAGCAAGTCTCTTCTTATCTTTGAGTCCAGACTATGCTATTGAAGATGTAGCTATAGGAATGTTTACTTTTCTAATTCACCTTCTAAATGCATGTAAAAATGAGATCTCCATCGTGTTTATCAGATGACTGTGGTGAGAAAGCCTGTGGTGGTCATAGCACTTGCTTTGCGTTCACGTTAACGAGTCTGGAATCAGTTTCTGCTGTACTTGATATAAAATCTTACAGTGTCTCAAAACAAATTTAAATTAAATCATATTGAAGATTGCAAGTCAGGAGTAACTGATATCACCTCAGATAAGGCTGTTATGAGTGTTGAAGATGGATTTGTATTTGCATCTAAATTGATGATAATGCAAAGTTTGTGGGAAGTGTTTTGATTTTGAAAATTGAGTGCAGTCAGCTTCTGTGTCCTTACAATGAGAGCCAGCGTCCTCTCAATAAATGAAATTTGTGTGTGACTCTTGTAACTTGGCCATGAACCTTCCTAACTACTACTGAAAACTCCTACATGATGGAAACTAGAGACAGAAAATATTTTTTTAGGTCACTTGATTAATTTCCTTTCATTCGGCTGCTGTCAATTGATTTCCACAGTATATTTTCAGCTGTTGTTTATAGCTGAAAAAGAAAGTAAGATTAAAGTATAAATAAAGTTTGTTATGGGTTGTGTGCCCAGACTTCTATGAAGATAAATTTATATTGTCATGGTGATACTGTTGTAAGTTTTGTCATGAAGGGACCTCATAAAAATTGCTGCTTTATCTCCTCTTCATGCTCCATCTGGCCTATGTGGTAGAGTAAATTAAAAGAAACTGAAAATAAAACATGTGAATAATGGGCTGGGAAGGAACTTGCATGGTTTTGAAGACAAGGCAGTGAGAAATTTTCACTATAATGTAGTAAAATGGTGCCTTATTTTAACTGTGTACCCAGAGTGGTCTACCTTAGAAAGGATATTTTAAAACCACATCAATACAACAAGTTAGGATCCTACTCAATAGGAAAAGAAGCTGGGCTAGACTTTCAAGAGTAGATGAAGTTGCTTGTTTGCATATTTAGACCCTGAAATAGCTCTGGAAAATCTCGCCTTCAGAGCAGTTCATTCTGTAGTGGCATAGCCTCTGATCCTTGTTCTTGTTCTGTTGAGCAAAGCCTGGGAGCTGAGCCGTGCCCAGCTGCTGTCCGTGTTCCCCCATGGGCACTGGGGGACAGGACCCTGCGGGCAGGGCAGAAATGACTCTGCAACACCCTCCGGGGCGTGGTCCCAGGCGCCGCCAGAGCAGAGTAAAATGTGGCAGAGCACTTTATTGCTGAGCTCACTTTGTGAGTGCAACAATGCAGAGATTGTTTTTGCTGAGAGAAATCCAGTGACCTTGGAAGAGGGTGAAGCTTGAACTGGTGAAATCATTTATCACTCTCACTGTGGAACAGTAAAATTTATGATACCAGCTGCTCTGGGCTCTGTCTACTCCACGAGACTCCTCATTCTTTCAAGGCACTGACCAGGAATGTGAGCTTATTGTCAGTACAGGTTTAATTTAATTTTCTAGATCTCATTTCTGTGGTGGGTGAGTATGGCACACAGCTGCAGGCTCCATCCTTGTCTGGATCCAGGGATCCACAGAACATTTTATACAACTGCACCTGAGTGCATCTGGAGCCTCTTGACACCGTAACAGCTTTGCATAAGTGTCTGGAACCTCCACATGACAGTGTCTGCCAAGTTAGCTCTGGGAAGATTGTGTCTTTTAGTCAGTTCATAAACCTAAGGATTTATTTCCAGTATGGCTTGCAGTTTATTTAGCGCTATTTGTTACATTAATGGCCTTTGCTAGGTGAATTTTTCACTTCCTGTGCTGATCCATGACCTGAGAGTGCCCCAGCCCTGGGCAGATGTGCCTTTGCCCGTGACCTGCAAAAGGACCTCTGCAGAAGGTGCTAATGATCAGGGGTAACAGGCCTTACACTGAAGGAATCCTTGTTATTTATAAGAAACACGGGAGAAAAGAAATGTAGATAGTTTGGGGTCTTCCCCACTTTCATCCTTTTGCAAATTAAGTGTCTCAGTAGTGAGAGAATCCATTAGCAGTAATTTGGAAGTAGAGGAATGGAAAGAGCAATGTTAAAGAAAATCAGTGTCACGTCAGTAACGCTGGGTAATAAAACCTGAAATAGATGCCCAGGTAGAGGAGATTCCTTCCTTTTACTTATTTCCATTTCCTTGTAAGCCCAGGTGCTTCCTTTGTTTCAGAATCATGACCTTTTTCCGTAGTTTCCCATGCAAAATTTTAAATTGAATATCATGATGTGTTTGTCAGTGTATTTGCCATTTCTTTTCTCAATACTTTAACTATTGGACACTTTTTAAACCCAAGGACCTTTTGCAGAAGGTTTTGTTACCAAAGTCGGTAAAAGGCACCTAAATTATCATCTAATTGTCTCAAATGGATAGGAACATAGGTGTGATTTTAAGTGAATTATTTAGGCAGCCAAATATGCATTTGGGCCGTCTAAGAATAAAGTATTAAAACTGTTTCTTTGACTTTCTTAGAAAGCTGTGAACCAAACCAAAATTGTAGTTTGAATGATGAACCAAGGCATTCAAGCCTTCAGTGGCAGTGGAATACATAACATTAAATAGGACAGTGTATTTCGCACTCTGTTCAGCACAGGTATTACACTTTCCATACAGATATAAGGACAGTCAAGCCAAAAGGTGTTTTTCCTTCTCCTAAATCAATAGGATAGGAACACTTCTTTTAGTAGGAGAAGGTATCTGAACCAGAGATGAACAATTTTTTCATGTACTTAATTCACAGTGCAACATTATTTTCAGGATATAATCATTCTGCAAACAGTCTTCACCCCACGGGCAGAATTGATGTTGATCCCATTAAAAACACGGAATGCAGCGCATGGTGTGGAGTCATTCGAAGTCAGCAAAGCCAGATAAACATGCAGAAAGTTACTGTTTCTTTACTAAGATGAGATAAATTGCTTGGAATAATCCAAAATTACCCTGCAGTGCTTCTCATTGTGGAAAAGCCCCAAACAGTTCCTTTTCTAACAGGAGCTAGAGGTAAAGGTTTAGATAAATCTAAATGTGGTGCATTTTGTGTGTGTGGGCACGGAGCTGCTGAAGGATCAAGGCCAGGCCTTCGTTTGCATTTCACCCCCTCACTGGCCACACACACACACCAGGGGCTTCCCCTGGACAAAGCAGCCGTGCCCAGTCAAGCCCTTCACTCCCAGCTCCTTTTTTAAAATAAGCTACTGCCCAAGGACATGGTAGAGCAGGAACTGACTTTTGAAGGAATTTATGTTGCATGATAAGAGGGTAAAGTGAAATTGGTTTGGTATCTGGACTCTTTTTTTTTATAGTTAAATTAGATATT
Source organism: Oriolus oriolus (assembly GCA_013400235.1). Lineage (NCBI taxonomy): Eukaryota > Metazoa > Chordata > Aves > Passeriformes > Corvidae > Oriolus > Oriolus oriolus. Next base: position 3,558,374 of record VXBT01007138.1, on the reverse strand, counting down.
TCCATTAAATAACACGATTTATGCTTGGAAGATGTTATTTTATGTTTAGAATTGTTATTTGTGTGCATTCAGTTTTGAGAAGAGCACTCTTCATGTAATGAAAACTGTGAATGGCCTCCCTTTTGAGTGATTCAGAGAGAGAGAAAACTAGTGAATACTTATGGAAAGTACACAGTAATCTCGGTCCTAGAGGGTTGAGGGTACACAGAGAGACAGGATGCTGCAAGTTTCCATCATCTCTGTGCATGAAATTTCTCCTTTAGGTAAAAGCCCTTGGGCTTGTCATTCCCATTCTTTCCAACAAGATGCTCTATTTGAAGTTGACTTTTTTTTTTTAAATGATGGAGTTTAGTTGTTTATTACTTGAAGCTCAAAAGAGTTTCTTATGCTCTTAAACACTCACTTCAGAAATTGGTATGCAGGCCTGCACTGCTTTGTGTATGCACCTTTAGTAAAACTGCAGAAAGAAATCAGTGAGGTGTTTTCCTACAGAGCCAGTAAGAGATAAGTGATAAATGAATCTCACTAATTCTGCAACAGAGATGAAATAATTCCAGGACTTAAAAAGTCTTTGCGGCATCCGTGGCACCTCAAGTGCCTTCCATTACAGCCCTGTCTATTCTGACACACTTTATTGCCACTTTCCATCTTTAAATGCTATTTTGACAAATATTTATTCAGTGTCTTGCTTCAGAACAGTTTTTGGTAGCACAAGGATGAGTCACCAGTGATGATAAATGCCAGAAATATTCTTTGAGATCCCAACTGAAAGAAGCTTGTTTAATAGAAGTTTTTAATGCAACTGCTCTATCACTGATAACAACAAAATCTTGACAAACCAATCACAGTGGCTGTCCAGAACTTGCTTTATGACATACAGAAGTTCCCTTGGGCCACCTCTGAAGTATTCCCTATAAACTGGTGTGGGTTTGTGCATTTCTGATTTCTGCAGCACAGCTCAGCGTGAACTGCAGTGACTGCTCCGTGCTCCTGTAAAACTGCTATTGACCTTAAGGAGCAACCAAGCTTAATATTTTATAATTTCTCTATTTGCTTTTGCTTGAAATTATTTGGACATTTTTCCGCATATTTCTGTTCCGCATTTTGCAATTTTCTGACCTGTTTTATCACAGCTTTATTACACTGGTGTGGGATTTTCACACCTGTTCATGCTCAGCTATTGTTCCCAAAGACTTTAAGTGAGCTGGGTCAGCCCTTCTGAAAATGATCCCTATTATGCCTTGCCCTTTGGGTCTTACACGGGCAACTGTTTTCCCCATATGTAGTTATGATCATTCCCAAGGAAAGTTAGAACTGTTGCAAACACCAAGCCCTTTAGACCCTAAGACACCCATTTTTCGATCAAAGCAGGAAAAAAAAAGGAAGGAAATTCTGCATAGAATATAAGGTATTTAAAACTGTCTATAGCACCATGAAATAATAAAAAGTATAACATTCTTAAAGCATACTGTGGGAAGGCCCTCAAAATAATTTCATTTCTTAGAGAATACCTTGTGAGTTTTCAATACACTCAAACAAGCTGGATTAAAGTGTCTGTTAATGCCCTGGTTCTACAGTACTCTGGGAACTCAAGAAATTTAAAGCCTAGAATGGAAATTCCCAATCAAACTATGATTTGAAGGTGAACAGTCACATTTGCTTTATTTGTCAGCTATTTTAATAAATATAATTTATCCATGTGCATGAACTGTTTGTTCCGGCCTTGGAGCCGAGGTTTCTGGACGTCTGCAGTTCAGGAAGAAACTATGGTGGTGTTTTTCTACTGATTTACTTTAACATCTGGGCAGCCTCTTGACAATGTCAAAGCCTAGAAAGACACATGTTCAAGCACATGATGAAAAATTATATAAAAATGCAAAACTGAGCAGCTTTCTAGTTCTACAGTTAAAAACTAAACACAGGGTGCTGCCTAACTGCAGTCATCAAGTGTTACTGAACTGACATATTTGCTTGATGCAATTTAGCAATAAGAAAGGTGGATTATAATAGAATTATTTCATCATGAGTGAACTACTGATCTAATTTACTAAGACACCTGGAAGTTACAGCATGACAGCACAAAGACATGCTGCAGCTACACTACATAATCAGGCTTTTCAGGTGCTTTATCTATCAGCATGATTAAGCAATTTCATTATTTAAAGTTGTAATTAAGCTATCCATATTTTTGAAACCCATTGTGAAAATCAGTATTACACATTACGAGTTTCAAGGCTACAAAAGCAGCTCACAGCTTGCATGCAAATCAGTTTGCAAACTCTTCTTGTCACAGCAGTGAAGTGTCCTGTGTCACTGCCACAAGTGAATGTGCCTTAAATAGAATGATTCTTATTTGAAAGCTGCATTTTCTAATGCAGTTATTTACTTGCACCAAATAAGAACTTGATCTCCTAATCTTCCCTTTCCATGCTTTACCCACTACATTTTATTTTCTTATATTTATTATTGAAATTGTAGTGGGTTTACGTGGTGCAACCTTGGCACAGAGAGAGATGCACCTTATATATATCCCCTTAAATGTCCTTCCAGCTTTACCTATTATTCTCTAAGTAATGCCTAATATTCTAAAAATATATTATTATGGTTGCTAGTGGTTTAATAAAACTTATATCAGTCATTTGTCATGTGAAAGTAGCCATATAAACAACTCCCCACCTAAGACTGCAGGAGTCATTTAGCTGTACTATGGATTTGTCAGTTCTCACTGCACCACCTCCCTAGGTCATCAAAATCAATATTCTTATTTACAGAGCTCCTGGGATGTATTAGGAGTGACTGTGGTGGGTAAACCAAATGCGTGATTTACATGAATTTGAAAGAAGATCAATTTCACTTTTCATAAAGAGCTCTATGTTTTTAAAGATATTGACTGTCTTAAGACAGAGATTTAAAAAACAATTTTTGTGTTCACCAGGCTTTCAGAAGAATTGATATCTATTGGCCATATTGAACTTTTATGTTATTAGTGTGTTTATGTGCTGCAGAAAGTAAAAAATTCCTGAGGGCTGCATTAGGCATCTGCAGAGCTGATGAGCCAGTGCTTCCACTGGTGTGAATCTGCACTGGCCTGGATTCCAAACCTTTGCTTCCTTACCAAATGGATATTCACTGTGTGAGGGTAAAGGAGAATCAGCAGCTGGTAAATAGATCAGGGTAACTGTGCATATTTTCAGTTCAATGCCACCAATTAAAAATGTAGTCTTCAAGCTGTGCTTGGATCCGTGAGCTTTGCCGGAGCATGGCAGAGCCAGGATAACTTCAAAATTTAACATTAACCATGCTCTCATTAGCAATTATGGCCTGATTAGGTTACAAATAATTGTGAATCCATTTATAGTTTTGTAGCAGTACTAATGCTGGCTAGAAAATGGAAATCCTTATGAATAATTTCATGTCTTGAAAGCTTTTTTTACTTCAGAGTTGCATTTTCTTTATGAACAGGCAATGAACCTTACAGAAACTTCCTAGGCAGGCAAAAGTGGGATCCTCACTTAAATTTTCCATTAGCAGAAGTTGTTTTCAAATGAAATTTGAAGTGCAACTTTAATGTTAGAAATTGCAAGTTTACTGAATCATAATTTCAGGAAAGTTCCTGGCATTCTTTGGTACTATTGATAGCTGTGATGCTTTTTAGTATTAGGGGTTTTTTAAGTAATTGCATATTAAAGTCATAACAAGCCTCCATCAGCAGGCAAATTTCCCAAAAGAAGTATCACTATACCATAGAAGTTGCACAGAGTTCTAGTAGTGTATTATAACAAACCTTCCCATTTTAAAATATCCTCACAGCAGCCAGTTAAGTTCCTATTTCTAATTTACTCACAACTGCTTGGAAACAGACAAAAAGCTGCAGACTGATATTGCACAGATCTTCCTACCCCTGCTCTAGTGTTCTTCCAAATGGACAATTAATGGTATTCCAGACACTCCAGAATTTTACTGCATTTTTTCAAGCAGTCACTCAGAGTCCAGGGCCTCACTAAGTTACTTTCCAATCTTGCAGTGATTCTTTTATTACTGATTCAGTCTTTTCCCATCCAGTTTGTTTACTCCAATTAACCTGTGGACTCAAACCTGTTCAGAGTAATTTACTGTTGCTGTAATTGCATGCATGGCCTGCGTGGCATTTTTAATCCTTTCCTAAGTGGGCTCATGCCCTCTCTCCCTGAGGCACCTCTGCCAACACCCCTAGACTTGGATGCACTCCCAAGTGAGGGTTTGCTGTAATTCCATGGCCAGCACAGAGACTCCGATTTCAAATTCAGCCTTCATTTTCCATGTGATGAATATTTAACCAAATGAGGCTGATTGAATGAAAATTCTTGCAGTACCTTGTCACCCAGCGCTCAGCTAAAGTAAATAGAAGGGGAACTGAGATCACAGTTAAGTGTATTACAATTCAAACACAAAATTATGTTATTAATCTGACTGTAGAGTATGCAATAGGAAACCATAGTCCTGTGTGTGCAGAGGTGACAGGAAATGTCCAGTTTCCTTCAGGTAGTAAGAGACGTAAGATTCCTTGCAGAACTGCTCTTGCTTTCCTTGACCGTCACTTTCTAGCCCAAATGGACTAACTGTGTTTGGATTTCAGAAATACACAGCTCTCAGCTGGCAGACAATTCGCTTATTATCTTTATTTCTGCAGTTACAGTTGTTTCATGTCTTGTAAGACTTCCATATAACTCGATCTGGGCCTGTTACTACATACTTTAGGGGAGCAGTTGGGATTTTTGTCCTTAATATTCAGATTTTTTTTTCTTTCAGTTATTTACAATTTTGAAAGCAAACACCTGACCTATTTGGCAAAACTAAAAAGGCATGTTTTTCAGTGTTCTTTTTTTTTACCTGAAGAACCTGTTGTCTCATTTCTAACAATAGTAATTTCAGCACCCATTTACCAATCAGCAAAACAGTGTTTCACTGGGAGAATTTCAGACAGCTCAATTGTGAATAAATGTTTGAACCTTTAAACAATTACTTTAATGAGATCCATAAAACTTTAGGGCTTGTGCAACACTGATGTTGAAAATGTCTTGCCACAGTCTATTTGTTTCATGTCCCTAACGTCAGCCCAGAACTATTCTGGGATGAAGACCCTCAATGCTGACTTGTTTCCTCCCATAAAAGCACTAAGAACGTGATCATGATTAGTTCTAAAAGCAAGCTGCATATTGACTAAATAACAGCATTCTCTGGCAAAGTCACAAATACAGCTGATAACTAATTACCTTGCTATGGTATATAACATATAATCAGCCTGTCTGCAAAATGCCAGCTCTGTCATTAAAGTCCCAGCAGTCCCCATTTCACTAAAGAGACTATGCATAATATTTGGGTTGTTTATTTTCCTGACTTATCTCTATATATAAATACAGAAGCATGGACACACAACCGTTCTTCACTTTACAGAAATTATTAAGGTAGCCAAGTATGACTCATTGCCACCTTTTAGCTGCATTAAAAACAAAATAGCATTTGCTTTTCCTGCATTATGTCCTAATTGCCTGCTGGAACTGAAGTAAATCCAAGACTAATTTGTATGGGGAAGGAGCACCAATTTCTCCTGTGCCTCTGTGCTGCTGTAGCTGCCTCCAGCTCAGACTGCTGCAGTATCCAGACCTGCCAGAGTAGTGGGCTCTGGGCTGCACGTGATTCACCCTGGTTCCCTGGAGAGATCTCTCAATTCAGTGTGAGAGTTGTGTAAGAGCAGGGATTCTTTCATCCCCGATTTGCACTGTGCACTTTCAACAGAGCGAATAATCTTTCAAGTAAATCAGCTCTCCCAAAACGTGGGAATGGTGAAAGGTGTTTAACACCCGTGTCAGCTCTATCTGCCTTTGCTGAGCACGTTTAAAGCAACCCTTGCAAGCAGTCTCAGCACTTCCTTCAGAGATCAGAGCCTTTGAAGAGGGATTTGCCAGGTGATGGGAAGCCTTCAAATAGCCAGCAAAGGACAGGTCTGCAGCCCCGGGCAGGTATCCAGGTGGGCTTTCTTCTGTGTGCAGACTGAGAATCCCTGTGTTTCCCAGATGGTAGCTGAGAGCTGAGGCATGAAGTCTGGATGTTTATTTAACGAATTAATGCCAGCACATAACACTTGCTGTGGGATGTCAATCGATAAGGGAGTGTAGTCCTTTGGTCTGACCAAGTGAGCGATGTGTGTAGGTGGGACTGCGTGAGAGGGAGGAGACAGGAGCTCTCTTCTCTTCAGGAGGTGTTTTCAGAGCTGAGCACAAGTGTTTGCCCTCCAAAGCAAACAAGCCCCAGCTACCCTGTTTTCTTTGTCTCTGCGGTCTAGTTTGCATTAATCACGCTCTTTGTACCTTTACAACATCCTAAAAGCTGCCTGAACCCAGTGTTGTATTTGTTCAGACACCAGCAGCAAGGGAAGGATGTATCATCCTGCTTTGAACGGTGACAGCCTCCTTTTTCTTCATACAACCTCCTAATGCTCAGAGAGAACAAAATCCTCAGTTACTGAGTACCCTTCAGGAGTGTGGCCAGAACTCTCAGTTGTCTCAGTCCTTGGAGCAGCAGGCAGTCAAAATGCCTGACTCAAATGTAACCTTTTGAGTATTGGCATTTCAGCCAGGTTTCTAGAATGCAAACTGAAAAAACCCCTGTATATTAATATTTGAGAGGTAATGGCAAAGAATAGCAGGGCTTGTTTTGTATTAACACTCATAGTATTTTTTTTTTTTCAGTTAAGTCTATGTTTTGATTAAGCCTTATTAATAAACTGGAAAGTATTTGCTTGGTTTTCTAGTTAAATGGGCATTTCATTTAGTTTATGAACACAATTCCATTTGCGGGCAGACCCCTCCAAAGAGTGAAAAAAAAGTTGGTTGCAAATCTCTTAATAGAAATATGTAACAGGCAGAATCCCTGCATGTGTCACCTAAGAAGAAGGCAGATCCTGGAGATGAGAGAAAGTGATTTAAATTCCAGATAAGATTCAAAGATGAATGATGAGGCCTCATGAGTGAAATGAAGTAGAATTCTATTTGTTCAAGACAGCCTTGAGGAGGGAACAAACTCACAGACCAAAAGCTCATTTCAGCTCTCTTTGAAGTCAGGTTGTTCAAAAGCCCACACCTTTTCCGTTTTGGAAAGGACATTAATAATGCAGGAAAATAAGACTAACACAATTTGGGCCTCAGTGTACATGAAACCATCCCTAATCTCTGTGCTCCCTGCCCAGTGATGCACCCAGGAACATAATGGGTAGCATTAGGAATAAAACAGTTTCATGCTTTATAAATGCATTGATAGTCGAAATTCAAAATATTAATTGAACACTTCAATAAATAATGTCAGTCAGGTATCAGGTCTCAGATTAGGAAACAAAGGAGGTATTTGGGCTGTTTCAGTTAGGTGGGAGCTCAAAGAATCTGGTGGGTTTCATAGTTCTCCTTAGTTTTATTCTTATTTGCTAAGTGGTAAACGTGTTCTGTTTGTGAATAATTCCCAAAGACATGATCTCCCCAAGTCTTTGCATTTTTTCATCTCTGATCATATACATATACATTTGGGTATATAACATTTATAGCAGCTAGTGGAGTTTAAAGAGATATTTACCGGAAAATTTATACTGACAAATCACTGTGTGTGTAGATCAATATCTGGCATATAAATAAAATAATCATAGAAGCCCTTTAAACTGGGAGGCAGGAAATTGAACCCTTAGTGTTTATTCTGGCTAAGACTTTGGTTGATCTTTTTATTCCTCAGATTCAGTTGATTCAAGCTGATCTAAAAAAATTGTCCCCATGTTTCATTACTAGGGAGAAAGTGCATTCACCTCGGAGTATCGATCATTCTTTCCATTTAGATAGGAGCAGTTTTCCACCCTGATAGGAGCAAGGCAATATTTTATTGAGCCTGACAAGCTGCAGCATCCGTGGTGGGAGGTACAGTGCCTCTCTCTTCACTTGCTTTTCCTGCTCTCCTCAGCCATAGAATTCCAAGGGCAAATCCAAGCTGGCAGTGGCCATGCTGCATCTCTGAAGCAAAGTTCTTTGCGTTATCCTTAATGGTTTTATTTTTATGCCCTGACATCAGGGGACTTCTCTGCCTTTTTAAAATTTGTGATCAAGTGGTGTTAATTAATAGAAAAATAAAGGGAATTTTTAATAAAAGGAAAAAAGGGAAATAATACTACCAGGATGAGTTTACTGTTCAGTAAAGCTTCCTGTTACAGGTAGTGAAATATTATAAGAACAAAGAGCAGATAAAATAGAAATTATTTGGTTTGTTATTTATTTTTTTAAACAACAGTAGAGAAACCTGGAAAACATTTTAAGTGGTCTGCTCTCCTCTTGGCTGTCTCACTTCTGCTGGCAGCAGTGCTGCTCCCTTCATTGGGTGTCAGTTTCTGACAGCTTCAGAAGGGAGTAAACAGGAGGCCACTGCCCTGCTCCCATTATAACTCTCCTTTGGAGAGCAGTCCTCAGCCTAGAAAGCCTGGAAAGAGGCATGGCCCAATCCAGAGCACCACATTCAAATCATGTTAACTGGGCTTACTTACATGAGGCAGAGAGAGCAAGAGAGATATTAATAGCCAGGAAAAATTTCCTTACTGGTGAAGGATAACCAACATCCATCCCAATCCCATGAAAATTTCTTTAGGGGACCATTATAATAGTTTATGTAAATTATTTTGCCTTCTATTACCTATCAAGACTTGGTTATTCAGTAGCTGAAGGAATATCAATAACAATTTTAATAGTAGAGTTAACAGGTGTCAGTTTTCATTAACTGTGTATCACTTCAGTAGTTTAGTTTCAATTTCAGTCCAATTCAGTTGTTAAATACTTAGTTTCTGAAAATGTTTTTTATCTTTGTATGCTCTGACAATTTCTCTTTCTTTAACAGTTTTTAAATCACTTTATTCTGGTAGGAGCTGTTGAAAGTACCCTGAAGTCTTTACAATTAGAACATTTACAACTGGTGGAATAGTACAAACTGGTCTAAGAAAATATTCACATCGATATGAGCTGTTTGGAGTTCATTCATTTCAGTGATTATACCATGCTGACTTTCTAAAAACAGTGTTCCCTTTTTACTTTGAAGCTTTAGAAATACATAACTATTCTACAGCCCTGTTTTCAAATGTTTCACTCTAGGTTGTAATTAAAAAGCCCCAAAGTTTGTGTGTATGTATGCATATTTATATATCTCATACATTCATATGCCTATAGGTACCACTAAAAGCTGTAAAGGACTGCACCAGTGAGTTGTTTTTACCATCTCTCCATCTTACAGTAATGTGTCTTCAGGTATGGGCCAGAGTTGTCAAGTCTCTTCTAAGAGTAAGACAGGAGAAGGATCTGTGCAGGTGAACAGCCAGATAAATTTCAAATGAGAGTGGTTTCTGATGGAAAAGGGCCAGCACTGTAGTCATGCAAGATCTCATCAGGGGGCTGCAGAATAAGAAGCTAAGAGATGTCTTTGATTATTATTTCCCTGTCCTTTCTTTTTCTACAGTTAATGAATAGAGGTTTACTCTGAGATTTCTTAAATCCTTTCTGTTTTTACACACTGAAGGCTCATTTGCAGATGGCTCAAATGTCATATGTGGCTGGAATGAAGTTGGCTTCATTAAATGCTGGAATAATAGAGTGGGTATTATGATTCCAAAAGGGGCAGGGGATGCTGAGCTGTAAGGCAGTGATCTGCTGTGCCTGGCAGAACGCCAGCAGCACAGTGGGGGGACACTCTGGCTAACAGGGAGGTCAATGCCACAATTAACATCCTCTCTCCAGCACAGGGGGTAGGGAGCTTAGACAAAACCAGATAATAAATCTTGGAAAACTCCCAGTCATATCTGCATACTTAGCTCTTTTAAACTGAGGATGACACACAAACCAGAATAAAAGTGACTCACAGTAATGAGAAATTTGCCCCAGTTGCCACAGGGTGACTTGCAGTGTCTGTGTTCACCTTTTTTGAGATGAAAGACATTGGCTGTGTCAGGCAACCTCCAAATAAAACACACTGCAGAGTTCTGCAAGATTCAGGTTTTTATTCTCAGGAAAATCAAAGATCAAAACATGTCTTACATCTGTAAGTCTGGTGCTAAACACAGACTCACCTGCTTTAGGTGCTTCCCCTTCCTTCTGCCTTCATTTGAATGGACGTGGAGGGGAAATGGCTGAGGAGGGAAAAAAATAATTACTTTTATTTGTCACTACAAAGTAAAGAAGAATTTCTGATAAAATACAACAAGGCATTTCCTATGGGAACATCAGTAGCTATAAAGAAAGATACTTGGCAAACATGCTAAATAAATGTATTTCAGGAATTTGGATGAATTGGTATTGTTGGGGTATTTCTGAGGAGAAAAAAATGGTTAAAAGATGGAACTTCCCTCACCAAATTTTCTGACTGATTTAATGGACATCACAGTTCCGTTTGACATGGCAAATGAACCATATTGCATAATAAATTGCAGGGCTTAAGGTATTCTAACAAAATATTCTATCTATATTTTCTTAAAAATGTCAAATCTTAGGGATGTTTCCTGAACAGTCTGTGAAAACCTGTTTGTTTAAGTGAAAGTAAATGTCTGAGTCATATAAACATTAAGCAGAAGGACAAAATACATACTAGACAATATCAGTGTGGAAAGACTGTGATTAGATACGTGCTTCTCTGCATAAAGCATTTACTGGAGCAGGTACACAAGAAATTCCAGCAGGTTTTTCTAATGGACAGGTCTCTAAACTATCCAACCAAATAGTCCATATTGAAGAAACAATTCTTTTACAAGGTACACAAATTCTTAATTTTAAATCAATCAGCATGAAGCTGCATTATCCTTTGAATCAGTGAGATTATAAGGGCAAGGAAGTGCTTCCCAGTCCTTCACCTCCAGTTTGTTTCAAAATCCACCTTTGTAGAAAACCCCTTCTGCTTTGCTGAGCTTTCTGAACAAGGTGTCAGTGCAGGGACACCTGAGGGAGCTGTTTGCGTTTCACAGTGGAACGTCACTGGTGCCTCATTCAGGAGCTGGGGCAGGAGCCACTGCCAGCAGAGCCCTGAGAATGGCATCCCGGTGGCTCCAACCACCTCAGGGTAATCACAAGAGGCTTCTCTTCCTTTTATCCGTGCAGCTAGGGTAGGAAATACAAACTGTTTCCAGATTCCTCACCCAAAGTCCTGTGAGGAAGCAATAACTTGCTTGAGACTTCCATAAGGAGCAGGGAAGTCTCTTTTGCTCCCTTCTCTGAGTAATGTTCTTCTGATACTTAGCTGAGGTTCCAGAAAGAAGGGATTAATTTGCACAGTGCTCATCTCCTTTATTCTAGGACTGATCACACACAGTCCTTTACAAATGCAGCTATAGAAGAATGGCTAGGTAATTTTCCAAACTCACTCCCTGTACAAGAGCTGTAACATCACATCAGCATCTGTACCAGAGACATCCAAGTTCTGGTACAGCTCTGATGGCTGTGGAACAGCTTCCTCACCAAGGAGCACAAATCACTCCATCCTGCAGCCACCGCTGCTGACACTCGGAAGAGTGGTGATGCTCCAGTCTCAAAAGCAGAAAAGCTGGTTCAGAACAAAGCAGTCTGGCTGGCTGGGTTTCTTCCTTCACTGCCAGCCACCAGCTGTGAGAATTGAGCAGCTTGCTCGGGGAGACTGTGATCACTTTTGAGCAGGCTGAGGTTCAAGCTGCAAGATTTATGTGGAGGTTACATGTACATCAGTATTCTTGTGGACAAAACACTGCTTTGGTAGGTTGTGATGGTGTAAATTTAACTGTGGGAGTGTGTATCAATGCCTCCTTTCCCCATATGCAGTGTATTTTCCTTTCATCCTGCCTTAATTACTACTTCCATACTGTATCTGTTGGCACTGCAGAGACAGGGTATATTGATTTTACAGACGAGGGAAAAAGTATTGTGTGAAGGAGTTGCTGAAGGATAAATGGAGAACACAAAACACAGAGAGAGTATTTTTAAAAAAAAGCCCTGGTACATAATACGAATATTTTACAGCTGTATTTAAAGTTCTCTGAAGAGGTTGTGGACTTATTGGAGACCTGTTTGCTATCTTCACTTAGTGATCAAGAATATCAACTCCTTTCCCAGAGATGTTTTAATAATTTCCAGTGAAGCAATAGGTTGAGTAAAGCCAACACGTGTGGCAAATGTATCCTCATGCAGAGCCCGTTACTGAGGTAGAATAAAAAATGCTACAAGGTACAGCAATTAATGTGGCTGAATGGATTTGATTAGCCAGTGTTTGCACTCTGCTTTTGTTTATTTCCAAAAGCTCTTCCCCAAATTGAATGTATTGACAGACTGTACTGTAGCACAGAGCCAATTTCAAGTGCGTATCTGTTGATTCCCACAAAAGCAGACTTTTGTCATAAAACCACATATTCAGAGCAGAAACAGATTTTTGTTCATTGTATTAGGAAACAGAGAGGCACCAGGTAACCCAGGTACCCAGTGAAGCAATGCCATCCTTCACACTGAATATCTGCATGCTGAATTACACACTTGAGATCTACACCAGGACGTTTTTAGCAGTGTTATCTTCTGTTCTTGGTGGTGTAGGGATAATAATTCTAAAAAGTGTTTATAGACAATGAGAAAAAGAGCTCAAAAAGTTACCTGTGTAACTTATTTTCCTATACCACTTAATCAGCTGTTGCAGGTAGCTCAGCTACTGAAATTTGAGGCAAAGATTTATTAGAAGAAATCAAAAGGAAGCAGCAGTTATAGTGACAGCAATGCCCCAAGGTACCTCTTTTTCTTCTTTTAAACTAACATGCCTTAATTGCAGACATCTGTGGATGAGAACTGACATTAGGAAAACAATTGAGATAATAAATGAGTTTCTAAAGTAACAGATAAAAACTCATTCAGTGTCTTTAAAGATCCCATTTCAGAGACAACCATGTTAAATCCCAGAGTGGGAGAGGAGGATGGCTCTCTGTGCTTACCTGTGAATTGCCTTCGTGCAAATCTCACCAATCTCGGGCAGAATGACTGAACTGCCTAAAATGCTTAATTTTTTAAAATTTACATTTGTAAATATACAACATTTTTCTTTGAAAAATTGCAAATATATGTAAATTTTTCAATTTTATATGAAATCCACTGCCAACCAATTCCAAAGTAATATCTTTTTTAGGCTTCCTTGTTGCAGTGGCACTATTCCTTAGGTCCTGATTCAAAGTGTAATGAAACAGTCTTTCAAAATCTTCCTTTTAGCTCCCTGTTTGTAAGCAGTGCAGTGCTTTCTCTCAATGCTATAAAAATATTTTGTTGTCTCAAAGTATATAAAAAAACCTATCAAAATCATTGGAATCAACAGAAAAAGAACAATGCCAAACTTCGTAAATTTTTAAAACGCTCTTTCAGAAGGATTTTTTTAGAGATGGAGAGAAAACGTGGTATTTTTTTAAACTCAAAGCAATACCCCTCTCCCCATCCAGTTTTCATCTATTTTCAGCCCTCTGAACCAGGGTAGTGGGGGCCAGGCTTTGAAGCAGAGCCACAAAGCATTTGGCTGCTTTCGGAACAAGGCGGGAGGGTTGACCTGGGGATTGTGGCTGAGTGCATAATGCTAATGCCATTAAGCATAAGATTCCCTGCGTTTTTTGCCTTCTTTAGTGAGGTGATATAAAAATGCACTGGTTGCTTGTCCACTTTGAAAAGCCTGTCCGTGGTCACTTCTGCCTTGGCACTGCAGGCTGCTGTTCTTCCCTAACGCTGCCTCCCCCCAGACCGAACAAACCCAGTTCCCTCAGCCCCTCCTCACGTGGCCAGAGCTGGCCCTTCTGCTGGTTCTCCACTGAATTCACTCCAGTTTATCTAAATATTCCTTGTATTTATGGGCCCAAAGCAGGCACAGTGTTTTCAATGTGCTCTGATAAATGATGACTAAGGATGGGGGTGATGGATTCAGAGCATGTTAAGATGCCACAAAAGACATGGAGAAGTGAATACAGTGACATGCTCTGTGTTTTAAATTTGGATTAAGATGCTTTCTTCAAACAAGTGGCTCAGTCAGACCACTTCTGTCAACTTAACGAGTGGTTCAGGCCACTCAGGCAGAAGGATTTTTGTCTCACAGCTGCAGTAAGTGGTGCTATTTGCAGTGAGCAGAGAACTTTCTTTGCTTTCTTTTCTTCTTCCTGCTTCTGTTGAGGATGTTTGAGTGTCTTCTGAGAGCACTTCCTCAGCAAAGTCACACAGAGCAGGAGATGGAATAACAGGTGCCTTTCTCAGCGCTAGGGCTGTGCCCTGAGCAGCAGCGAGGGGATGTGCAGAGCTGCTGGCCTGCTCGGGCTCCCCGGGCTGCTGAGCGGCGCTGAAGGGACGTGCAGGAAGCTCAGCTCGTGGGTGAGCGTGGACGGCTCCTCACCGGACACGTCTGGGAGCACAGGCTGCCCTTGTGTGTGTGTGCAGCCAAGCAGGTGTGGCTGAGCCCCGCTCCACGAGTGTCCCCAGCTGACCCGAGGGAGGCTCACAGAGCTGGAAACTGCACATTCTCCCAGGTGCGTGCCAGGCCTGTGTGGACTAAGCTGGAAAATGGGGCATTTTGCAGACCACCAAAGGCTGGTTCTAAGCACCACGTGCTTCGCAAACCGAGAGCTTTGGTTTGAGTCTTTTCCTGAGCATTCCAATATAAAGCACAAGGATCTGATGTTTTTCATTAGAAGATGCCAAGAGCTTAGGACACATTCTGTAAGATTTATATGGAGGCTGTTTTCAGCTATTTCATAAAAGCATATTCCAATGCAATGGCTTGTAATCAGCACTAGGACTTCAGGCTGTTTAATTCACTGTGATTTGATTAATATTTTTAAAGGCAGACTGATGTGATAGAGTGATTAGACCGAGCCATCCAGCAGTTTTGGAAAGCCCAGCTTACTCATCTGTAATTTTATCTCATTAGGATAGCTTCATAAATTAGATTTTTTAAAATAAATTTCCAACTTGAGAGTATTAAAATTTCTTTATTTGCCAGTGTACTATATTTTATAATTTTCTTTTCCTAGCTTCACTGCTTCATACTGCACTCCTTTGCCACTGTGGAATACATGCAGGGAAAAAATTGGCTTCCTATGTTAAGAAGGCGAAGAAGGTGTCTGAAATGACAGCATAACAAATTACACACCACAATTATTTATTTCATTATTTTGTTGCTTGTGAAATGGCCATTCTACCTGCTGCTGAATGACCAGGATGTATGCCAGAGTCTGGAAGTAATTTTTGCTTCCCTGTAGAATATTTGATTTTACACTGGGGCCCAGTACAGATCCTGAAAGGTCATTTGGAGGAATTGACACGTGTCTGTGTCCCTCAGCTGAACTGAAATCGTGTGACAATTAAGATGACCAACAAGTGCTGTTGAAATCTCAGGAACAACTGAGCTGGGACTTTAAGTGTGTGAATTCCCTTCAAAACAATGCTTTTTGTGTTTATGTGTTGAAATTTAAGGAAATGCATGTAAGTGATGGTTCGAGGACTTCACCAAGCTGTTTGCACTTGCATTATCTTACGTTCCAGAATGTATAAGAAAAAAGCTACTGAGTACTTTGTGTGGACATCCACAGTTGGACATCTGCCTTTTTCTTGGAAGCACTTGAGCCCAGTTGCAGGAGACTTGACTTGTGGAATTTATGAAATGTTTTGTTTCCAGGAAGCATTTTCTTTGAAAAACTGTAACTGCCTAATGGAATAATTACACTGGCTACATATTATTGTGCTCTTTGTGTATGAAATGCCTCAAAATGTTTGGGTTTGCCCTATCAAAGTGCTCTGGCTTACATGAGGATTGCTCGCTCACTGGGGGGCACCTGGGGCATCCCGAGTGATGCTGCTTAGGGTTGCAAAGCAGAAATAGTGTGGAACAGTTCTCCACAAAGTGCCAGGTGTTAATCCTGTAGGTTTGGCCATGCAAGGTCTCTCAAAACCAGGTTTTGTTTTCTATAAAATGTCAGCTGCATGTGGCTGTGATGCATCACATGCTAATGAGCAGGCCAGGGGCTTGGCAAGCTGCTTTTCCTTGGAAGGTAGGGCTGCATAATACTATTAGTGGCTGCTGTTTGTTCAGTAAAGTTTTCAGTCTTCCAATTTATTTACTTTCAATTTTGGTTTCAGTTCATTTAACCTTCAGAAAACATTTGTGCTGTCTGCTGCTAACAAAAGGAAGGCTCCCTCCAGCAGCCCCTTTCTGCATTTATCTCGCTGTGGAGCTATGATGTCTGCAGTAATAAATGTATCCGTTTGAAATAGAAGTGATTAAGTGCTTGTTGAAATGTCTGCTGGAACAAAACATTAGCTTTTGCTTTCAAAGGGCAGATATTGCACCAGATAGCACTTAACCTGGCCAAGGACAAAGTGTTATGTTTAAACATCACTTGCTGCTTGCTTCTGTGAAACAGCAAGGATATCTGCATTCAAGCACTTCCATTTCTTAATACATCAAAACAAGGATCTCTGCAGAACTGAAAGTACCATTGTTGAAATGAAAGTAACTATTGCTTTGTTTTTAAAACAGCCCACCCATCCTACCAGTTTGTTGTGATTTATTCCTTTGAACTTTTAAATCTGAAAAACAGAACAACAGAAAAAAATAATTGGGTAGACATTGATATTTGCACACCAGACTTGTGTCTCTAGAGGCACGGGTTCATCCAGCTGTACATTTCTGAAATAAAGCTGAATTTGGCCATCCTGCAGTAATCCCTGGTTGTCCAGCTCAGAAGTTCGTGTGTAATTTGACACTAATGTTGTCATCCTGAAAGTGTGGTGTTACTGTGGCTGTTGCTTTTCAAAGCTGGTGGGTATCAGGGAAACCATAAAGATCTGCATTTTTCCCACCATCTGGGAAAAAGCTCAAGGCCAAAAGATGAAAAGTAGAGAAGACAGAGTTCCCTCCCAAATCGGTGGGACGCAGACTGCTGGTCCCTCTGTGTTACACAGGGCACGGCCCAGGTCCCTTCAGCACTGGAGAGGTCCTGGCAGGATGCACAGGAGTTTCTAAATACTGACGTGATAATAACAGCAATCACTGGTAATAATTCATCTGTCTAGTGACTAAGGGCTGTATATTTTCTTAATCTGAACCTAACAGGGATCTTCAGTAGCTATGCCAGTACATCCTATGTGTATCCTACATTAAATGTTGTGTTTTCAGCAGTAGAGACAAACATTAAGAAACTAATATTGTGTATTAGCAAATGCGAAAATATAGACCAAATGCCAAATTGTCTGATTTTTCTATTTTCTATCCATGTCTTGTTTTCAAAGAGTGTGTTAAGGAAGCCTCTGTTTATCACATATATTTTGCAAACATGCCAAGAGTATTTATCGACATTGTTTTAGCTTTCATTAATGTTAGAGATGTATAAATTGCCATAACATTATTTTCTATCAGTGAAATTTGGAAACAGAGCAATTTAAAATCCATGTGGGATATAAAAATCAGTCCCTGTAAGAGCTAAGGAATATTTTGCTGTGTCTCCCAGATTTGTGACAAGGAGTGGCACTACTACGTTGTCAATGTGGAGTTCCCCGTGGTGACGCTGTACATGGACGGGACGACGTACGAGCCCTACCTGGTGACCAACGACTGGCCCATCCACCCCTCCCACATCGCCATGCAGCTCACGGTGGGGGCTTGCTGGCAAGGTAAAATCACAGCAGTTAACACAACACAATCAGGAGTTCAGGCCAAAAAAGAATCTGACTTGTCTTGCTGATTGCGTAGGAAATAAAGTGCCAAAAGATTGATGGTATAAAATCAGATATAAATCCGGAGTTGTTAATGAATCAAGTCCAAGGATAAAATGGACAGGACATTAACAGGCTTTACATTTTTGTCACCTAAAGAAGTATTGGATACAGTCTGTCTATTCAGTGTGAAAGATAGTCTTCTTTATCTTTTGTCTTCACTTCTTTTAATTGTTTCCCTTGTTCTCCAGCCTTAAGCAAACTATCTAGATACTAAAGAACTCCAGCTATCTCTTTTCAGTCCCTGTCTCAGATTTGTTTTACAACTCATGGCCCAATCCTGTGCTCTTCACATTGTATGTATCTCACCAGCAATTCCAGTAATTTACTTGATTCGCCCTGTTAAACATCAAAGGTAAAAGTGATGAGAGTAAAATAAATCCAAAAGTCCAGACCCCTGAGCCATACCTTTATGGGCCTTTGCTTAAACATTACCCTTTTCTGTTTTCTGCCCTTCATAATCCCATTCTTCTCATTCTTCTTACCTGGCCCTTACACCACTTTCTCTCTCTGTTCTCTGCCTTACACCTGAAGTGCTTCTCTTCCTCTGCTCGTCTGTTTTTGTAAAGTTGTCTCCATTACCCCTCCATGTTGATTTTCTGTTCACACTATGTCTTGTTTCCACTTAAAGTATGAAGTGAAGGAAACTGTAATTAGGAAAAAATGCTTTAACATAGGTTGTGTTTCTTCCCCACTCTTTCATGTGGTTCTCCATTATCACCTTGTTTGCCAAATTGATCTCTGCTTATTTGCAAAACTTGGACATCTTATGCATGGCAGGGCTGTTCAGTGTAAGTAGTACTCAAAGCAAACCCAGCTGTTAGATTGTGAGCAGGGTAAAGAGCCAATCTTTACCTTCATGGTAACATGCAGAATGAAGCCTCGCTAATCCTCAAAACAAGATTTGCTAAGTTTACAAAATTGATCACTGAGCTAGGTATGACAAGCTGGTCAGCATTGCATGAATCCCATATATTTGGAGAAGTACAGACTGTTTCTTGTCTCGCTGGTGTTGGCATGGGTTGATTTTTTTGTTATGTATTATTGGTGCAGTACTTTTAGATCAAAGTTCCAGAGTTAGCAAATGCAAATATCATTTTATATCATTTATACATTATAATGCAAATATCAAAATTTAGTTCTTTCCAGACACGAGCAAATGCCATAGAGGCTGTGGATAATCATGGAGTATTGCCTTCTGAAAAATCACCATTTCTCAGTAGCTGTAAAAAAAATTTATTTTAATCCCTTACTTCATATTTATACAACGTTCTTCTGCACAGGTCAACATAAATGTTTTTGTGCACTATTTGTATTACTTCTGCCCCTCATCTTCTTTCATTCACACTTAGTGTTTTTGTACTCTCTGAAAGCAGTCTTTAGTGTTTTGGGATTTTTTCCTAAAAGTCTTGGTATTGGTGGGAATCCACTCCCCTCAGCCCTCACATATGAATCTCATGTTACTCATGCTGCAGATGCCACGTTTGGGGGACTGTGGAGCAGTTCTGGGATCTGTGGAACAGGCCCTACCTAAGCAAAAGCTGTGTCAGTTTTGCCACAGCCCTGCACCCGTGGGGTTCATGTGCCTCCAAGGCAGCTGAGAACAGCAGCAATCATCTGTTCCCTTTGCACCTCTGTCTCCGTACCTCCAGCTGGGAAGAGAAAGCATTAAGGCCAAACTCCTCACACAGGCTCCCAATACATTCAGACCACAGACTGTATTTCGTATTTAAGCTGTTGAACAAATAGAAAGTTGCAATTGTTTTCAAACATTTTTATTTTTGCCTGGGATAATTTGATGGCTTAATTAATAACCATTCAGGATAAGATTCTTCTTCCTTTTTACTGAAACACCTGATTTAAACTGCTGAAATCATAGCTATTGCTGCTGTTAATATTTACTGCAATATTATGTTATTGCTCTTTTAATAGCGAGAGAATTGGAGCTCGTCAGAAGTAGAAACAAATTTTCCACCTCATGAAAATGCTAAGATTTAGTAAGACAGTGTGCTAAAGATTCTGGTAAACTATCATGTGTCAAGCAAAAAGATAAACTCCTAATGGCTATGTGGAACAAGATTTCAAGCTTTTGCTTTTGACAAAGCTTATCATTTGATACATTTGTTTTGATCACCTCAAACTATTTTAAATGAACGGTGTGGAAAGTCACTTTGTTAATAAGATTCAGCGCTGTATTTCAGTCTGTGAAGTAGTAATTATTCAACATATAAAACCAATCTATTCTAGCCAAAACATTAATTTTCAAAATTTCTATATTTCAGGAAAAAGGGGCTCTATCAAATAAATATTTTAACTATAAATACTTTCTGTGAAACTATTAATAAGTCTACTTAGGCTAATACATTTTGGCCAGTAACAATAGTCTAAACCTCTACATTTTCAAAGCATTATGAAGCTGCTTTACAACATTCTGTGATTTATTTCAGTAAAATATACGGTGAATTTGGTGTCATAAGCCATTCAGGAGTGTCCTTGTTAAGAGGATATGAGGAGTTTCCAGCTCTGGTTTGCTAAGACTACTTCCTTCCTTTTCATCAAAGCACTGGCAGAAAGGAACACTGCTCTAACCTCTTCCTTCCGAAAGGGCAAGACCTTCTTTTCTGTCTTTACTAAACCATTTTGCAGTTCTGAGTACACAGCATCCGTTTGTCAAAGTCAAATTATCTGAAAAACAGTGGCAACTCAGGCAGGTAAATGAATCAGAAGAAATAACATTCTTTTTTTCTTGCCACACTGACTCTGATTTGCTGACAGCCAAAAGTTGTTGTGACTGTGGGGCAGCTCAGGAACTGGCAGGGAGCAGGAACAGTATCTTTAGAGGACAGCGAAAAATCACGAACAAGGATTGCAATTTGCTCTGTTAGCACTAATAGGAAAATCTGGTACTGCTATGAGGGCTTTACCCTCTCATATATGAAAATGTTCAGTTCTGGTCTGGAAACTGGGAATTGTTCTGCTGCTTCTTTAGGAGCCTGTGTGACTTCTGAGATACAAGTGACTCTTTGAGCCCTAATCTTTCCCTCACTCACGCTGGTCCTCATCCTGGGCTTGTGTAGCTTCAAGCATACCTGCATCTCCTCCTTGTCTTTCTCAGAGTTATATCTTGCAGGAATCTTGGACGTGGCAAATTCTTTTCTTTAAGATTATTATTTCCTATTATTAATATTTCAATGCCTGAGTAACTGTTTCCTGACTTTTATAGCCTTGTTTATAGCATCCATTATGAAAAGTTAGGTTGGTTTTTATTTCTACCTTCAGCTGCTCAAGTGAAATATAAGAGCAGTTTAAGATCAGTGCTGTTCTCCTGACCATAACATGAAAACAAACCAAATGTGCAATTTCTCAGGCTTATGTGACAAATTTAAACTTTAGCCTGTGATGTGCTCACTGTGCCTTGGTTTGTCTGTGGAATCTCTCCTACATCTTTAGCCTTTCCATGGCACTGTAAAAATCTTGCCTTATTTGTTTGTTCCTGATTTTATGCAAAATTTCTTTAAATAATGTAAGTTGAGTGCTAGGACTCTCCAAAAAGAAAGGAAAATTAGCCTTCTCCTGAAGGGCAGATACTCGCAGACAAGCAGGGAGTGAAGATGGCTGAAAAAGCAGAAAGCTGGGCTTTAAAAGGGATAGAAGAGACCCTTCCCAGGGTCTGTCAAGCACTGGGTCAAGTTTACTGCAGCCCAGGAAGTGGCCCAATTACTTAAAACCAAGCCTAGGGAATAGTTCCCAGTTCTGGTGACACACTGGGCATGAGGAAAGTTGGGTGATTTGTTCTGGCATAATCAATATGAACTTTATCTACTTAAAATTAGGTATTCTGTATGTTACTGTGGTATAATTTTCCTTTTTTGATGTAAAAACCTTGGTTCTTTCTTCAGGGAGCTTATTAAAAAAGGAAGATCTAAGCAGAGCTACCTCATTGATTTAGAGTCCTTCACCATGGTTAGCCCAGAGTGAATTATTTTTTGTGTAGTTGATGTTCAGTACTGCTCTACTTGAGTGGGGGTGGTTTATTTGAGGGTGGGAGTTTAAGCATGATCTTTAGGCTAACCTGTTGATGTTGGTTTTATTACATGTGACCCAGGAGCAGTGACAGGTAGAACCTAACGCCAACAAAGTGCCAGCCTTCACGCATGGCAAACCCCAGCTCACTCCTTAGCTGTGATTTCAGTGACGTGAGGCCTGGGAAAAGGTAATATGGACCCCAGAGCTAAGCAAACTGGGCTCTGAGTGAACTAACCGAGGGCAGAAATGAACACCTGCTACAGCTGTTCCAGGAACTGGCTCTTTCTGTACCCTGGAAAAGTTTGACAGCTTTCTCTGCAGGTACATAGGGTTAATTATTTAACTTAATCTTAGCACCTTTAAAATTTTGTTCACATCGCTGGTCTCACTGATGATTGTCAAGGGTGTGATTTTGATGTAGGTCAGGTTATTTAAGGCCAAAGTGCTGCTCTATCTCTAATGGTGAAAGAAATTTTCAGGCAGAATTACTCTCTCAGGGTATCTAAAGGACAAAATTGATTTGCTTGCACATCTGCCTCCTGGAACAAAAGAGACACCAAAGAGAACAGGAGGGAAGTGGCTCTGTCTCTGAACCCCTTCTTCCCTGAATGGATATTAAAAGCAGACATGGTCCATTGGGATAGGAGAGAGCTCCCCAAGGCTCAGCTTTGGTTCTCATTAGTACTCTTTTTCTTCTTTAGCATAAAAATACTTTTAGATTTGCCCTTTTACCTTAAGAGTCTCAAGATCTTTACAGATAATAAAGAGGTCACACAACTTGCAGCAAGGCAGGAGAGTCACCCATACTCTGTGGGGATAAAGTGCAGTATCCAGAGGGTAGACGATTTTTCCTCGGGTCACTTAAAAAAATCTGCATCACAGCAAGAATAGAATCAGACTTCATGATCTTATGTTCTTATTCTCCCTTTTAGGTTTTAACATCCTGTTTCGTTCTCCTGAGCAATGCAAACAAATCGTTAGCTTGTCCTGGAGTGCACTTTACAAGCGCTTACCCCAGGAAGTTCTCCTCTGAGTTCATTATTTCTGATTCAGTTTATCTGAGGACATAGCAAATGGACCCTTTTACAGAGTGAGAAACTTCTTCCATTAAACCAGGGTTTATAGGTTCCCACTCTGATCCCTTTATTGCTATCCATTCAGAGGCAAAAGCAGACAGAGGAAGGGAGCAAGTTACGTGATTTGGTAGTCTAATAATTTTTTGTACCAGAGGCAGAAGACAGACTTCCTCATGGTTTTTCTGAAAAGATAAGGTCTTGAGTTCATACAAGGCATTTTGGGAGGAAAGGAGTTTGTGTCTCACTCCTCAAGCACTGTCAGGGAAGTAGAGAGACAAGTTAATGACTTGTCACAAGGCTACGCTGTAGCTTACCACGGCTGTAAGTCACTGTTCCTAATAGTGCCACCCCTTCAGCAGTGCTGGGGCCTCACAGTGCAGGTATGCTGGACACTGCCCAGAGAGGGTCTTTAGGAGAAGCCTGTCAACAGCAACTTTATCATCATGGATACAGCAGAAGGCTATTGTAGTTCCTGTTTTCTAAGGAATTGCCGTTTTCTATTCTATTTTTCTTTTGTATTCTTCTGTCATTTTCCTCTTTCCTTAATCTGTGCTGGAGAGATCAGGTTTTCCATAAAGTCCTTCTGTGGAATAACCTTATTATTCTCACGTGCCAGCCCTCTGCTGACACAGAAATCACCCAGTGCAGTCAGAGAACTGACTGATGATTCAAGGCAAGAAGAACTGCAAGAGTTGAAAGTTGAAGAGGGGTCAGAAAAAGGAGAGACAGTGGGGGCAGTGTAGCAGCAGCCTGTATCACTCAACCTTGGACTTCCTCTAGAAATTAAGGTATCCAAGACATAAAGATTGCCCCTACTGTGCATCCAACACCACTGGATCATGCCAAGGGAGCTGACATACCTTGCACAAACCTGAGACCTCAGAGGAGTGGTACAAGCACACCTTAATGCAAGAGCACCAGGGCAATTTCAGCACAATGTGATGCTGAATATCTGTGTCCTGATGCCTCCATGGGTACAGCAGTGCTCTTGCTACATTGTCCTTCTCATCAAGAGAAAGATGGGGCAGATTTCAGTGCACTTCAGAGATCTTTGCTGAATTTCAGCTGTAGTAGAAATACAAACACATGCGGAAGGTTTAGTTTAGGAGGGTGCTTTCTTGGGGAACTGAATTTGCATTCAGTTCTGTCACTCATTCAGCCTAGATATATGTCCCATTTTAAATTGAATTTCTGCAGGGAGCACTATGCACCAGCACAAAATATTTTTTGGAGAATAGGGATATAGGTTTTTTGAGCAACGTTTATGTATTGCCTTAATTGTGAGAAATTGTAGAGTGTTTTTATTATCCTGAGAAAAATTATCTTCAATAATATAAAAGTTATACCCACTTTTGGTTTAAGGATGTATTGCACAGAGATTGTTGTCATTTGGACACTTAAGAGCAGGGAGCCTTTAGTGTTCTCTGAACTTGTCATACTGCAGATAAAGTTTTTAAGCCTAAAGCTGTCTGAGTGAGGTTGTTGGGTTATGATGTCTACCCAGAGCAGGGGCAGACTTAACATGGGCCATGTTTGATGACAAATTTCTGATTAATTTTTGTCTGAGTGATGTAAAAAACCCCACTGCTGTGCTGAGAAGCTCTGGGAGTATGAAATGTCAAGTCACTAATTGGGGCTACTCCTGAAATCTATGTTAAGTTTCATCCTATTTAATAGCCAATCTACTTGTCAGGGAATTAAGCCCAGCTCCCTAAACTGCCATAATAAAAAGCTGGGATAAATTTGGAGGCTTGGACCTGAGGAATTCAGAGCCACAATGTCTTGTATCTCCCCCCAGATTCATTCAGTTTTTATGCTGGGACCCTGAATAATCAATTTTTCTTTAATTATCTGGCTTAGTATAACCAGAGTCTAGCATATCTTAAAAGAATCACATCTCAGTTGGAAATTCTCTTGATTTCACCATTTCCCATGAAAACCTCATTGTGCTTTGACTGCCTTGATAATTACTTGCTCATTATTAGGATAGGGCAAAAAGCCTGCAAAATCTGTGAGCTCAATAAAGTCACTTGTTTTGACGTGCCTGATTGTCCTTTGGAGATTGGTAAGGAATGCAAACAGCACTTTACATCTGTGCAGTCAAACCAACAACTGTAAAATTCAATGCTAATCAAATTCTGTCACACTTTTTATCAACTCAATGCGAAACGAAAAACAAAACAAAAGTGTCATGGAAACAGGCTCTGCTTCTTTAATGAATGCATTTTAACCCCATGATGTCCGAACGCTGAGACTCTTCAGTTTCCCCTGGACTCTCCAATGTTATATCTAACAGATATGACATGTTATATCTAGCAGAACCTCTTCATGGCTGCAACCAGAGGAGATTGCCAGGTAACAGTTCTTAGCCCCCCTAAATTGTTGTTCATCTGGCAGTCTTCATCTGTTGGTAACAAAACCTTTGTTTTCCTCCATGTGTATAAGGAGTCATCCCCACTGAGCTGCCCCCAAGACAGACTGACATCTGAAACGTACTCAGCTAAAATTAAGTAGGTTGCTCTTCTCCATCTGATCTGGTGTGTTTGGAATTTCAGGCAGCAGCTGTAACTGTGCCTGTGACTATTCAGGTCTGTGCCAAGCACTGCTATTGGAAAGTCTTGCTTTCACTGGCAGCCTGATTGCTCCCCACTGAGGGGTCTGTGGCTGCCGCCTCCTGTGTGTCCTGCTGGGTGAGTCCTTCCCTGGCTGTGCTGCCTCCTGGGCTCGCTGTGAGCTCAGCCACCAGCTGTGAATGGCACAGGAGGGAACTAACACTCACAAGGGGGTCACAGGCTTGTGGGGTTTTTGTGGCAGAGGAACACCCTGGCCCCAATGTAGGAGGTGCCTCTAGGCTGCAGCTAGTATCATGGGACACTACCCTTCAGCATACCGAGATAATTCCAGCAGCAAAAGAGATCAGAACCAGACCAGAGTCTCAGTCCAGAAAACAATTATGATCATAGCAAGTAAAAGATGTGTTGCATGCTGCTTTGACAATGACTAAGGTGTGAACAGCATTATAGTGAATAATTCTGAATGTCATGGTTCCTCTGGATGCCTCCACAGTCTGTTGACACCATCTTCCCTTTACAAGGGCTGAGTTAATGCCAAAAGCCACCATCCATCCTCCTGTACCTGCCAGACTTTGAGAGTGTTGGTGCGTGTTGGGTCAGGTGTGAAAAGCAATGCAGTTTTATCAGGAAGGTCTGAACAACCCTGTGGTCTGTGCTCCCTCACAACTGTGACGGTGACCACAACATTTCTATTTAAGGAAAAGAAAAAAATCAGTAGCTTCAAAAATTTTTCATGGAAGGAACTGTAGTAAGAATAGCTGGTGACTAAACTACAGTGTGGTTACAGACATTAGCTTAATTCCCTGACAGCAGGGAAGGTTCTGTTTTCCTCTCTTGGCCCTATCGTTCATCAGCCTTAAGTACTTAACTGTCCCCCAAGAATTAGCACTCGCAGCATATTAATCCATAGCAATCAATATACATAGTGCTGAGTGAAACACAAGAGACAACACAGTCGAGGAGTAGGTTTTCTCATTCTCTCAGAACTTACCAACATCTTCATGGAGATGAGCTGTGTCTGAGCAGTATTTCACTCACAGGAAAGGGCAGAAAGACCTTGACAGCAGACAAGTCCCGTGAACCTTGCTGAGGCAGTCTAGGTTAACTGGGTGTGCTGAGCTCTGGAGAGAAATTGGAGATGCTGTGTAAGAGAACCATTACAAATTTTAGTGTACTTGGATTACCTCAAGACCATAGTCACTGGAGCTCCACTTTGTTCTCTGTGTAGTCTATTTAGGTCTTCTTCATTATCCCAAAAATGTTGTTGCTTAGGCTCAGTTTGGTGTCAGAACCAAGAGCTCAAAGTGCCTTAAAGCAGTAAGGGCTGTTGGGAGCAGCTCATGTCTTTTCTCAGTTGTTTCTTAGCAGGTGGTAATGTCAGTGCTGAGTCAAATCCAGGCAGTGGAACTGAGCATCCTCTTGCCCAGTGAAGTCACTGACTCTGAGCTGCCTATCAGCTACATGGGGAGCATGAAATGAATCATGCTCAGGGTCAAAGAATCTCTATTTGAAAAATCAGTATTTAGAAGAATTTGGATAATATTCTGTAAAATGTTACTATTAGCATTAGGTACAGTTATCCATTGTGCTTAAACATGCAACAGAATTATCATGTTCATGCTGGATTAAATATATTTATTTCTACTCATCTAGTCTTGGGAGCTGAGAATATTGGAGTGACTAGGATTTGGAGATTGGCCATCCTGGGCTGAATTTCCACCCACTGAGAAGCTGAAGTCAAATACTCAAAGAATATCAGATTGCAGAAGCAGAAGGAAAGACAGCTTTCAAACACACTAATACAGTAGAACCAAGTAAGAATAAAACATTTAACCAAGCTAGAAAGCAGGATTGTAGGAAACTGGCTTTAGGCCATTCCTTTAATTTTAGTGAGAGTTCTGGTTTTTGCTTCCCAGTTTTATTGCATTTGATTTTGTCCATTTGCAATCTAATAATTACTGGTGCTGGGAACATCAGCAGCTAACATACCCCACTGAGGTGAGAAGATTCCAAAATGCTGATACAGAAGAATATCAAAATGTCAGCATGCTGCAATTACAAGCAGCTGCAAGAAGAGTCAGATATAATGACTTCTGTTCACCTTCAAGTTCAGAATTGGCAGGTATGTAATTTTAACACTGGTAAAAGGTGCTTATGGAAGGCTTATGCAGCAATCTGGTACCAGACAGTATTCTCTCTTTAGGTGTTCTTGTTTGTCATGTGGTTAAAAGGTGGTGTTCTCACTGCCCTGGATGAACAGGCACATCCTGTTCTACACCTACAAGGATGAGAGCATCAGGGTCAGCACTTCAGCAGGGTAAGTTCCAGGAAGAGCAACAGCGATGTTCATAGTGTAAAGTGTTAGGTGGAAGACGTAAAGAGAAGTCCTTGTTTAGCCTGGCAAAGGAAAACAATACAGCTGCATTTTGACAGCTCACATTCCCTGCTGGGAATGAACGTCCACCTCCGGGGTCAGTGGTCGATGGAGTGGATTGCTTGGGGAGCCTCTGTCTTGAGAAGAGTTTAGAAAGCTCAGGCAATATTCTCAAGAACAGATTCTAGGTACAGCTGTTCTTGTCTTGAGGCTGGGGACAGACTGCCTCATCCCTCAGTGTCCTGCAGACTCTGCCCTCAGTTGTTCACACGCACTGTCCCAGCCTGGATCACCCTGTCATCGCCATGGCCATGGTTCTGCAGCTTTTCTCTACTCAACATAGTGTGACACTGGCTACTCTCAGCTATTTTTCACTCACATTTTCTTCAAATGCTTGGGGTTTTTTTGTTTAAATAACAAACATAGAGTTTGTTAAGAGTTGATAACCTCTCCCAAACAAAGATTACATCACCTCCTTGATAGTCCAGTCTCGATCTATGCACCTGTACAAACCCCATCCTTATACCTGTGAAGAGGATGTTCAAGCCTTGTTCTTTAAATGCTCAATGCTTTTGTAGTGCCTGTATTTTCAGAGTATTTTAAAAGCTTATTCCTGAAAACACTCATATTCTCTTCCATGCTTTTATGTTGGTGGCTGGACAGATGACTTTAAACAAGAATTACACATCTCCAATATGGTAATACCTCCTTATGCACCAGCATTTTTTAAAAGTGTGGCTTGGGCACAGTGAACACCCTGAGTATTTAATGATTTATGGGCAATTACTGTATCACTGCTAATGACCTAGAAATTGTAAGTGCTTTGTGAAGAATACCAGAGAACTAGTCCAAAGTGGAAGAACAACCAGTATCTGGTCATGGATGCTGTGGTTTATCCTGCTTGTTTCTGTCACAGCACTGAGTTCTTTTTTCCGGCTTCTTGTCTGGTCTTTTATATACATTTTAATGAGTGTATTTCACATTTAAATACATTCACTGATCTGAGCCTGCTTCTTATTTTGCATCTCCTCAGAACTATTAAGACCCACTGGCAGACTCACTGTAGGTTTCTAAATTTCAAAGCTCCAGGATTAGTATTGGTATTTTAGCCTTGGAACTTGCTGTCTTCACAATTCTGTAGTGATATGAGAATGTGAAGCTTCAAACAAAGTGTGATTCCTTCTTCTTCTGTAAGCTCTGAATTGGTTTTCTCTATTTGTCTCCTTTTTAAGGAGATGTTTGCTTTTTTTAAAATTTGGCTTACCTTTTTCTGTCCAGATACATTACTGCTGTATTAGTGGTCATATGTACTTTTAAAGACGGTGTAAGCATATAAATATAAGAGCATTTTGGCTGAAAAACCAATGTCCCCATAATGCACTATCGATTTACCAAATAATTACCAAATAATTGTCTTGGTAAGTATCAGAAAGGCTGAACTTTAGCTGTTGTATATGTGAAAGTTTCTATGAAATCTCAACAAAATTCTGCCCAGAGGAAGTTTTCTGTATAATGGACAAATGAATGAGAGTGGATAAGAATAATCTCCCCTTGGGAACCTTCCTTTGGGGTAAGAAAAAGAGAGGCAGTTTATGCTGTATGCTGTACAGTTTATGTTTTTTAAGAAAAAAAGAACAGGACCTGCCTACTTCTCAGAAGAAACAGCCTGCTTGGACGCCTCTTTTCTGTCAGGACACCAGTGTGGATTTTCTTCACTATATAAAATAGCTTGAGTCTTCTTCATAATGCTCATCCTGCAGAGACTGGAAGTGAGGGTTGCAGGCTTTTAGGTAACAACAGCAGCCCAAAAAAATTTGCCGCTTTATCCTTACCCAGCTCCAATCCACACGCGAATCTTCAAGTTAAAGTTCAAGCTTGAGCTATCTTGCCTGGCAAAAACAAGTTGTTTGACACTAAAGCTACAAACACTGTAGAGATGAGTTATCTACCAATTACAACACCTTATCAACAGCTTATCAACTGCTAATCCAATTAGTCTGCATGGCTCACTGCTGTGTGGCTCCCTTAGTCCTCCCAGGCTCGAGGTAGGCAGTAATTCACATGCACTGCGAGAGATAACACTTGCAGCAAAGACAAGCTCTAAAAATTCTCCCAAAGGAGGATGAGTAAATCACTAACTGTCCCAAGAGTAATTGAGATGCCATGATCACTGGAGCAGGCAGTCTGTAATCACGTTTTATTGACAGCTCCTAAAGATCGGTCTTCCTTGGGAGCTGCCCGGAGTGAAACCGAACCAAGCGTGTCTAGAGGGCCTGGTGCAACACAGAGTGACAGGACCAGACCTGGCACCAAGTGATCCACTCTGGGTCAGGGACAGCACTCTCAGCCTTTCAGGGCAGCTGTGCAGAGGTCCCTGCTCACTGCTGGAATTCCCAGCATGTCCTCGGACACAGCTCTTCACAGGGAGTGTGGCAGTTCGTGTACATGGAGCCACGACTCTCAGCTCATCTGGTACCGTGTTCTTTGGAGGAGAAAGGCAGAGGTAGCTGATCTTGTCCTGGGACACCTGCAAATACAGTTTCTCTAGAAATAAATATTGGACTTAAACATTTATTAAATTGGCATTTGAGTACTTAGATAAGTTCATTTTGAAAAAACACATGCTTCCTTTTTTACATTTGGGAAGCCATGTTTCATCTCTGGGTTTGCTATCGCAGCTTTATAAATGCCTGAATACAATCCTGGAAAAACAAGACTCTTAAAGACAGCCTGCTACCAGGTACCACCCCACAAACACATCCTGCTGTACCACAATAAATGGGATCTCAAATACACTTGGCTAAGACAGATAGAAATTCTTTAAATGTGTTAAAACATAAAGTGATGTATTAGATGTGTGGTTTGTGTGTTGGTACCAATAACCATTTTGCATTCTCTTTCTTGCAGGAGGTGAAGTCACCAAGCCCAGATTTGCTCAGTATTTCCATGGCAGCCTGGCCAGTCTGACAATCCGGCCAGGGAAAATTGAGAGTCAGAAAGTGATTTCCTGTTTGCAGGCCTGCAAGGAAGGTCTCGATATTAATTCTCTTGAGAGTCTTGGCCAAGGAATAAAGGTGAGGGATGAACTGACATCATCTTTGATAAAAATTTAGATCTGATTTATGAAGTGGAGAGCCCAAGGTAAAGTACATACAGTACAAATGTACTCCCAGAAGCAATGTAATTTCCCAGAAAATCATGCAAAGAAAAAAACGGAGCAGTAGAAGAGCTGTGACACTGCAAAGAAAAATGTTTCCATTATTGCAGAGCTAGCTGATCAGAAAGTAAGGCACTGCTGATATTTCAGAATTGCCAGACTGTGTTTTCATGCTTATTTTTTTACTTCTACAGAAATAGACGTGATTCCAAAGATTTTTTGAATTTTGATCTCAAATAGTTTTAAAGCAGTGAAATACATAAGTCCTAATGCAATAGCATTCTGAAGTTCACTGTGTTCAAAGAGGAAAACTTTATGGTACCTGAAAACTGAACAACAAAAACCCCTAAAGTCAAGAAATTAAATTTTTAGATTTGAATATAAGTAATTATCCATCTTCATTATGCATATGACTACTGGTAATGTAGAGCTTTTTCTAAGACTGGAGAACAACAGACAGGGAAATCCTGTTTCAGCTGACCTAGTCACCAGACGGCTTTGCATTCATTCAGATAATTCTGAAATTCTGTTCTTTGCATCCATATGTGGGATCTTGGCTATTGCAATGCTCACATGAGCTTGTCAGTTTTCTTTTACTGAAACCATTATTTGGTGACAGTGTTCTCATGCTTAATATAAATGCACTAGGAAGCTGTTTCCTAGCACACAAATACTGCTTCCAAAGGAGCTGAGCTTCAGTTCCAACCCAGGAAGTTCAACCAGTGCATCCTGAGAAACTGCACAGGGGTGTTTTAGTGCGGGGTTTTTCACGGAGGAGGAGGATGATGCTGTAACATTTCACCTGGAACATGCAGTGGGAATGCCATGGAGTGCATTTCATTAGCTAAACCTTTCCATTGTACAGACTGACCTGAAATGTGCCCAAATGTCTGTCCCGGTGATGATAGGTTGCAGTGGTGTAGTATAAGTGACACACTGTCTGAAAACAAGGGTAAAAGTGAAAATTGAAAGTGCAAAGGTAAGGAGGAATTTTGCTAGCTCTGATTTTTACATATGAGGAAAGACCCCAAAGAATTTCTTTTATCGTTGTACCAATGACATCATTAAGAATTTCACATTGCTGCTTCTCACAGCAGCGTGACACAGGGGTAGGTAAAAGCTGTTTTTAAAAGGCAGTGCATACAAGGAGCAGGTAGGGATTTCTGGAATGCATGTGTGTATGCCTAATAGTAAATTCTTTGGTGGGATTTTCCATGAATTAAAGCACTGTACACTTGGTCTGTGGTACTAAAAGCATAGTAATTCCTGCCCTGTTGTTGCCCTCTGAAACTTGACAATATTTGAGTCACCCCAGTTTCGTGGGCTTTGGAAAATTCCTGTTCTACCACCCACGGCTGCTCCAGCGTGTGTGACTGGCTTCCTTACTGTACTGGCAGTGCTGAGGGAGAAAGGAAGACGAGGGATTGTTTTCTACCTTTTAATGCTTTTGCAAACCTTCAAAACATCTTCATTTTCTGAAATACAGATGAGGCATAGTGGGTTTTTTTAAGTTACTGATGTTAGTTTTACTGCCTCAGCAAGCCAACAGTGAGTGCAACAGCAGGAGGCAAAAATGAAAGGAGCAGCCAGAGAGAGGTTGTGGAAGGGTTTCGTTGGGGGGCTGACAGAAGGAAGCTCAGCTGAAAGCAGAACAGCTGCCTGACCTTGAACAGCAAATGAGAGAGAAAGGTGTTGTGGTGTCACAAACAAACACACCTGATCCCAGGCAGGCGCGTGTGGCAGCTGCGCAGACCATGGGCTCCGTGGGGCTGCGGACGTGCTGCTTGGCAGATTCAGTGTTGGCAAACTGGTGCTGGAAGGTGTTTCTGGGCACTCTGGACCAAGGAGATGCACCCTTTAACCACCTCAGAGAGAGCAGTGCAGCAGCCGTGTTTGACACAGTAGTGTTGGACGTTTTTGGGCTGCAGCCTAATTTTCAGATATCCATAACAGCTCTCTGAGACACTGTCTAAACTGTTGCTATTTTTAGCTTTTTTTAATGAGAAAGACAAAAATGGCTCAGACTGGGGCTTTCTCCGGTCCCTTTGGCAGCATTCCAGCTGTTTTGGCAGCTGAGCTATTAACTGGCTAGCTAGAGTCTCCTTTTGCTAATTTTATTCTCTACTGCTGCTAGCTTAAAGACAGGAAAAACAAGTGTATGCAGGCTGGGACTCATGCTAGTCCTCCTCTTTGTTAAAAAATACCCTTCAGTGTGTTATGACCTTCCTGCAGAAGCTTTAAACCCAGTCCTCCATGTTGTGTTTGACAGAGAACCCTGTGCTTCCTCCTGTTCTTCACAGCCTGTTTGATGTGTTTTGCTTTTCAACCTTTCTGGCTGTAAGGAAGTGTAGACAGCCATTGTCTGTATTTAACAGAACATCTTCACATAATCAATGCCCAGCTTTGGGGAGGGACCACATGGGGGAGAGAGGTGCATTTGTGCTCTGTGCTGATGGCAGTAGGGTACAACATCAAGGGGGTTACGCTGGTTTCCTCTGCAATGCAGATGGTTTACTGAACCAATTAACAGGCAAAACGTGGAATTAGGATTAATTATGATGCAGGTAAAAATCAGTCACTGGTTATGTCACAACAGTGACGAAGTTTCTTGGTCAGCAAGACTGATTTGTGTTCAGTGCAATGGAGTAGAGAAGGCTCGGGGCTGCAAGAGCAGGCGTTGACTTTGCAGGGTTTGCTGGCCCAAGTGAGCAGCTCCATCTTAAATCATGACACCCTTATTGATCATGAGACAGGATGGAGAGCCCCCTTTAGTGTGTCCGACGTTAATGAAGATGTAGGAGGCAAATGTTGTAATTGTTTTGTTCGTTCATGTTGAAATATATCTCAGAAAGGTAGCCCAGGATAAAACCACACAGAAAGCAGCCAAAATCTGCTTCTGCATGCTAGGCTGGCTCAAGGCAATGCTTTTATATGAGGAATGTGTTTAACCTAAAAAGATTACATAGGAATAATAATCATGGTGGTAAGTTAAGGTTTTGAACTCTACAGAGTTTGAAAATAAATAGCACTGGAAATTGCTGCAGAAATAGTACCAGTAAGGTTGATAAGACTGGGCAAAGAACAGCAAATTGGCATTAATTTACTACTAAATTAATTATAACAGTAGTTATTTAGGTGACTGATGCAAGTACATGTTTTAGAGAACAACATGTGGGTTCAGCCAATGATAGCTACTAAGATTTTTTTTTCTTAAATCCTTAAATTTTTAACTTATGTCTGTGCAACATTCTTTAAAAAATATATTATTTTGTACTCTGTACCTGGTCCCTTAATTCTAATTATTTGCATTTCTCCTAGTATCACTTCAACCCTTCCCAGTCAGTCCTTGTCATGGAAGGAGATGACATTGAGAATATAAATCAAGCCCTCCGAAAGGTCTCATACATCAATTCCAGACAGTTTCCTACTGCAGGTGTACGACGTCTCAAAGTCTCATCTAAAGTCCAGTAAGTTACACTTCAGCTGAATTGAACAGATTAGGAACATTTTTAATGAATTACTTTCTTCTTTGGCCATGTAAAAAGAATAATTTTGGCTAAATTAAATTGATAAATCATACTGCTTTGTTATTGAACCTAAAGGGTTAGTTTAATTTACTTTTATGCCAATTTACACAGTGGTTTTCTTTTGATATTATCTTCTTAAGAAACCTTTCTTGTTAATGTAATGTACTTGCATTCCCTTTATAGTTTGGGGCATACGGTCTGGACTGAACAGTGCATTTGCTGCAATCTTATTTACTTTTAATTTTAAACAATTATAGTTCCTTCTGAGGATAGCCAGAGCCGTGACTTTAATGCAGGCCTGTTCCATCTAACAGAGGACATATCTGCAAGAACAGTATTTGTAGGTGTGCTTGAAAAGGGCCGTGTGTGTCCGTCCCCTCACGGGTCTGTGCTGTCACTGAAGCACTGGTGGGGGGTGTTAAACAGGAGTGTGTGTCCCCCTTTCCGTGCAGCAGCAGTGACAGAAGCTGCACCAGGATGTTCACAGCTGGCCACAGCCTCTCCTGGCCTCCCCTGGGGCACGGCTCTGTACAGAGCAGGGAAAGCAGGGCTTTAGAGGGAAAATGAACACCGATTCTGCCGCCTCTCACCTGCTGTGGGCACAGTTCTCCCGAAGCGCCAGGGTCAGGGCGGAGCTGCGGGCTGAGCTCCCTGCTGGGAGAGCAGCTCCCGGGGCAGTGTCACTGGGAGCAGCCCGGCTCGCACACTCCAGGGCTGGCCCAGGTCCTGTGCCAGGATGAAATGAGGGAGAGTTTGTCAGGAGATTCACTTCCAAGGCACAGTGCTGATTCAGATCAAAGTGGAAGTACAGGCACCTTTTGTCCCCTGCAAATACTGGAGGGTGCCAAAAAGAGTTCATGATGGGACCAATTTAAATGGCTAATTAGGCCCTTTTAATCACACGTGACAAGATAACCATGTTGTATTCATTAGCGATCACTTTCTGAATTTAATGTTATGTTTACTAAGGTTAGTTGTTATCTAGTTAACTTTTTCAACCACTGACTGCTCTGTTAAATGTCAGTTAATCATTAAAATATGATTCTGATAGTGACCTTAGGAAAGACTGAGTTTGTCCCTCAGTGTGAGTAGCTGTGAAGGTGGGAAGGGATGAGAGGGACAGAGCTGGCCTGTGTGCACAGCGGTGCAGGAATATGTCCCTGTGTGTGGCAGTGTCCAAAGATGAACTAGACTGCTCCGAGAGCCAGGTTTGTGCCAGTGCCACACACCTCTGATGTGCAACGTGTTACATGCAGTTAATGACTAATATATTTTTTCAGATGTTTTGGTGAAGATGTCTGCATTAGTATCCCAGATATAGATGCCTATGTAATGGTGTTTCAGGCCAATGAGCCCAAGATTACAATAACTGGCATGGACCACTTTGCTAGACCAGCTGCACAGTTTGAAAGTGAAAGAGGTGTTATTTTGTTACCTGACATCAGGATTGTCAGCACAGTCACTAAAATGGAGCATCCAGTGGACTTAAGAGTACATGACAGAGGTTTGTGTCTTTCTTTTAAATCTTATTACTCATTTTGTAATGTCTCTTCATGTTTCTTAAAGGATGGTGCAAACAAGTAACGCAAAGGAAGTCGCTTCACCCAGATTAATTAGGCCACAGTAATGCTGTACTGAAGAAATTCAATTCAACACATTGAAAAATGTGCTAAATGGTGGCAGGTCAGAATGTGCTTCAAAAAAAGCAGATCTTCCATGTAGTGCCCATTTAGTATACTTCAGAATAATTCCTTCCTACTCTTCCTTTCATATTCTGTTATGTAGGGTATTTTCATTAGAATGTCTCTACTTGCAACAGAGTTTTGTTAATTGTGCTGATAAAGTGAAAAGCAGTAACTGAACAAAAGTTGAAGTTTTAGCCTGCTGTTATGTTTCCATCTCTGATGCTAGCTTGTGAGTGATACTTCAGAAAGTAATCTCGTGCCTCAGTCTCCCACCTATAAAATGTATATATAATCCTTTTAAAATATTTGTTTTCAATGATGACAGTTTATTCTAATGCTGAGCAATTTGTGTATTATTATTCAACACTGGATGAATGTTCAAAAGTATAAATCAAGTTTAAAATTGTTGTCTACAAAGGAATATTCCTTTTGGATGTTTGTGTGCAAGGCAGATGAAATGTCTAGTAATTTGAGGAATCATTCTAAACACTGTTGGACTAGAATAAGCAGCAGCTAGATGTAGAGAAGAGAAAAGGGGTAATGATAGGCAAGTTTAGGGGCACGGATTCCCTGAAGCCTGCAAATTTGACTTGGTCTGCATTTCTGGATATGTTACAGCTGTACCTGGAGTTTGGGCACCCAAACTCACTGCACCAGGAGTTGGGAATCTAGGGCATAAGGCTTTCCTGTCTGTGCCCTCCTTCCCGATATACCCTCTAACATCAAATTTACAAAATGGGCAGGAAGTTCCAGGCTTGCAGTGTCTGTGCCCTCAGGGAGCTGCTTAAGCAGTTCTGCCACACACTCTGTGCTAAGTTAATCAGGGAGTTTAAATATTAATTTAATATGCTACTCTTTTTCCAGTGACAGAATTATTTTTTTACTTGTACATATTGAAGGACAGTCAGTTTATAACTTAATTTCTTTAAGTCATACAGCACGGGATCTTGCTATTTATGATAATGGCCTGCTCTTGGATAGATGGCCAGGTCTTTGTAATGCAAATTGTTTATGGGGCATAGAGTAACTGAGAGAATCATCCACGCATAGATAAATTGCATGTGTATTTTTCCAGTTTGGTTTTCCTTGGGGAATCTGGAATCGATACAGCATTGAAACCTGGAATTTTTTACGTGAATTTATTTCCAAGATCAAATGTCAGTTTTCTACTTCCAGTAATGTTCTTGGATGCCTTTTATTATAGAACAATATATTTTCTATCTATCTCACTGGGTGTTTGTAGGCCTTCATCATCACGGCACCTGAACAGACAGGACACTTCTCTTGATTTGCTTCAAGTGTGCTGGATTTAATATCAGCAAAAACAGTTCAGCCATCTTGGCAAAAATTGAAAGCCCTGATGCAGAGCACATAAAATGACTGAGCTGTTCTGTGATCATTTATCTTCATTTCCTTCTTTTTTTCCATGGTCTGTGCCATGGGTTCACAGCCAATAACCAAGTGGTAGTAGAGGAAATGCTCCACAACTTGGATTTCTGTGATGTTTTGGTCATTGGTGCAGAACTAGACCCTGAACAAGAGTGTTTAGAACTAGATCGTGGGGAGCTTCAAGGAAAACATCTAGATGCCACAAATTCCACTGCAGGATATTCAATCTATGGTAAGTTCATGAAATTTGTTTTCCCTTATTTTGTCACACTAATTATATATTGGAATGAAAACTCTAATATGTAAGAAATTAGACAGAAATCTGTGATTTACTAGCCATACAAGTATCCCAAGAGTGATTTTATCTTAAAAGACACAGTTGCTTCTTGATCTCTGGATGTGCTGTGTTTGCTCTTTGGATTCTCAGCATCCCTCCTGCCACTCCCCAAGTAAGGGAAATGGCATCCCTGCTTTCTTTAAATGCAGGGTTCTTGTGGACCGTCACAGTGGAACGTGGGACTGAGGGGATTCCTCAGTGTTCCTGTACAGTGCTGGTACATTGGCCATCTTGTTCTGATCACTAAGTAATTTATGCTGTACCTTTGTTGTTGTATTTATCCCTCTCCATTAGGGGCCTACATTCAGTTCTGAGAGCTGTTCTCACACGGTCGAGTATCAGGGAATGTTTGATGCCCTGGCATTGGCAGACCATGCTGCCAAGCTCCGTGTTTTCTGTGAGCAGCTGATCTGTTCTGTACTGCCCAGAGCAGCGTTCCCTTGCCTGTCCCTGAGCTGTCCCTGCGCTCCCACCCTGCAGGTGTGGACAGCATGTTCAGCTACGAGCAGGTGCTGCGGCAGCTCCGCTACCGCAACTGGGGCACCTCGGCCACCTCCGACAGGAAGTTCAGGGTCAAGTGCTCGGAGCTCAATGGGCGTTACACCAGCAATGAATTCAACCTGGAGGTGAGCAATAAATTCAGCTTGGAGGTGAGCAACGCCTCAGTCGTGTTTTCTGACCTAGAGCCCAGGTAACAACTACGGGAACTTGCGGGACCTACTTAGCAATACGATCAAAATTAATAATTGTTTGTAAAAGCTATTAACAGCTTAATAATTGTTAATAAAATTAACAGTTATTTCATAATGTTTAGATACCACCTAAATGCTGATTAATATAGAGAGAAGAAAAAAGTCACTAAACAGGTAAAACGAGTTCTGTTCTGTGCCACTTCAGAGTCAACAGCCAGAAAGGTTAGAATGCATTTTTCATGCTAGAAATTAGAAATATATTAAGCTGTGTATTTTCCACTGGCATAAAAAAAGAAGTTAATTTGGCCTTTAGGATCTATGTAATAGTGTTCCTATCTGCTGATGAACTTCATAGTTCAATGTAATATATGGAGCCAGCAGGCCTGGAGTATAAAACACTTTTTAGTATCTGGTCTCTTATTTTTCTCTTCTCCCAGGTCAATATCCTACACAGTTCCAACTCCAACTTCATGGACCATGTAAATCACATGATAGTCCAACCGCAATTTCTCCAGTCTGTTCAGCACCCTGAGGGGAGTGTAAGTGCCGTTCACAACTCAGGTATGTGACACCTTCACAGAGACTGCTCACAATGATGCCGGTGTGTCAGTGTTTCCCTTGGGGTCAGCCTGCTCAACAGACTAAAGCCTTGAGGTCCATTGTTTCAGCTTCTAAACCCTCTCAGAGATCATTGCACAGGTGTGGAAGAAGGTAACACTGAATTCTATTCTGTCCAAGAATGTACTTTGTAATTAAAAGCTGGTATCCTTTTTTAAAGTCTTCATTAGTGGTTTTGCACTCTGACCCCCACAGTTAAAAAATGTCTTGTTTCTAGTATTGAATGGTATGAAGGTAATATTTATGCTCATATTGTCCTTGTGCATTTGTGTTTCTGTAGTATATTAATTTCTACCCACCCCTTTCTAAGCAAAAGGAAGAAATTGTATTATTTTTTAAATGTATAACTGCTGCAGTTATACAGAGACATCAGTCTGGGCTCTCTGGAGATAAGATAGATTCATCTAGTGGTGTGCAGCAGGCATTAGGATATATTTTAATTTAAGTTTAGGCTGTATGAATTAAAAATATATACCCAAACCTGAAACCTGTTCAGTGAAGTTAAATCCAGGGCAAAGATAACCTATTTAAAAGTTGGATTCTGAAATCTTTTTAGCTGAATGATACATATGTGAAGAAGTAAAGCTGATGTAAAGGCCAGGCAGTTATAAGTAGCTATATACAGATATGCTTAGAAAATTACTGTATTTTGCTTTACATTGTACAGACAGTTCACTAAAATGAAACTGAATGTTTGATGGATAAACTAGATTTTTTGTTCCTAAATATTGTTTTGATTTCAGACTTGCATGGCAAGGTAATAAAATGGGTTATGGACTGGGTTGTACTGTAGCTCCTGGAACTGTAGTACCTCGAGGTACAAAGAAAGTGGCAGCATTCCTCCACTGACCTAATTATGGAGCTGATTACAGGTAGTAGTTCAGAGAGATTTCTACCTGTGACTAGGTAGAGACAGGGGCTTCTCAGAGTGCAACCAAACAGTGAGGAACAATGTCTTGAGTCCTCAGGAGTCTCCCAGGAAGGTTTTGTAACACAGGCAAATAGGGTAGCAATGCACTATTTTATTTCTGGGAGCCTGAGATTCAAATCACAAGCGTTTGAAACCTTTGAAAATATAAGCTTTGAGATGTCCATTTTGTCTCGAGTAAGGTTAAGGCCTCAGCTGTGATCAGAAGGGGTCAACACGCAGGTGAGATAACAGAATTTCACTGCAGAAACACTTGTTCTGAACCGATTCTGAACTTCTTAACTACTTGTCCTCTGTAGTTAAGTGGCTCAAAGAGCAAAGGTGGGCATGATCACTTTTAAGTTAGGATTTATCGTACTCAGGATAAGAAACCTGTGAACAGCATTTGTCTTTGCTCCACCTCAGTGGGTGAGCACTGGTCAATGACTTTCTGTCCTCCCAGGCACATGGCAGGTGTCTGTGCTGAGTCTCAGCCCAAAGGAGGGGGTGCTGTGGGTTAAAAACTAACAAGGTATTTAATGGGGTTTAGGCAACTTGTTCCACAAGTATAACTCCATCCCGTTCCCACCCTTTGTCCCAGTTGTTCCCAGTGTGGCCACGATCGTCATCATCATCTGTGTGAGCATCCTCGTGTTCGTCATAACGCTGGGCGTGTACCGGATCCGCACGGCCCATCAGCACAGCCCCGCCGAGCACGAGGGAGCCAAGGAAAATGAGATGGACTGGGATGACTCTGCTCTCACCATCACTGTCAACCCCATGGAGGTACTTAACTGAGGCACAGCATTGTATCCTGGCACTGCCAGGGGGCCCTGGCTGGGCAGGCAGAGGGGTTTGAGCCTCTTTCAGGGTGCAGTTGTTCAGCTGTACGTGTGTACACTCAGGATGCCATCCCAGTTCTCAGCTCTGCACACCTTGGTAAGATGTAATTGAGAACTTCAGATTTGTTGTCTTATATAGAAGATGGTGAAGAATTCTCAGGTACAGCATCACTTCCACTCCATCCATGTCTGTTTGAAGGCATCCAAGATTAGATAGTTGCTTTGGTTTTTAACCTTTTAATGTAAGCACTTATGCACTAAAGGGAGGGGGAATCATCAACAGTTTAAAGAAGCAGATGCTGAAGGTTTAAATTTTTGCAGTGTGGCTAACAAAGATATTGCTTATTGACATTCTGTTCTTCTTACAGTAGTTTTTGAATGTTTGGTACCAGCTTGTATGAGGTTTGATGCCTAATAATGATGGAAAGCAGATTTCCCAGCATGTTAGCATGTCTGAATGCTCATTTGAGACAGCCACTGGCTGGTAGGAAGGCACCTTTCTGCTACTGTCTCTCTTTCATTTCTTTACATGTATTGTAGAAATATGAAAAGCCACACCAGACGGAGGAGGAGAGTGAGGAAGAAGACATAGATGATGAAGAGGAAGACACAACCAGTGCTGAATCAGATGACAGTGAAGAGGAGGAAGAGGATGAAGAGGAGGAGGAAGTGATTGTCCAAAAGGGAGACAAACAGAATGCCACCAGGCAAGAGCAGTTGGAGTGGGATGATTCAACACTCCCGTACTAACAAACAGCCCTCCAGCCACAGCTCTTTTGTAACAACCAATACAGTGTTTTTTTCAGTCTATGAATTCATTGACAGGATTTGAACTTCTGCTTGCCTGTAACTGTTTTGCCTAAAATGATCTTGTTGTAGTAACTGATAATGATAGAAGTGACCCTTTTGTTACAAAGCCTGGGGAAAACGTGGTACAAGCCTCCTGGCACACGCAGTAACAAAGTAATCCGGAACTTGATCTGTTAGCAAGCGTAGTTCTCAATTTCCTGTTTCTACCCTGCAGATGTGTGACAAAAGTCCTGTCACTCGATCCATAGAGGTTTTTGCCTTTGCTACTTTTTTCACGCGGGAAAGATTTCAGCTTGTTATGAAGAATTACTTCTGTGGGTCCAAATACCAGTTGCCATCTAACTTCACATTCTTACAGGTGTAAAAAACATAATCCTCCTCCAAGATGGGGCAGGGCTTTAGTGCTACAGAGGTTGAATTCCATCTGTCATCTCATCCTGCCTTTTGGATGTTAACTGTGTTACAGGAATATCTAGGACCTGACAGGGGATGCATGTGTGCCTATGTAGATGTGGACGCTGTATTTTTTTTCAGGCATGTTGTCAGACCCTCAAGAGAGGGATTTTTATCCAACCTACCACTAGAAATTAAAACGAGTTTAAAAAAAAACAGCAACAAGAAGGGGCTGCTGAAGGTTATTAAAAAAAACCCCAGCTCATTCTGTGTCCACAGATTGAGTAATATGATCTTATGCAAACTGTAAATTCTAATGGGATTGATTCACTGAAAATCTGTAGAGCTGCTCATTAGTTATGGATTGAGCAATTTGCAGCAAATCGATGCTTTAAACCGTCTGTCTCATGGAATCATTAGCTTGCTGCAGCATCTTACTGAACTAGTGGAAAATAAGTGACCCCATTATTCCATAGCTATGTATGGCTGGGATTTAAACAATTATTTTAGATGAGGAATATGTTCCCTTTTGCTTAGTGAATGCCAGCTGGAATTCCTGTCTGACTGTATTCTATAAAAACATTATGCCCTATTTCTTCTGTACCCCTGCCTGCCTGTAGTGCACAAGAGAAAGGAACAACACTGTGAGCTCTCTTCTGTGCTCATAATTCTCCCTTATTTCTTCTTCCTGAAGCCATTAATGTTCAGAGAAGGTTTTATAAAGTAGGCAAGGAAAAATAAAACCTATGTGGAACCAAAATAGATGAAGACAAAAACTAAACTCTTAAGAGGTTGAGAGAGTATTTTAGTTTGGTATGGTAACACAGCATATTTTTCTTAAAAAGAAAAAAAAAAAGGAAAAAGCAGAGCTATGTATACAATGTGTTGATAAGTCTGTGTGGTGTGTTTTTTGTCCCCTTTCCTTAAGTACCTTTGCATCTTCAACTGCTGTGCTTACCAAATGCTGCAGCACTTGCTAGGGTAGCTGCTCTAATGCGTAGAAGCAAAATGGCATGGAAGTGAATGCTGCTTCGTGGCTTGTCTGGGTTACTTTCCTGAGAACTTCGTTTTCTTTGCAGTTTCATCTTTGACTTTTGCTTTTGTAATTTGCTGTTTAAAATGAGCTGCTTCCTCTTCTCCACTCCCCCAGTCAGTCTTGCCACAACAGGGCCTTCCTGAGCACCCTCAGTGGTGGCTGATGTCGCAAAAGGTACTTGGAGCAATCTTGAGGGTATCCACCTCCCTCAGTACTGGGTTATTAACAGCTCCTGAATGTCATGGGATATAAGGAATATATAGTGTGTTTGGGGGTTCTGGTAATTCCAGTTTCTGCATTTGATAGCTGTAGGGAAATACTGACAGCAACTAAGCCTTGTAGTTTAGTAACTAGAAAGTAAATGAAAGAAAAATCTATATTAATTTTAAAATTAGAGAGATTCATGCTTATATTTGTTGTGGCAGCAGTCATCATGTTGTCACATGGTTGTTAAGACTGGCAGTACAGCAGTTTTCTTTTGTTATCAATCCTGTTTCATTTTATTCTCTCACACGTATTAAACTTAGAGGAATATTTGCAGAATCAAGGCCACATAAGTACATTTTATCTGCAGGAATAACAGCTGTAAAAATGTCCACAATTTCTGTTTAATACAAAATTAATATTAATATTTCTGAATATCTTGAACAAAAATGTTATGTTAGATCATTTCCTACCATCCTGGTATCTTAGATCATTTCCTAGTTTTAATTTTTTTAGTGACATGAAGCAGGCTCTTCATGATGCTTGTTATCAGCGTGTATCAGCAAATCTTTCTGCTCAGAAAAAGATAAATGTAGATATTTAAAAGTCAATTTCAGATTTAAAACTGGACTTAAATTATTTTTAAGTTTCTGTTATTCCTGATGATTATTATTGTTGTTATCATAGCAAACATTAGGGTAACTTGAAAACAGCAATTTACAACCTTATTGACAGCCTTTAATTCTTTTATATGTTTGTGAATTCATCAGTGTGTTTCTCCATCTAATAGACTTTTATCTTTTTGTTACTGGAAGCAGATCTTTTCAGGTTGTACTCGTACATTACACAAGAAGCAAACAAAGTATTTTCTCTACTGTAAATAAACCTACATTTTTAAATCTAAGCAAAGTAATACAGGCATGTGTGTTATCACTAAAACTTGGTTTGCAGTAAGATATCCAGCAAACTAAAACATATCACTGTCCTTATTTTAGATTACTCATTGGCATGCATTATGCAGCACTTCTCGTTCAAATAAATAGAAATACCTTTTTCACAAAATGGCAGAGAGAATGAGATACTTCTTCACAAAATGGGCCCTAGAATACTTCTGTAGCACTGAGAGCAGTGGCTTCCTGAGCAAAACTAATAGAAAATCAAAGACATGTCACTTTTTCTAAAACAATTCTAACAATATTTCCTCCCCTCCAGAAATTATTTTTTGATATAATC
The DNA here is from genome assembly GCA_013400235.1 of Oriolus oriolus. Classification (NCBI taxonomy): domain Eukaryota; kingdom Metazoa; phylum Chordata; class Aves; order Passeriformes; family Corvidae; genus Oriolus; species Oriolus oriolus. The sequence goes on along the minus strand of VXBT01007138.1, from coordinate 3,513,709 downwards.
CACTTGCTTAAAAACCAACCAGAACATATAAACATATACATGCATAAAGACACACATGTGGGGGTTTTTTTGCCCCTAATCAAAAGCCAGAATTCTCTCCTTTCCTCCCTGAAAAAAAGTGTAAAACCATTCAGGGTGGAAAAGACCTCTTAAGATGATTGAGCACTGCTGAGCTCACTGCTAACATGTCCCCAAGTCCCCCATTCACATGTCCTGAGATTCCCCCAGGGCTGGTGACTCCACACTGCCCTGGATTGCCTCTTCCAATGCCTGACCATCCTTTCAATGAGGAAATTTTCCCCAATATTTAACCTAAACCTCCCCAGCACAACTCGAGGCTGTTTCCCCTTGTCCTATCACTTGTTACTTGAGAAGAGCAACCAATTCCCACCTGGCTGCAGCCTCCTGTCAGGGAGCTGGAGAGAGTGAAAAGGCCCCTCCTGAGCCTCCTTTTCTCCAGGCTGAGCCCCCCCAGCTGCCTTGTGCTCCAGTCCCTTCCCCAGCTCTGTCGCTTCCCTGGACTCACTCCAGACCCTCAATGTCTGTCTGGTGGTGAGGTGGCTTTTTTACAGTAGCAATAAACACGTGTATCCAAAGAAAGCAGTTCTGAAGAGGTACTCACAATCCATGGCATCAGGAATCCAGAGGTGACAACATGGCTTTAAATTTTTGAAGTTCTAATCTGAGGCTGGGAAAAGCTGCAAAACCTACAAATGCAAATTGAAGATGTTATCTAAATTAATATAACTGCCTAAGTGGCTATTTGTGATTAATAGCTCTCATTTCCCTTTCACTGCTATCCCCTCCACAGGTGTTTCATCTTTGCAAGTAAACCTTAAAATGCACAGTTGAGCTTGATCTCAATATTTACTGCATTGGCTGACACCAGTTCAAATTAGAAATAGACACGTAGGGTTTGTGACATCTTTAATACTAATTTAAATGAACTGTTGCTATTTGTTCATTCCAACAGGTAATACCTTGTAGTGGTGCTGGGACTGCTTTTTACCTGGTGATGATCTCCCTCCTCAGAGGCTAATGGGAGGGAGCAGTGCATTTTCCTGTCTGGCACGTGGTGGTGCTGAGCTTGCTGAGCACCTGCACACCATCCTTACTCTATCTGGGAACAAAAAGAGGCTCAGAAAGGGTCAGAGGGTTATAAAATCCTTGTGCTGGGGATGAAATCCACTGTCTCCATTGCAGGAGCTGTCCCTGCCTGACCCTAAACTGGAAATAATGCCATGGGAGATCAGCAGCCCCAGGTGAAGGATGGTCAGAGGGCAGTGCAGGAGCAGCCCTTACTTCACTGTGGCAAAGCCTTTTGAGCCCTGCACCAGATTTGTGTCTCAGCTGTCTCTTTCCCCAGCTGTAACCTCAGAGGCAGCTGTAATCTTTTCCCTGGTTGGGGTCCCAGTGCATTGGGACACAACCCTGCCTCTTCTGAACGTTGTGGTGCCAGCACACACAGCACTCCATCTCCACTGAACAGCACAAGGAAAGATTTTACTGTGGTGACAGCAGGTGAAGGTCTGGTGGGATGGAGCTGCTCCTGGAATAGAAATTATAATACCAAAATAGAGGATGTTTGCAAAAACCTATGGATACTGAGAGAGGGAGAGGAAATAAACTGTGAGTACATCTCCTCTAAGGGGCTTCCTCTTCCCTTGACTCACACATGCTGACCAGAATAAGTATCTCAAAACAAGGATATCCCCAGTCTCAGGGGGGATATCAGGTTTCATCAGGTTCTGCCCTGATAAAATAACTGAATAAAAATAATGGAAATATTGGGAGGAACGTGGATGATGCAGTAGCTTCATCTAGGCTTTCAACAACAAGTCTGGGATTAATGCCCCTCTGGGTGATCCCTGTAGCTGCTGACCTTTATGGAGCAACTGCTTAAAGTAGTTCTACACCAAGTGAGCAAATCTAAGGAGAGGAAAAAAAAACCCCAAATGAAATAACGTAAATATCAAAAAGATTGTTAAAGAAATCAAACCACCTTCTAAATTTATTCCTGTCGATTGCACATAATTCTGTGCTGTATAAATGTAATCTCCCTCATACTCCAACCAGTATCAGCAGCCATAGAATGGCATTAGGTTTCTCCATCTCAGGCACAGCTGAGGAAGCTGCCAGGCCTTGTTTCTGCACAGCCTCACTGCCCCCAGAGCCTGCAAAGCTCACAGCATTCCAGTGCCACTGCAAACAGCCACAGGAGCAGCAGCCATCCCATCCCTCAAAGATCTTGATGTTCCCAAAGAAACCAACATTCCCATGCACCAAACCATGCAACACTTTGTAACATTAAACACTTTTTACAGCACCCAGAAGCTGTGAGCCTGCACAATCTCTGTACATTTGGATCAAATGTTTGGGTTTTTTTTAAATAAAGTCATAACAAGCAATGTGGGGAGCAATGTAAACTGAAATGGATGAGGTTCCCTAAAGCTGCGTGTCTCAGATTGTGTATCCAATGATCAGACTTCTGGGTTGCTGGATTCTCCTGGAATCCAACTTCATTTTTGTTAGCATGGAGAATAAAGACACAAAGAATAGAGATAACCACTAAAGCTACAGCAGAGCAAAATTCATACTCTCTTAACACACCCAATCTCAAGAAATATTTTTGCTAAATGTATTGGGAAAATTGCTACAGTGATATCTCAGAAAGTAATTATAATTCATCACCTTTGTAGGATTAGCAAGGTTCAAGCCTGGTACGTTCGTTTTGGTTTTGTTTTTCTCTAAAGAAGACATGACCATAAATTAAAAATACACAACACTTGAATAGTGCAAAAATGAAAGGCGAGCAAGGGCTTTAATTTCATAAGCCTCTGTCTAACATAGGGGTTTAAAATAACAAACAATTGTAGCCCTCATTATTGAAACTTAGCAGAATAAAATGAATCCAGGAGGTTTTGTATGTTCATACCTTCATTCCTGGTGATGAAAGGGCAGGCACCAGAGCAAGTAACCTTCTTCCCTAGAGGCATTTCACTGCCTTTGGAGTAGGTATTGCCAGTGGTTTGCTCACTGTGGTTTTCATGTCTGTGCTGGCAACAGGAACAGTGCTGCTGGCATTCCTGGGAAAGCGCTGTGAGAGCTGCTGAGGAACAGCCCTGTGAAAGAGCTTGGTGGTGCTGTGGCTCAACGATTCTCCTGCAGCTCCGCTCACAGCCCTCCATTGTGCAGCGCTCCAAACACGTGCAGAGGCAATGACACAGTGGTTACAGTGGAGAGCTTTGGGCTGCTGCTTCATTAGTTATTGTCTATAAAGAAACACTCTCAGCAGCGTGAAGCACTGCAAACATGTGAAACGAGTTCAGGAAAAGGCCTCATTCTTATTTCCAGTACTAAGTCAAGGGGAAATGGTGCATTCATCAGCTGTTGAAGTTCCTTGGCTGTGTATTGTCACTATTCATGTCTGTGCTGAGAAGAAAGAACCAGCAGAATTTTTTTCCCAGTTAAGTACATTGTACAATAAAAGAGTTCAGCTTTCCCTGGGCAAGGTGCACGAAGCTTGCCAAACGCAAAGAGAAGCTGTCTCCAAATAGGAAGCAAAGATTTTACAATGGTATTCCATCCTCATGCTTTAGAAACCCAGAAAATTTAATGGGAGTAAAATGCTTTGCTGCAGCCCTACCTATTCCTTTTGTATAAATCTGGATAGTCTTGGGTTTTCAGAGGCATTTAACTTCCCAACTGGGTAGAAAGTTTTCAGGTGTCTTTTGGTATAATAACCCATAAAACTACTTTTGGCTGAAGGTTTCAGGATATACTGAGGGGAAAAAAAATCAAAAAGTTACTACAATTACAATGTCTTTTTTTCTACTCCTGCCTCCCCTAAATATATAAACAGATACAAAAGACTTGATCAGACAACCCTGACCAAATCTGTGACTACAATGACATTTCAAACCAGCACTGAAATTGGCAGTAAATTCTTGTCTACAAACTGCTTAATGTGCAGTAGATGAGAAGGTGGGTGGTTGTTTTAACTGGGCATGGTCTTTGGAAGGTGGAATGGATCAACTACAGTCAGTTCCTTTAGAAAACCAAATTATTATTTAAGAAAGAGTGAACAGGAAGGTAGAAGAGAATACTGCATGAAAAACAGAAAGAATTAAGGTTTACAGTCATGTGAAAAAATTTGAAATTTATACTTGTAGAAAAGAAAGAGACATAAAAGGCTTGAGTGTCAAATAGTAAGAAAATGGAAACACTTTCTGTTTTCATGCCAGAGCTGACACTGTCGTGATGAACAAGAAAGAGAATGAATATAGGATGTCAAAGGGTTCCGAGATGACCAGACATACACACATAGGTGTGTATACAAGAAAACCACATAGTGGGGAGGTGGTGGCTCTGGTGGTGAAGGAGACTCTGCAGTTTTTTAGCCTGGTTGATGCTGAAGGTGCCTCCTTCAGTTCCAGTTACAGCACCCCCAGCAGAGCTGGGAAGGGAGCAGGGCCATGAGAGGTGTTGCTACACTATGTGTGCATTAAGTAGAAAAATTTAGAGCCAAGGGCAGCCCATGGAGACTTGGGGCAAACATTCTGTCTTCTGTGACTCGAGTTTGAGAGTACACCTTACCACACAGTTTAACTTGAGGTAAGCAGTGGAACTTTTGCCCACAGACAGCTGTGTTGATTAGCTGTAGAGACCCATAAGTTGATGAGGAGCTGCAGACACCCAAGGCAGACTATACTCCATACTGAAAAGGCCCTCAAGTAAACTTTCTGTTGTGATACAATCTCCTAAGTGGCCACATAGTTAGGACTCCTGATTTTTGAAAATATACATAATAGAAAACTTTTCAAGGATAACGACCGTCCCTGAACCCATCTGAGAGCTGAAGTTATTGCCTCCATTCTCAGAATCAACCATTAGCACATTTATTGTTGGCCTCTCCACAAACTGATGTAACAGTGTGAGGTACACCTGAAAAGAGATGGGGGTTTTATATATATTCTGTTACAAATACTGCACCGCCAGTTGAGTAAATTTTTGATTGTGGTTAACAGGCAGTTCTGCTCAAAGGGTCATCATGACAGGACTGGGAAGATACACCAGAGCAGATTATTGCTTTGCAGGGTAATACACACTGTGGGTAGGCTTCCCAAGAACTGTTTCATCTCAGTTTCAGTGTGTTTAGATGTTCATACTAGACTTACCAAATCCTAGAAATAAAGATTAGTAGACAAGAGGAAAAAGTAGTGCAAGTAGAGTATTATGCTAACAGTGCAGAATTCTTTACTAGAATATATTTTTTAGCGTTAGGGGTGGGGGTGCTTCAACCTACTTAAATGTTTCTAAACCTAGGGCTTCTACTGCTTCCCCTGGGAGATTGTTCTAGAGTCTATTAGAATTCACCATTAGAAAGCTTTTCCTGAAAATGAATTTAAATAATCCTTTTTGTAATTTTTATCTCATTAGTCGCAGTTATACCCTTTTGCACCACTCCAAATAGTTCCTCTAACCATGATTTATATCCTTTGAATATTTTTAGATAGTTATCAAGTTCATTGCCTTTGGTCATTTACTAGAGAAGCTGTGAATCCCTCCTCATCCCAATTCATTCCTTCAGTCTTGTATTTCTTACCTTTTCGTAAAATGTCTTTAATACACAAAGTAAATCCCCTGCTATTTCCTTAAATGAGTCACGGTCAGTTCACTCTGTTAAGGTGCTCTGTGTTGGTGCGTGTCACTGCATAAGTTGTCAAAGGTTAAACAATAAATTTAAATACAAACTTGATTTTTAAAAAATCTTTTCTGTAATCTGTGGGCAAGTTCTTATATGATATGAATTTGGCAGTGTCTTTTATGTGGGTATGATTTAACAAAGCTAACCAATAAAATGCTGGAGCCAGCCAAACAATAATACAAAGTATAATTTGTTAAAAATTACACTGTTGTCATTAATGTGAAAACAGACACTGTCATTCATGTGCCCATGCTTTTAAGTGTCCCTACACTAAACAGCAACTATTAACCAGTACTTTCATTTTAGACAGATAATGTTGCTTCTCCTCAAATGTCAGTAGAATGCACCTACTTTCTAAAACAAATGCTCAAGATTTCCAGCTGGGCACTAACTGGTGCAAAGAAATAGAATTGTGCCAACTCTTCTGATTGCCATGCCTACCTTTATATTGCAAACTCGTGATACGTTTCTGCTCTCTGGCTGGAATGATGACTCTGTGGTTTGTTTTCAAGCATGCCCCAAGCAAACCTGTGTTCTCTGGCTCAGAAGCCACATAGGCAAACAGGGAGGATGTACAAAGTCACCTTGGGTCTTTTCAGTGATGTGTTTCCTTCATCTGCTCCTGCCCCCTGTACCTGAACACCAAACCAGAACTGAAATCCTTGTGCTCGAAGAGCCATTGCATCACTAAGACCCAAGGGAAATAGAATTTCATTTCTTCTTCATTTGCTCTGTCTGCAAGGATTGGTGTAAAGGGGAGAGCAGGAACACTGAGGGCTCCAGTGGTGACTTTAGGGAACTCTCTGCTTCCCTGAGCACATCTCTGTCCCTAGTGGGTGTAAATTGTACAAACCAAATTGTAGGAAATGATGAATTGCCAGGAGTGGGTTTAGGTCACACGAGCAAACAATGACTGCCTTGGCACTGGCTGCTTCCTGTCACTTGCCTGCCCACCTTCCCAGAATGAGCCATTGCCTGAGGAGCACGTGAGGTCTGATAGACAGGGGGGAAGATAAATGAGCCTGGCAAGGTGAGGTTCCAACACAAAGCAGAGGAAAAAGAAGAGGAATTCCTGAGCAAGGAGCTAGCTGTAAAACAAGACTTGTGATGAGCAGCAGAGCAGGAATCAGACATGCACCTTGAATATTGTTGCAGTTCAGTGAAAGGCATTGTTCTGGTTAGAATTAACTATATAGTTATTAAATATTTTATATGTTACTGAGAGTGTAGGATTTTGAAGAGCTGAGAAATAATCTCATCATGTTGACTGTAACAGCTGTGCTCTAATTGGCTGGGACAATTCTATTTCATATTTCATCATCTCTTGACAGTAAAAATGATATTTCATCTGCCTGCAAAAATGTAGAATATTTCATACTCAATTCACCATTTCCCAGATTGCTTCCATGTTAGTGCATTGGTTCTTGTTGAGGAGCAGTAACTGCCATTGGTAGCATGTATTTTGTAGCTTGGGATTGCTTCCTAGCTGTCCAAATTCTGTGTAGTTGTGGCCACTTCTGTGGATAGTAGAACATATACCAGAGAAGGGATTAAATAAACATATGCTGTATGGTTGTACATACAACGGTTGTACTCCGTAAATGTGTCTCAAACCAACAGACTGTTCAGCCCAGGAAACATGCTCTTACATGAAATATCTTATTGTTGATGTGAAACAACCATAAACCATGTCTTGAAATGTCTTGTTGCAGATGCTAAATGCATTTCTGGAAGCATGAATCTATACAATTTATGCAGTACAATGAATTAAATTACTATATGCAATTAAAAAGATGAATATGAAATGATTTTTGAAAAGATATGAATCAGCTGTTGAAAAAAAACCAAAACCAAAACCATAACCCTTTCTTAATGAAAATGTACAGTAAATTTTGACAGACAGTACAGTACACAAACCCTAACTTTACATGGAGTAAGAAGTTGTACAAAACCCCCTCCATGGCATAGTGGTGTATTTCATAAAAGCCATGTCAATTTGCACAGTCATTTATGAATTTGACATTGTTAGTATCCATGTGTTTTCGACAAGACTGATTAAATGCATATTTGAAATAGATCTGTTCTTTTATAATTTGTTCTGTACATCTGTACATGTATAAAGCCAGAGTCATTTTTGTGGTCACTACGGCACTTTCTGTGAATTGGCCAATAAATATAATTTTAGAATTTCACATAAAAGGTGATGTTCTGTAATCTTGATTTCACTGATTATTGGGATGTTCTCATTTCCTGAACCATAACCCTTAAACACTAACACACCTCTGGTGGCAAAGGTTAAATACCTAGCCCACGTCTGTCATCTCCCTTGCCAGTGCCTCGGGGGAATATGCCATACATCAAAAGACTCAGTCCAGTTTTAGAGCATCTACACAACTTTTCATCCTGCTGCTGAGAAAGGGAAGCAAGGGAAAGGGAACTTTTTGAAGAGCTATTGGTATTTACATTTAATAGCCATCTATTTTCCCCCTTCATTTTGGTGTGATAAAAGATGATAAAATATTAAAGAGAAGGATGACTACACCGCATACTACACACATAAAATGTGAAATAGTACAAGGGGAGAAACCTAATTCTGAGTCACCAGCCTATGAATTGCATTAGCACATGTAAGTGATGTATGCGATCTCACCACGCACAGGAATGTACCTGCCTTCTTTGTGCCTTCTGCTCTGTTGGAGCTCCCCTCCTTGTCAGCTCCTCAGGCTCATTCTCATTCTTTTACAAGATGTTCCACTGATTACCTCAGGTCCGATCTGCACATCACAAACTCGCCGTGCACACTTCTTTAGCCACACACAGTTAAGTACCCAACATCAGCGGTCTGAGATGCAATTCAGTCCCTTCCAGTTTTCAGAAGGGCTCATCTCCCACTTCACAAGTCTCAGTGACAAGCAAAAGCCAAACCTGAACATCCCAATCTCTGCCTCCAGCCCTTGCTGCGCCAGGCTGAACGCAGCAAGCGCTGAAGGCAGCACCAGACTTCACACCCCTGTTTCAGTGGCACAGCGTCCCCTGGCTGGCTGGAGTTTGGGAAAATCAGGGAACATGCATATCCTACACAGGGACAGTCCTGTGTCGCCATGGGCACAGACTGGTGTTAGAGTTCACAGATCCCAGCAGAAGCCCCTGTTTCCTGCATCTCACATGCAGAGAGTGGGACAGCCTTAGCCATTCCTTTTGGTGTAATGGGATTAAATACGGCCGCTTCCACTTTTTAATAGTAACACTTCCTGAGGGTCTGAAATATTAGTTCAGAATAGCTGTGCTGAGTGTGCCCCCAGCAAGGCTGGGCCCATCATCAGTCGGCATGGCTGCAAGGCCTGTTTCCTTAATAGAAAAAAAGTTTCTAAATCTAATTATCCTTCCCTCCTTAGAGAGCAGTTCCTGGCTGCCTTTCCTCTCCTCTCATCCCTCAATGGAGTCTAGGTTTTTTACTTTTTGTGTGTCATTAGTTAACAAAATAAAAGAGGAAGGAAAGAAAATTGTATCCCACGTTAGTCCCAACCAGAGTAACCATGAAGTCCTGGCACTGTCTCTTAATAGAAAATATACATCTCCTGTGCAATGACCTGGGAAGACACGCAAGCCACTGCAGGCTTGGACTGTGCATTTTCCTTCTAGCAATTTAAATAACCTTTAGAACCTATTCAGAATTTAGGATGTGCTTTTCACAAGTCCTGAGTCTAAACCTAATGACTTATAATGAAACTGCGGTGATTCAAAGAAACAAAAACAAGTTACAGGTTATCTAGAAAGAGAGTCAAATGTTTTCCACCCTGTAATTTTCCTCCTTTTGTGACGATTCATAAATATATAGAAGAAAACAATTTTGGCTAATAACCTAAATCATAATGTGATCGTATATTTAATTTAGAAATTTCTTTAAGAGCTCCTGAAAAATCAGAAATATGAGCTAGGGCATCTTTAAGATTTCCACAAACCTCTGCAAGGAATTGTTTCTTATTATAGAAAAGACAACAATTTTTACTTACTATTTTATGAATAAAAATAATTTCTATTTATAATTTGATTCTATTCATAATTCGAAACCTTTGTTACCTTTGGAGGTTTTCTAATAACCTCCATGATCTTTGCTCCTGAATTTAGAAAATCTACAACAAATCATGGTGGCTTAGTCGATTTAAAAATATGTCTCAAGTAGTGAAACACTCTGCTACACCTTCCCCGATTTAGGACACTGAAAGCCTCCTAACACAGATGCACAAAACTTCAGGGTTTTTTCCTTAGTTACACACAAGATACAGTAGGAATAAAAAATTGAAAATTAAAGCTTTGCTCATACAAATGGCTTTTTCACTTATTTGCAAGTTATTGCTTGTACTATGACAGTCTTTAAACATCAGTCCTCTACCACACTGAAAAAAGGAAATGAGCAGCTGGTGCTAGTCCCAAAATCAAGTGCAAGGAAAGGCATTCCAGCCAGGAAGAGAAAGTAGGATTTAGTTCTTACTTGCCATATGGCTTCAAACTGAAAGAGAGTAGGTTTAGATTAGATATTGGGAAAAAGTCTCTGCTGTGAGGGTGGGGAGGCCCTGGCACAGGCTGCCCAGAGAAGCTGTGGCTGCTCCATCCCTGGAAGTGCCCAAGGCCGAGCTAGACAGGGCTTGGAGCAACCTGGGATGGTGGAAGGTGTCCCTGCCCATGGCAGGGGTGGAACAAGGTGGGCTTTAAGGTCCCTTCCAACCCAAACCATTCCATGATTCTGTGATATATCGATGGATCACATACAGGCAAATACTCATAGATATCAATGTTTTAAAAAGTTGTAGTTGATCTAATGATTACATGTATGAGATGCAAAGACACAAACGGGAACAGATTCAGCAACAACAGATTCATATCTGCCTTCCTTGTGTGATGAAGACTTTTCTGACCCAAACAGGAGCCAGCAAATGGCTTACTGGTCTAGAAATTCTGATTTCCAGTTATTCCAGTTTGAATCCAACAAATTCACTGACTGTAGCCTGGCAGCAGAGATTGGAGCCTGTGAGGGTTCCTGCCTTCACCACACACACTCGCTGTGGCAGTGACCAAATGTTTCCTCCTGGCTTCAGCACTGCGCCCTGACCACATCAGGAGCTCTCCCGCCTCTTCTCTCACTCTCCCTGAGTTAGAAGTTACAGTCTGATGTTTCTCAGCAAAAATGGGACAGACCAGTAAATAAGACCACGGGCAGGTTTTAAATTTCCCTGGCTGCTGCTGCATGAAAGGGCTTAGAGGAAAGCTCACCAAGGGAATCAAAGTGTGCCTTCCAGCAGGGAAGCTCCTGAGACAGCGAATTTTTCAGCGTGACTTCTGCAAATCCCACTAACTACTGAATCAGAAACGTCTGCTCAAATGAAAACACCACCAAAAAAGGATTCACAAACATATATGAATGAGAAAAATTGCTGCAGGGGCTTAGAGAGAAAAATAAATCTGTGTAAAAGATTTTGGTAAAATAAAATTAACACACAGCTGTCTCCAAATTTCCCAAGACCTTGTGAGATGCCGTGTGCTGTAGAGTTAATGGTGTTACAAAGAGACATTGACAGAGATGTGTAAGAGACACAAAAATCACGAGAGACCTTGGAGTGAAGGAAAACAGGTGGGGTATTTTTTGTGTTTTAAATTAGAGGGTTTTAAATGTCTTTTTAGTCTGACCTTAAAAAAAGAAAAATTATAACTTCCCAGAACATAATCGTAGATAAAGGGAGGAAAAAATTAATATAGGCATATTATTGCAAACATCATCCTTAAAACAAGGTTCACACAGAAATATAAGCAAAACCTTTAGAAATTTAGCATTTAGTGAAAGAGTTCAGCTATTTCTCTGAGATTAGTAAAACTTTGCAAGCAGGGCTTTCTTTTTAACCCTTTCTAGCTCTGCCAGCTGCTTACTCAAAGGAAAAGGAAGGACTCTGTCTGCTCTTGCTGTCTTTCAGTGCCATGGACAAGAAAGAGCAAAAGCTATGGATTTGTTTGTGAAGTTCATGTCTTCACAGAAGACAGGCAGGAATGAGATGTTGAGAGTTTCAGAGTGATGACTCAAGCTCAGTTATATCCTTGGAACAAGCCAAGTATTTTTGTGTTGAAGAGATGGTCAACTTAGTTTATGCAAAGGACTGATTGTGCTTCTTCACGTTACATCCATTTTTGTATCTGCAGTACATTTCTGTCTCATCCCTTCAAGCAGATATTTCTGCAGTACATTTCTGTCTCATCCCTTCAAGCAGATATTTATGACAGAAGGAGCCACCATCTAAATTAGTTATACTATTAGCAACTCCAGCAAGAACCAAATAATTAATCTCTCTATAGATGAAACACTTGGAAGAGCTCTCTGCAGTGATATCTACAGTCTGGCTTTCTGTGGGTAAAAGAACCCCTCCAATTTCTGAATTTTTCTGCTGTAACACTCATGAGTAAAAATATTATTCAAGATAGCCATTCTTTAGGGAATAACAGTTCCAAAAAGGCATTGCTTTTTATCAGGCTGCTCAGCTTTGTCTCATTGCTTCCCACTGTCTGGGATTTAGCCCTTTGTTGTGGCCTGTTAAACCTTCTCTTGTAATATTTTGGGAATAGTCTTTTCTACTGCATGTCTTATACAGTGTAGCATGGAGGACACTTGGGTTTATTCACATGAATGATACCACACAGAATGGGTCACAGTAATAAAAATATTAATGTTATACCTGGAATGTGAGAGAGCAGAATAGGTAGAGATGAGCCTCAAATATGCCAGCCTAGAATCTGTTTCCTGCCCTTTTTGCCTGTCATCTTCAGGTTCTGCAATACAAAGGAGGATGCAGGTTTTCCACCTATGAAGTGGATCTAAAAAAACTTTTCTGGTTATCTTTTCTCATGTATGGTGTGAACCCTACCTGTGCCCCATTCAACATAACACCTTATACAGCAAGGTGACTAACCAAATACAACTAATGCAGATCATAAATATTGCCATTATAGGCAAATCTTGTTCTCCTACAGCTCCTTTACAGACTGAATCGAATGGTGACATCCAAGTGCCTAAGAGTGAAAGGCTCTGTCCAGGGACAGAGGATCATTGCAACAGTGACAATCAAGTCCTAATGAAATTCATTACTTACACTGAATATCATTTTCTCCTTAAATAAATGACAAACACATAAAGATATGGCCATATCTACTTATTAGGGAAAGTTTAATATTAAAAAATATTTGCTTATCTAAGGCTGTAGAAATCTCTCATTTCATAAACATTGGGACCAGCTCTAAAGTGGTCTAGGAGACCTTCAGAAATTCATTAGAATAAACAGTTACACAATTGTTGCATATTAACATGAGTATTAATAAAGTGATTAAGACACTGAAGATTTTTTTCATATTAAGAAGCACAACATCAAAAAATACTTAAGGAACTAGAAATACCTTCTGCCTTATTACTCATGAAATCTTATGGTCCAGAATTCCACAGTATATACTGGGGATCTGTTTTACACAAGCAAGAACTGGAAAGTACATAACACTGCTGGGGGATGTCTCCTGATAGGACAAAATCAAGCCTACTAAGAAGCAGCGAGGTGCAGGCAGGACAGCAAGAAGATTCTGAAATTCTCACAGCTCTCAGGGCTTCTCCTTCTAGCACATTATGTTCTAAAAAGTAAAATCTAAATGCTGATGCTTGCTTTGACTCTGACAGGTGATCCTCCTATAAAGACAATCCGACAATGAGACAAGGCCTCATTCCAGGGATTACTAAAATGCAACATTTTTATTTACTTTTTAAAACTTACAATACTTCTGAGGCAGTTAAAAGGTAAGAACTAGAGTTTATATCTAAAGATAAAACTGTCAGTCACCAGTCCTGCATTCCCAGAGTACAGAAGTCTGGCAGACAACAATAACCATAGAGCTGGTGAGAGACTTGAAATTGGGAAGGTAGTGTAGAAATTCTGAAATTATCATGCCCAGAAGTTTGAGTTCAAAGCTTGTATCCCATATATTTCTTCATTTTAATGGCAGCATTGTCGTTTTTAGGTTTCCTTTTGCAATAAGTAAGTGCCATTTGTCCCAAAGTGCTGGTTTCAGTCCCGTTTAGGATAGCTAAGAGAGCCTGTTCAGAGACTACAGTATCGTTGCAGAATCCATTCCTCTGCTGTTTAAGTAAATGCCAAGGCAAAGCTGAGGCATTTAGTCAAAATAATTGTGGAGGCAAAAAGCCTATTAAAGTGGGAAGCATCAGTTTTATTTATGCTGCCTCAAAAGTCTAGAGTACACACAAGTTGTGTTGCTTGCTGATTTTCACTGAACACAGATATTTTTTGTACTGTTTTGTAAATACCTCCATTCTAAGTGCAATAATTATCACAGGGAAAATTAATCTTAACTACCATCTTCATTTAAGTGTGACAGAGCAAGAAATTAGCTAGGATTTTGTACGATGTCTACTCAGTCTGGAAGTGGTTGCATTTTGGGGCACTTCAGTGTAGGCTGATTTTCACACAATATTGAACAATCCCCCTCTGAAAATATTTTGGCCATGACTGTCTCACCCAGAAACATTATCCTTGTTCCCCAGCTGCTTCAGAGACCCTGGGTGATGAAAACCAATTCCCACTGGACAGGCACACACCCAGGCCCATGAACGGACAGAAAACCTGTTCTTGGAAAGCTCCCGAATACTAGAGGTGAAAAAAAGAACACTCAGACAGCGTCACCACTGCCATGCCAGCACTGGCAGCAGTGTGAGTCAAGGAGGAAGGTTCAGGACCTGTGAACCCATGACTGCAGTATAGAGATGGATAAGGGAGAAACAAAGGAAGAAACAAAAAATGAGTCAGTCGGAGTCTTGCAGGGGAAGGAGAAGGAATTACTCACTGGAGTGCTACTGAAAACGATTCAGCCTTGCTTTGGACACTGGACATGACTATTAACGAAGCTTTTAGAAACAATAAAGGTTAAACAGTAACTGTGCTAGTTGGCCTCTGTATTGGGAAATTCTCCAATTCTCTGGCCCTTGTGGAATCACAGAGGGAAAAAGCTCTTAAATACAGAGACTGCTGCATTCTTTTGTACTTGTTTTTGTGGAGATCAGGTTACAACAACAAACAGTTTTCTACAATTTAAAATACAATTATTCAGCATTCAGTTGCAGGCCTCAGATGTAACGCTCAAGTAAACAGGTTTTTCTAATATCCACAGTCAAGGCAATTGTGTGTTCAATGACACTGGGAGAGTTGGCACTTGCAGTGCAAATCTATATGTGGAGCAAGAGAAGTGGTCGGTTTATGTTACTGCAGCAACACTAAAGCCGCAAGTGTGGCAATTGACACCACTTTATGTGACATTTATACACAGAAAAGCATTATATTCATCACAGATTTTTTTTTTTACAACACTGTTTCTTTCCTTTAAAAAATAAATGCCAGGATGGGGTCTTTGGGAAAAACAGATTTTAAGATTTCTTAAAGGCGACATTTAATCTGCAATATTATATATGAGACCTGTGGTATGGGCATCAGTGGAGATCAGGAATCCTCTTGATCACTGTTTAAAATAGTTTATAATCCAAGGAAGCCTGAAAATCACAGACCAAACTACACCAGGAGATTCAGGGCATAGCTGGGAATTTGTATGAGACACAGAGATTCCTCAAGCCCCGCAGTGATTACTACTTACTGCCTCGGGTGAGACACTGCAGTTTGAAAGATAAATCTTTGTACTGTTGGCCTGGAGCTGGGGAGGCGATGATGTGTCACAGAATCACAGAACTGCTGAGTCTGGAAGGGACCACTGGGGGTCTTGACCAACCCCCTGCTCAAGCAGGGGCCCTACACCTCGAGCAGGCGGCCCAGAGCCACGTTCAGATGGTTTGGGAATACCTCCAAGGATACAGACTCCGCAACCTCTCTGGGTAGCTTTTGCCACTGCTCAACACCCTCACGGTAAAAAAAAACTGTTCCCTGAAGTTCAGAGGGAACCTCCTGTGTTTCACATTGTACTCCTTGCCTTTTGTCCTGCCACTGGGCACCACTGCAAAGATCCAGCACTCCTTTATACCATCTCTTGAGATATTTATACACTTTGATAAGATCCCTCATGAACCTCTTGAATGACAGAACTCAAACTGTTTCCCTAGTGTCTAAATTTCATCTATTAAAACCTGGAGGATCCAAATTATGCACTGTATCAGATTTACCTACCTTAGAATTTATATCTCTTTATATACTATTCATCCCTTCTTATCCCACAGCTCTCAGTAAATATCTAGTCTTAAACTAAGGCTCTCATTCAGTCAACAAGCAAAGATCAATAACTAGATGAAACAAAACACATGTTGCTTGTCTAATGCACTTCATATATTGATTAGTTAACTCTGTAAAGTGTTTTGGTTCTTCTGGAATAGAGGATGAAATGGGAATATAAGGCACTCAACCTGTCTGATTGACAAGCACAATCAACTCAGATTAACACTTTAGCAGTTTATCTGTGAATAAACAGCGCCACAGGTGAAGCAGCTCCCAATATACAAAGGCAGATGGATGGGGAAGGGCTGAGCCCCTCTGGTGTGCTGCCAAGGAAATGCAGGTGCACTGCCTCCCTGCTCTGCCAGGAAACCCAGCAGATGTGTTTGCAGAGCACAGAACGGGCTGGTCAAGGCTGCTGAGCCTGAGCTGGTGTAAGTGTGAAGTCAGGCTGGGCATCTCTGTCCAGCGCCCCACACAGCTTATTAGCTCAGGCTCACTGCTGCCTACTAAAAGCCCCTGGATATCTCAGATAGCAAAACTCCCTCTAATATCTTCACAAAGAAAGAGTTGACTATTAAAAATATCCTCCTAGCTTTCCAAAGCTGTTAGGCTGACTTTTAATACTGGATTTTTTTTTTCAGTTTTCTGTAGCACGCTTCTCAAAGTATCCATGCATTGTGCCTCACTGATAAGTGTTAAGACATCTTTTGGCTCATGTAAAGGGGTTTTCTTATCCAGAAACAGGCTTCTGTTTACGTGGGCAGTGATTCATGGGCAGTGTCATTAGGAAGTGAATTGAAATCTCTGGAGTGCATCACAACTGGGCTTTGCCAGTCTTTGCTACTTGAGTCAGATTCTGTGTCCAGCTGAAATTTCTGTTACACTATCTAGATTTCATAGCTGCTATTAATACAAGTTATGCTTCATTAAGCATGAATTCGAAGTGAACTGGGCTCTGAAGTTCAATAAAGTGCTGAAGGACAAACAGAACAAATTATTTTATTCCTAGAAGTGTCAGCAAGACAGAGAACATTTGTTTCCACTGTTTATCCACCTCAGAACCAGGTGGCTCTTCTAGAATGATAATTCCCTCACAGATTTGATTTTTCTCCCTTTAAATAAAATTTATGTTGCTTCAGGCTTAGAAAAAAGGTGGATGAATACTGCTCTGAAATATACATTCTCAGACCCAATTTTTTTTACAAGTCCATAGCATACAACTTGCTGGTTAAAGGAAGTTCTTCCAATCTGCCCTGCACCTCCGGGTGCAGCTGAGGTATCTTCACTACAGTGGGGCTTTGCCCATTGCCAAATGTTCCATGCTCTCCTGCAATCTGTTAAGATTCCTAATGTCAGGCAGACATCCCAGAAGAGCTGTGTCCTGCCTAAGCAGCCTGGCCCCGTGGATGCACAGCCACGGGTCTTTGAGCAGGCTGCACGATGGCCTGGCCTGTTCTCTCAAGGACACTACAGGTGTCACATCCTCTCACAAACATGCTCATTGCTAAGGCTACAAATTGACAAGCAATTAAGTTACAGATGGGGAGGCAGCTCTGGTTCATCAGGCCCTTGATAGTGATTGCTTTTGAACAGCAAAGAGAAAGTTTGGCTGGAACTGAGAGCAGCCGTGCGCTGTTCACAGGGATAAGGTTCACAGGAAGACCCAGGACAAAATGTGAGCCTTGATTTTGGCTTCACATCTCCCCTTATTCCAAAGCAAAACCAAATGGGGTCAGATCTAGGTCTCTGTAAGGGTGTGAGATGTGCTCAAAAGGTGCCGCTCTTTGGAAGTTACCAGAGAAGGGCTCCTTGCCTTGGAATGATTTGGTTCTGAGCTCACATGTCCAGCAGGACAAGGGGAACACGTCCACCCAGCATTACCCTGGATCCATAAGAGCATACAAAGAACGAGGTTTTAGTGAAAAGGTGGCAGTTTACAGAACGACAGAGATCCGAGCCAAAAGCAGTTTGGATGCCGAGGGAGAGGAGGGAGCTGGGTAAAAGGAGATCATGCAAGCAGGGTCTGTGAGGCCAGTGGCAAGGACTGGGTGTGTAACTATAGTAATTAGTGCAGTGTAAGACTCTGATCGATGGTGCTTGATTAGGGATGGCAGGCACCAGAAACGTTCAACTGCATTCATTTTGTGCAATTCCAGTTTACAGGAGTTGTGATTGACTTTTAAGGAGTTACAAGTAGAGGCCATTCAAATGCCAGATCTGCTTCCAGTTACTCAGCTTTCACAAATGTGAGAAAACCATGTCTCTGAGTCATACCTAGCTTTGTCCTTCTTGCAAGCCAAGAAAAGGTTTATTTTCTATTTTAATAGAATACTTAGAGCATTCCTACCTTATTGTGTCTGTAAAGAGATTGTTGGCCCTTAATGGCTCAAAGCCCAGTATCCTCTGACTCACTCTGTGGGTACTTTGCTTCCAGATAGCTCCATCGTCGTGTACCAGATCCTAACACCTGAGGCTAATTTTGCCTTCCTTCTATCACACATTTGTTATGATCGTGACTGCTTCAATTTTTCATTTCTCATTAGACAAATGCCACCTGTATCTCCAGTCACGCTCCTTGGCTACATAAATACTTTAAGAAGAGACAGCCTATTCTGCCCATTGTACAGCAGCAAGGCAGGCAGTCCAGAAATATTTCAGTTTCAATTGTTTGAGTCTTGTAATGATGGTATTTTATTCATCCCAGAAGCTCCTCATTCTATTAAGCCTTCCATTCAGCTACTTCTTTCTAGAGACCTCCAACATTAAATCCATAGTTACCTAGGCTTTCCACGTAAGTAACCTGAAACAGAACATGACTATAAAGGCTGCTTGAAGTCCCAGTTACTCTGTGGCAAAGCCTGACAGAAGTCTCCTAACAGTATATTTTATCCAAATCAGGTTATATCAAGAACAGATTTTACAAGAAACATGGAAATTATCATTAACAGGCCACAAGTAGAATTCATAAACTGCAAACATTAAAAGATCTGTAGAATATAAAGAAATAGAATCACTCGGGAAAATATGCAGGAACCGATGGTAGGAGAGACCCTGTCCTCCTAAAGGACAGCTTGCCTCAGGAAAGCTCCCCATTCTCCTCCCCAGGGAGCTACTAGTACTTAAACAAGTGCTTCCAACTAATGAATTTCCAGATAAGAACTATTAACCCTCAGAAAAAACATCTAATCCTTTTGCCCTATAAAACCTTTTTTTTCATGAGGAGCATAGAATCATTAGACGTAGCACGGGGACATTTTTCTGTATAGGTTTAAAGCCCAAATATTCTTTAAAATGTAGCTATTCATCTTACTGGGCCTGGCCTCCACTCTACCCTCTGACACTATTTTAGAAGAAGTGGGTGCTGTTAGTTATCGGCCAAGTCCGTGCTGCCCACATGTGATGGCCCATGGAAATCGCTGCAGGACTCGGCTCCCTGGCTGTGTCTCCATGGCACAGCACGGTGGGGAGCTAGAGGAACAAACCATGTTACCTCCATAACACTTCCAGCACAGGGCTAATTAACACATCGCTCTCACTTGTGCAGAGATTTGAACTGTACTGGACAAAATTCTGGTAAAAGAGCAGCCAGAGAACATTGGTTATATCAGAAAACTAAGTAGGACAGCTACAAACAATTTTTGGGATATTCTAGATATTCTTAGCAATTGAAGAAAAATTGTAACCCATCACCATCGTGGCTATTAACCAGGAAATTCTTTGGGTACATTATAGTAGAGGGGATTTTTCAAGTGTAGACATGAAGGGGATTTCTGAAGGAACCAAAATATGGCTCTTCTACCTCAAGGTTTGGTGAGCCTCTATGAAAACACCCAATCCTCAATAGTACCACAAAAGAAATGAGTAATTGTCCTAAAGAATATGATCATACTGAACAGAACAATTGATTCCTCTGGGAAATTCTTCAGGATTTTTAAAACCAGCCTCTGAGATTTGCTAGCAGAGGTATAATTATTCATGATCTTCTGAAGGATGATTAAAAAAAAGAAAACCCTACAAAAAGAGCAATTGCTCTTTATTACATACAGTATCTCTTTGAAACAAATTCAATAGAATCCTCTTGGGTTTATTCTTAATTGGTTTCACAGGATGCTCCCATAAGGGAAACATTTTTGAACAGAATTCCACCGGGATCTTTTCATCATCTTTGCATAATTCTGATCATATATCATTACTGAAAGCCTGTTACATTTTTAGCCCCAAGTTTAATGTAAAGCGTTTTTTCTTCTGACATTTCTTATGTTAAGCCTCTGATGCAGAAAAGACCACAAGCAGCTTGTGGGCACATTATGTATGGTATTTGATAAGCTACTTGTGCTTGAATAAGAGAATATTTAACAAACATCCTGTGATTTATAAGTGAAAGAATGAAATCATGAGAGAAACAAATTTACAGGCAAAGCATATCCCTACTAATTCAGCAGTGCTCTCATCGCTTTCACAGCTCACACTCATATTTATTATGCATTACTTGGAGCTACTTATTTTGAGAGGGAAAATTGCACCTTGCAGACAACTTCACTCTGTTACTGAGTACCAAGATCATATTTTTCCTTCCTACTTATCTCTGGTATGAAAATGAAATAATTATCTTTATTTTGCATTTTCCCATGACAACCAAACATTAAGACTGGTCAGTTCTCTGAAGACACTGCAGCTAATCCACGCTATTTAATTCACGTGGCAGACACTCTCAGCAGATCCCTGGAGCTTGGTATGGGTCCATAAAAGGACAGGATTCTCCTAAAAGGGCTCTAAAGTTCTGGATCTAAACAAAATGTCCAGATAGCCCAGCTGCCAGCTGGGATATTTCCTAGTGATAAATCCTGACACAGAAGCATGTTAAGAAACAAAGAGAGGTACGAAGCTACATTTCATGGGTCAATAACACAGTTTGGTGGTGGTGATCTAGACAAATCTGCAAATATAAATTCAAAAGGCACCCAATTCCTCCTGCTTTCTTTAAGGTTCTAAAGCCTTCGTAAACATGGTGATTAATTCTCAGCTGTAATAGTCTTTTCTTAGGGTTAAACCAGTGATCCAAAGTGACAGAACAAGCAGTAAATTGCCACTTGTCATCTGCAGAATAAAATAATCAGAATGCTAGAGCTAAAAACATGCACATGGACATGGTAACGTGCCTTATAGAACACGTGAGGACTTTTTTTAAGCCATGATAATTGAATTGCCTGTTCAGACCCTAATTCTGAGATTAATATTTGCTTCAGATTGTGACGAGAAGGAGTAAACAAACAAACAAACACAAAAAACCCAAGAATGTCCCTTCAGACATGTTTCCATGAAAAGCTGGCAATTATTCTGTCCTCAAACTGATCAAAAATGGAAATGCAATGTGGAACAACTGGAACCAATGGACAAAGTGGCTTGATCAGGAATAGCCTTTCAATTCAAATGACACCACTTGACATGACAGCGTCATCAGCAGAGCTAAAAAACTGAAAGAGCAGATATTAAAACAAAACACCCTCCTCAGTAATGGGAGCTCAGTAAGCGTTCAAACACACTGACCCAAAGGGACACCAACAGTGTGAGAGCATCACTCGTTAGCTGCCAATACAAAATAGGTACAAAGGGCAGAGAATCAGGACCAGTACATCCAAACCATACCTGAAACAATCACTTCCCATGCAGAACACTAAAACTACACACCTTATGTGGGCATGACCACCCCCAGAAAAATCCAACCTATTCACTATTTCTTAATTCAGGAGGAAGAGCATAAGACGAAAAACCTGCTTGCAACTTACCATGTTGCTCAAGGTATGATTTAAAAAACAAAAAGAATTAATGTATTACAAGATCACATAGTGTAAAGTGCAGAGAAGCACATGATCATCTTTATTCTGTATTTGAACTTCATTTTTCTAATCCCTAAGGCACTTCTAAAAGATTTTCTAATAGGAAAAGTTTTGTTCTCTGGGGAACAAGTTCTCAATTGCTATGGTTTTTCTCATACTACCTCAAGGATAATTATCTTCTCTAACCACTGATACATCATCTGCTTTGAATCTTCCACTTCTTTGACCAAGGAGTTCAATTTAATAGAAAAAGTTTAATCTTCCCTTCCAGGGAGTTTCAGTAATGTTTTGATTTCATTTGTCTAGAAGGTGATCAAGTCTAGCACTTTTATAGAACCTGCTTTGAGTAGCTGCCACAAAGATCAGCCTGTGGGAGATTATCCCTGACCAGTGTGGGACAGGGGGCTGTGAAGGCTGACAGGAATAGCACAAACCTGCAGCAAGCAAAAAGAAAACATCCATCAAGAGTCATTAAGCAAAAAAGTATTGTCTCTAATTCAAGAATTCCTACATTTGCACATTTCTGCAGGGTGAAAGGGTATTCAGATGAACTGATACCTTTGCCTTGTTCCCATTTTCTTCCCTAGGGCTACAGTGCTGTCTAATGTCTGAGGCACAAAACAGCCAGCATGGGACCAGGCGTTCATCTCATACCACAGCTCTTTATGAGCTTACAAGTGCTTATTGGAACACTCATTTCTCACTAACTTTAGCAATGCCGTTAAGCATTTAGCTCATGAAGGAAAGAAGGTTGCTGGAATCACCATCCCAACCTCAGAACTCAAAGGGAGTTCAGCCCTCCTCTGTCCCCCAGGCACTGCTTTGCCCACAAATGTGTGCTGCAGCCTGGAGCCTGCCTGGCACCCACAGGGGCTGCTGCATCTCTATGGATCAGGTCAGTTCTAACCCAGATTTTCACCAGTGTAGCTAAACAAACTTGAACAAGTTTAAAAGCAAAAAGAGAATCTGCAAAGTCTCGGTATGTAGTGTCCAGGTAAACAGCACAGCTGAACTGATGAAGCAGGACTCCTTGGGGATTTGCAGTCCCAGGGTGCTGTTACGGATTTTCCTTTTCTCCTTGTCACTCTCACTGTATTTTTTGTGCCATCTAAATTGCATATGTTCTGTGCTTGATTCGAGTCATCCGAACCTTTCTTGGTTTCATCAAAGTTTAAAAATTTAGCATGTAAAAGGCTTGTCTACTCACTACAATGAGCACAGACAGGCATCTTTAAAGAAGCTAAAGAAAATTCACTGTATACTAAGAAGATTAATAAAATATTACAATTATAACCACATCTTAATACCTGAACTGCTTGAAAATACATATTCCTTTTGTGCTTATTCGTTTTGTTTTCTCCTGAGCTCCAGTCTATTTCACTGCACTATTTCTAACTGGTTTTGAAAACTTCCAGCCTAAGGCAGTCAGACAGTCTCTGCAGGGACTCCTTGTACAAGGAGTCTTGATCATCTCTTGATGACATGTAGTCTAATTAGGAAATCAGGTAAGGCTAGGCAAGGCAGCAGGGGCAAAACCCATTAAAAGCAACCAGGACTTAATTAATTTTCCTGGGAAAATAAAAATTAATTTTATTATTATTTTTTCCTTTTCACAAAGAGTCTGCTTTATTAGGAGTCTTGTGCCCTGAACCATTAATTAATTAAACTTATGATTTCAACCAGCTCTCAGAGTTACCTGCTTAATTTCATCTTGGCTGAGAGAAAACTCCCCAGCAATTTTGTACTTCCTTGACTTTCAGCTATATAACTGTTTTAAAATTAGGAACTTTGGAATCTAATCGTGCAATAGCATGGTTGTTAGGATTATTGTTACCAACAATATTCATGCGTTATGCACTAAGACAGACTATTTATCATATTTTAGTTTAGAAATTAATTTTCTCACTCTCCTTTTGTATTCAAAATAGAATTTCCCTGAAGTCAAACAGAATGAAATGTCAGTGGTATGAACAATTACAGAACCCAAAGTTTAGACTTGCACATGCATAGATTTGCTCTAAGAATGCTTTCATCCTATGAAGCAAAAGTGCATTCTCAAAGAAAAACACAAGAAAAAAAAAAAAGCTTTAGCATCGAGATTGCTTAAAACAACTTAGTAGTAAAGGAGAAGGGCAGAACTCTAAGCCCAGAAGACTAAAAGTGTTTAACAAAATCACGAAGCAAACGGATTCCAGAGAATTGAGGCTACTGAAAGGTACTGCTTATGCACAGTAAAATAGGCTGCGTGGACTTTGGAGATTCCTTTAGTACTTTATTCCCTAAAGCTTAGTGACAACATGCTTGTGGGTTTTCTTGCATGGCTGCTTTGGATGACCAAAGACCTCTCAGGAAGGTTTTAGCATGGCTTGAATAATTACTCCTGATATTTTGCATCGTGTTGTCACGAATGAAGACAAACTTCTACCAGAAAACAAGAAACCCCCATTAACGTAATTCTACGTAAGTGTATTCAAAAAAAGCTGTCAAGTTAGCTCACTAGTGAGTCCATCTCCAGGCATCATGGTCCTAATTTTTGTATACACTCAAGAACAAAAACTCAACAACATAAAGTGACGCAAATTAAGTATAATCAGTATTTCTCACCCAAGAAATTTTTGCATGAACACAAGGAAGTTTAGCAAAAGCTGTATTGCAGTGGATGGCTGAACAACATCCATGTTAAAAACCAGGAAATACTGATATTACCTGTCTCTAAGAGGAGAAAACCCTAACCTTTATGTAAGGTGAGGCCCTGCAGAGTAGATGGGCCAGATGAGAACAGAAACAGAAAAGTCCTTCTCTGCAGAGCAGAATTTTAACCCCACTTCCCTTAGCTTGGGCCTGGGAAAGCGGTGTGGTGCAGCCAGGGACACAAGCCTATTTCAAAGCCATTAGAATTGTTAGTTGTGATTAATCAGATTGCTGAGGAGGTGTGAGGGATGCCTGTTTGTGAACTCACACGCTCCTCTGAGCAAGGATCTGGCTCACATCCTTCTGCCCTGGAGTGCAGGCAGAGCTGGATCATCTCAAGTTGTGCCTCAGTGAGTACTCAAGAGGCCCAGGCTGTGCTCCTTGATGCCAGAGGTTTTGAGCACTTTGCTCTTAAGAAAGAGAATGAGAACTTGCACAATCAGGAAGTGTTGAATATCAACAGAGCTGTCAGGTGAAGCCGATAAGAAGACTGGACATGGGGCGAAGCTGGAACCATCACGTCACAGGGGGAAATTCAGAAGCACATGTCCAACAGGGTAAGCCTCAGCTGCCTCAACTGCTTGTGCATCCTTGAAACCAGGGAGCTACAGCCCCTCCTGGAGAGGGAACAGGGCTTCTGGAACAGCTACCCCTCAACACTGCCATGCTGTGTTCTGTGTGTGTTCCATGCCTGAAAGCTGGAGGAACGACAGGTCAACAGACATCTTTAAAAAAAACAAACCAAAAATTACTGAAAGAATTAGATCTGGTCAGCTCAGCCAGCAGAAACAATACTGCATTTCCTTTCTCTTCGCCCAGTCTTGAGCTTCTAAAAAGCAAAGACAATGTTCTGCTGATTTATTTCCCCAGAGATGGGGAGCTAAAATTGTCAGAGAGAAAAGGAAATAAAAGTTATGCCTGCATATGACAACTATTGCTGGAAAAAGCAATAATAGAGAAATGAATGTTTCTTGTATATACTTGTTCAATTCAATTAGAACACAAGATGTTTGTTTCTTGTAGAGTTAAATTCTGCTCCATATAACAGACACATAAAGGTACAATAACCCTGTCTGCATCAGACCAAAACCAACAATAATGTCCTATAAAATTAATTTCCAGCTTCTTAAGAAAACAAGTCACTTTTTAATACTATGTCATGGCATAACTTATTTGCTATAATTTTAATAAGAAATGAATTTTGAGAATAAGGTGTATATTTGAAGATAGGGTACAGTCTCATTTTTTGAATGACATTTGCAAGATTCACTTCATGTAGCTCTTTACGTGACACACTTTTCAGTTACTATGCAGATTTTTTAACCTTTTATTGCTGTGATCCTGACAGCTCCCTGCCAACTCAGCACATTCTATGAAAAGATAAAAGAATATGGGAGAGAATGCTCTCCCTTGGCTGAAGGGGAGAGGAATTTTGAAAATTTTATGTTCAATGTGTATATGTTACTCATCACAGCTAATCAAGAGGCATCTCAACGTTTTCGCTGACAGTGGAACTCTTTTAAAGGCAGTCCTGCCACAAGGACTAATTCAAAATCTGGGTTAAAAAACCATCACTAACCTCATCAGGCAGAATTAAAGCCCAAAGGATTATAGGGCCAAAATTGGAGTTCTGCACTCACAAAGCAGCTCTAAATTTAGGGGTCCTACATTTTCAGTGGTAAGCCTGTCTACATGGCACACTGAGGCTGGGCTGTGCCAATGGATTGTGCCAGTGGATGACTATGCCAGTGGAGGATTTTGCCAATGGATTGTGCAGATGGATCGTACCAGTGGAGGATAGTGCCAGTGGCTCGTGCCAATGGATGATTGTGCCAGCGGGTCGTGCCGATGGATTGTGGCAGCGGATTGTGCCGTGTGGCTGCGGGTGCTGCACCTGTCTGTGTGTGAGAGGGTGACAGTGAACAGACAGACAGACAGACAGAAGGCACTGGCAGGCACAGACTGGGGAGAACAGGGTTTTCTACGTAATTGCTTCCATACACCAGAATCATCCCTGCCTTACTTCTCAGTATCCTGACACTGCTGCCCATGCTGGCTCAGTTTCATTGTCCAGTCGTTCCCCCATTTCGCTTTGTCAGTGTATGCTCTGCAAACTCGAGGTTTCCAAAAGCCCCAGAGGCATTATGTGCAGCTTCCTCTCTCAGCTACAAAACCAGATACGTTGAAATAAAGAAACTGTTAAACCATAGAGGAACAAACTGCTCCTCTCCACTTCTGCAGCAGAAGACTTAGAATTATTGCATGTATAATACAACTCAGTAAAGTTTAACGAGTTTCTGAAAAAGTAATCTTGCTTTATTATCCCAAATTTGTAGGCTAGACCAATATATAAGTGATTTAATAACAGCACACAGAGCTTCACTAACACTTTTATGGACAGTTCAATGAGAAAAGGAGACAAAACTTATTTCTAAGATCCATTTTAATATATTTCTTCTGACTTTATGGCATGCAGGCAAAAAGTGTACATGTAAGCTTAACAAGAGATGGACAGAAGATAGTTGACACCATTTTCTTCACTTCCAAATCAAAAAAACCTGGAAATATTGCCTCTGCAACTACATTTGAATTTTGGATTCTAGATGAGAAACTGTTGATCTACTTATGTGATACCAAAATTGTTGCCAACCCCAACAACTCTAAGCAGACATCCCCCAGAAGCTCTCCCCCCTTTAGGTTTCCCATGCATTCTTGCAGAGACCAAAAGACCTTGGTAATCTGAACTTTTATTTAACTTCAACGCAGGATGTGCAACTCCTCACAACTTGAGCAAACAGCAGAACACATTGGCGCAGACACAAAATTGTTTATCTACATAACAAATAAAATATCCATTATTCATGAATAGCCCGGCACTGAAGGATGAATAAGGCACTGCACCAGTACTGAAATCAAATTTGTGGGTTTTGTGCCTGAGCAGCCCTTGTGTGCTGTATTTTAATTGGAGCTGCATGAAACCTGGCAGTATTGATTCCCAAGGGCATGAGCAAGTATCTTATTTGGTTCAGAGTCAGACATTTTCTCACACAATGCAGGATTTGTTGCCATTTCTTTTAACAAGAAGTTGACATAGGATCATATTTTGAAGATGTCTGCCTGTGTCCTCTGCAATTTGCAATTTTTAATACTTGTTACAGTTAATGAGATTGGTGTATATATATTGATTTTGTTTGAATAGGAGCCCACCCTCTTGATACCTGCAGAAAAAATGTAAAAAAACCTCCTTCATATCTCTGAGAGTTGTTTCCTACTACAGAGCAAAAACTCCGAGTGGAGATAATAGATGACAAAACAGCCAAAATTTCAGGGCTGTTTAGAAAATTTCTGAAAAATCTGACAACATGTCAAGATTGAGGCTCAATGAAGCCTTCCTTTTTCATTTTACAAACTGAGAACCTGAGGGACAGAAGCTGACAACAGGACATCAAAAGTGGGATGAGAACACAGACCTTCCTTCTCTCAAACAACGCAGGATCACAGCAAACACATCTGGTACATGTCCTCATGTGTATTTCCACAGCAGATAAGCCGTGTATGAGAAATTCACAAAAATCTGAATATAACAGGGGTACAAAAGAACTTCTGACCCAAATTTATCCCATCATCCAGTTATTCATCTGTTCAGTTACACCACCACTGTTTTAGTAGATGCTCACCCTGGAATTCCTGAGATGAAGAATGTTCTGAGTGTAACTGAGTAATAACTAAGTGGCTCACAGAGACCCCTTCTGAGAGAGCTCATGAGCAGTCCTTGCCACGCACACAGCCCATCTCCCAGGCTCTTTCAGACACGCAAAACACACAGCACACATCAAAGTAGCCACTGAAACCCATTCCTGACTTTGGATCTTCCACCCAATTTAAAGATGCGCATAAAAAGCTACCATTAAGGACCATATGTATGGTCCTATAACTCCTTTGGAGTCACCTTATAGATAGGCCAACAACCTAATTACATTCCTCCAGCTATACAGATTTTATGTGTTTCTCTCTGAACAAAATTTTGACAGTAACAGGCAAAACAGAGAAGCAGCCTTTACATGTGTTTAGTGGGCCCTAAGATAATATAAGTCTCTAAGAAGTAAAGTATAGTTTCCTTCTTTTCTCCTTTGCAAAGGAACACAGTCAAACAGTAATTGCTTGCACGGAGTGCAAGAAAATTTTGAAATAATTTGCGCTGTGTGACACTTCCCTTATGAAGTGAGAGACATGTAATATTCTGGGTGTTATTTTTTAATTAAAGCCAAAGAGCAATCTTTTTTTTCCTTCCAATAATATACAAGTCATCCACAACAACACAATGCTAAGAACTATTTACCTCTTACACAACAGGGAACTGCAACCCGTGAACACATTATGCACTCCTTCACTGCAAAACATTAATGGAAAGATGGAAAGATCTTTTAAGACAAATTATTTTCTTTTCCTTTTTTTCCCCCCCTTTTTTTTACACCTATTTTTGAACTTATGCTGCTGAAAGTCTACTATGTGTAGCAAATACTACTTAGGGGTTCCTGTGCTGTGTGTACTGTGCACAGAATGAAGACCCTACAAGGAGGTTTATCATTGTAAACTTCTGCTTGGCTTATTGGCACTGCTCTTATCATAGTCCTGGATAAAAGGAACAAGGAACTCTGTTGGGATTAGTTAGAAAAAGTCACTACAGAGAAATAAAAGACCCAGTTACTTTAACCCATGTTTCCACATGGTTTGGACTCCAAAGCTTTCCAGCATGGATAAGAACACACCAGAATCACATCAGCACACAAATTTTGCTAAAAGAAAAGTTAGGCCACTTGTAACAGCTTTGATGGATTTAAAACTGCTAAATAACATTTAGTTTAACAGTCAACACTTTTCTTTCTTTTTGACTTCCTGATACTGTTTGAGTTGTAAATCAGAATGCACATGGATACAAAGCAAAAATAGCTCACTGGCTTTGTGACTTTTTTTCCTCCATGGAGCCACTCTGGAGCTTTGACTGTGTATATGCTTTACTGAATCAGGACAACTATGAGGTCTGTAT
Source organism: Oriolus oriolus (assembly GCA_013400235.1). Taxonomy (NCBI): domain Eukaryota; kingdom Metazoa; phylum Chordata; class Aves; order Passeriformes; family Corvidae; genus Oriolus; species Oriolus oriolus. Next base: position 3,484,174 of record VXBT01007138.1, on the reverse strand, counting down.
AAAGTCTCAGAAAGCAAAGACAATGGGAAGAGAATTTCTGGTGAGCAAAATAACCTTAAGGCAGATTTTCATTAGGATCTGAGTAGATACTGAGCTAAGTCTTGATTTTTTCTAAGCTTTCCCTTACAGAATTTCCCCTCAGCTAAGAGGAATTCTGCTCAGAAACTGCACACAAAAGACAGTGATAGACACAGTGAGAGCACTGCCTGATTTTTATTGGTTGAAGGCAATATCTTATCCCTGAAGCCAAAGCCAAGGCACCTATGCTGCTGTGCACCTGCTGAATCCTTTTCCTCACGAACTTGAAACCTGGGATATGACTCCAAAGACTGATACCTCCTGTGATATCAAAGGAGGCAAGTTAGGAAAAATGCCTTGTTTGATGACATGGCCAAGAAATACCCAAGGGACATCCTGATGAGCCAACACTACCGTCTGCTGGAATTTGATAATGAAAATGCTGCTGCCAGGCACTGATAAACAGCCACTGAAATGAAAGGCAAAGCAGTCATTCTACAGAAAATCTTTTATATTCAGGAAAAGGGATCATCAATAGCTTTGATTCTTTTCTTCTAAGGTTTTACTTTAATAATTAGTGTGTTTACGACCTGTGCTTCTGCCTGCATTTTTAACTCCAAACAGTCACTTCTTTCATGTGCCCCAGTGTACAATGACAAAGAGTCAGATGCAGGCTTTGAGACTTAGAAAAACCATTTCCTTTTTTGACAACTATGACTTACATCACTGGAGGATTTTACACAAATAGAACTGAGACCAGGTTTCAGTCCTATATCTTTCAAATGCTCTTTTTGGGCATCATATATAACAGTGCTCATCTGCTATCAGGATTTAAGCCAGTTGCTGTTATCTAGTGAGTTAAAAGCACTGCACATTATTTGCACTATCAGAAAGCCAGGCAGCCACCAACACAGAACCCTGATGATGCTTTAGCTCTAAGGAGGTGGGAACAGAACCTGCAGCCAAGGTCTGTACGCCACAGTCACCAACTTGCTCTGGGGTGCAAAGATTCTCAGTTCATTCTGCTCGACTGAGGTGTTCTTTGTTTACATTGTCTCCTCAAATGGCAAGAACCACGTCTCATTTCTATTCCCTGCATCCACAGTAGCCCCTGTGACACGGGGGCTTTGACACAGCCTGGGGTAACACCACATGGCCAACACATCACCCCCTACTACAAAGGAAATCTATGAATTTCTCACTTGTTCACTTTTAGCAAATAAATTTCCCCCATGTCCTTAGCAATTGAGGTATTTAAAAGCACTAAACAATCCAACACAAACATACAATTTCAGTATCTGCCGCCTTTGGATTGAGGAGGCCTCAGTGTACGTGATCAGTCATTAAACTCTCAGTTCAGTGTCCTTGTTCTCATGTCACAGATTCCATGCATAGAAGCAGACAGAAATTATGATTTTTTTCCAATGGAAATCTCTCACATTCCATATACAGTCAAAACCAGCAAAACAATAAGACATACAACAGAACTTATTTCCACCTTAGCCACACGGAATATCTACCAGGAATATATTTTTTTTGTAGCACAACACGCCCTGTTGTAGTTTCTTCACACTTTATAGCAATTTGGCAAGTTACAAACCCATGAATGTTCCTAATCTACCCACAGTAGATTTTTATTTTTCATGAACCTATTATATCATCACAGGCTTTCCATACATCCTGATGAAACCTGCCACTTTCACCCTTGCAGGTAAGAAGAGGTTTTTACGACAGAGAAATATTAATATCCTTCTTTTGATCAGCACCTTGTTTAAAAAGCCACAAACCAGATGTTGTATTAGAGTCTCTACCACACTGACAACTTTCTACAAGTTTGTTGTGGCAGACATCATCATATAGACACTGCCCAGTTGTCACCTGAGTTAGACTTGAAGATTGCCTCCCCTGCTAAGACTGTCTTCTGCTTTAGGTCTCTTCCCCCCAGATTTCTTCAGAAAGCTCTATTGCCTGCAGAGCTTTCCTCAGTTTTGGGCACATTCTGCAGGACCAGGTCACAACCCAGACCCTTTGCAGCAATACCCACATAGGCCTAACAAACACACAGTCCCAGCAGAGCAGAGTTTCCCCAGATTTCCTGTGTTTCAGAGTCAGTAATTTCAGCAAAGACCCACCAGGAATGTGTTTGCTTTCACCAGAGAGCAGTGACTGATTCCTGGCAATTAAAACATCCCACCTGCCAGCTCCATGCCCACAATGCCCCCACTGGAGAGGATGTCACTCTGATTATGTTTTACAGGCACTTTTCTCCAGTATCTCACAAACCTTCTAATTCATCTTGAAACATGTGTGCCAATTTGTCTTTTTGTTTAAGCATTAATCTTCCCGTTGTTCTTTACGTAGCTCTTGTAACAGACTTTGATTTGAAGCGGCAATTTTTCTGAGTTTTATGAATTATCAAACTCTGCTTTATCTCCAAACACATGGTGCAGAAAGAGAACTATCTACAGATTCCAGGTGCTTCCAGCACTGAACAGCAGCTAAGGGAAGACATAAAATGTATGTTTACTTTACCGCATCTGTCTGTCACCACACAGCACAGGAAGTTTTTCCCCTTGTTCTCTAGGCCGTCCTGCTGATTGAAGCCAACAAAAGGTGACAATTCTTGCAACTACAGCTGTAGGGGTTTTATGTCTTTTTATGTGTAACTTCTTCTGAATTGGCTGCCCCAGGGATTTGAGACCTGTACACAGCCCTCTGACTACCAAAGCAGAAAAAAGCCCTACATGTAAATAGTTATAAATAGCTTATTGATTTTTGTGCTGAAAGGTTCTTTTGACCATCATGCCAGAAGAAAACATTTGGAACAGTTTTCCTCCAGGCACTTGAACGATAAAAAGAAGGCAAAGAATAACAGAGATAAAAATAAAGGAGGACAGAGGAAAAACCTCATTACTCATAAGCAAATCACTAGAACCTGGGTATATTGCCTGCAATCAAAGTCGCTGTGTTTTGTTTATACATTAGAAAAAAAATTGTTGGAAAATTTACCGTAAACATGATGGTGTACGTGGAATAATTGGAGCAACGCATTTTTCAGTTAAACTTTCCTTAAAACCTGGAGTCCAGCTAATGAAGAGAAAGACAGCAGTGGACACTGACAGATGATGGTCTGTCAGTAACATGGGAAAAAACTTGTCATTCCCCAGTTCAAAAAAAAAAAAAAAAAAACCACCAAAAAACAATCCCTGCACAGATTTCAGGTAATTTTGGGTATGGGCACTGACTACAGCATAATGTTTATCTTATCCATAATTATGTTAACTGCAGCTTCCAATTACTCAAGAATGCAGAGGCATATTTGCATTTGTAATTGTTTGTTCACAATATTGAAAATCTGGAGGCATAAATGCCTGTACTTTTTAAGAGTAATGGAAAGACCCTTTACCTTAATATTTCAGAACAAAGAGTTGCAGCTTAGACAGCAAAAACCTCAGTAAATGCCAGAATAAGTAATGACCACTTGCTTCAGAGGAAAATGGGCCAGAGAGAACTCTATTAGATTTCTGTTTCATTTTGGTTTTTCATTTCAATTTCCAACTTTAAAAATTGAATATGGACAATGTTTGATTTTGATGATTTTTTTTAAAAAAAGCAAATCACGAGAAAGACTAAAAAAACCAACTCCAGCATTTACTTTCATAAGTTCTCAATTTGAAATACATGACATAGAGGGGAAGACAAATTTTTTAAAAATTACATACAAGTCACTGGAAATTTCATTCTTAGAGGCTAACTGTTCAATACTCCTGGGAATCAGACACTGGATGCTTAAGTATGAAACCTGAAATCAACAAATTTGAAACGCTGGATTTGTGTGTTTATTCTAGAAAATTCCTGCTTTCTGATGATATCAAAAAATGTGTGATGTCTAATGCAGAAAATCTCCAAATCCTCTGTGTTATAAAATACACAGTAACAGACCTTAGAGCTTATTACAAACACAAGAAACTTCAGACAGACGATGGATAGGAAATGGATAAATATTGCAACAGTAATTAATAATTAATTAGATCACAAGCAAGACTTTTACTTTTCTACATAATCAACACACATATTTGCAGAAATTCTAAGAATTTGATAACACGGGGAACCTGTGTATATTCAATTGCTTTTGTAAACAAGGAAAGAATTAAAAGACAACTTTGGAAGGAAAAGCTTTTAGATGTGTTGCTATTCAGCCACATATCCAGTAATAGAGTATTACAGGAAAAAGTGAATTAGAGATTATGTACAAGAAAAGAATTTACACCTCCAGGTCTAAGTTTTGAGGAATTTTATTGGTCATCAACAAAGAGTCATCATGCCCATCCATATCCCCAAGAACATTTACAAACTGGTGAGGAGTTTGAGCTTGGTGACTCTTCAACATCTATCCAGGAAATAGAGTAATCTATTTTGTTAAGGCTCACATCACAAAGAGAACAAAGATATCTAATACTTAGCCTCTGACATAGAATGAATCAGAGACAAGGCAGCAAAAATGTGTTTAGAGGAAGAAAAAGGCTTCTGATAAACACAGAGCTAGATGAACAAAAATAATCCAAGCTCCATTCTTAGCTCTGCTCAAGGAGCCTTTTCCTTTCTGCAGCCAGAAGGTAGAATTGAATCTGATCCTAGGGCTGGTGTCACCTACCCTGACAGCACACGGGGCAAACTCACACAGTCTCCTTTTGGAACAGTGGATGGAAAGTCAGGAGTGGGAGCATAATGTGTTTGTGGGAAAAAAAAAAAAAAAGCTCAAACTGCCTGAGAGGTCATTTCACCCCAGACCTGTAACGCTGAGAAAAGGACAATCATCACCCTCATTAAACCGCAACGAAGCCACTTTTGAGATAAATTAGAAGCCAGATTAAAAGAAGCATTTAAAAAGCGAGGAAATATTTATCAGTGGGAAGAGACAAAGCAAGAGAGCAGCATTAAACCTGGGTCTGAAAACACCAGCAATTTTTCTGCTGGCATTGGCACTTCTGTAGATTGCTTGGATTAGTTATAGAAGGAGAAATCTGTATTTGTGAACATTCTGTAAACATTTAGCATTATGGTTTATTATGCTGTATTGCTGATAGTGATCCTGCATGTACACTTCATTGACTGCTGGTTAATGATCGTCATTAATAAATCCAATAACTACTTTGATCCGGATATGATTAAAACTGTGCCAACTGAGCCATTTTCTTCTATGAATGGCTCTGGTAAAATGCAATGCAGCTTCAAATCTGATGATTTTTCTTCCCACTCTCCATGGATGCCCAAAACTGCCCATCTACAGATAAGCACTGGTAACAATTCCAGCTTTCCAGCTCTGCTCCCATATCAGACTTGTAAGGAATTAATTAGGACAGCTTTGCAAGAAGAGGGCACCGTAACGGGTGTATATAAGATAGGTCAGGGTACATTTGATAATGGTTTATATTTGACAGATTAGGGATGGAAGTCCTTGGTGGAACTGGCTTTGCATCTTTCTAGAAATACTGTAACAAACCAGCCTGATTTTCAGGGCGTGAAGCAAATTACTCTTAAAGTGTCATTGGATTTGTTAACCTAGGGAACTTTGTTGATTATTGGGCATTATGCAGATTTGTGTCTTGTCTAGAACATTCTTTCTGTAAATTCAAATTATCAGATTCTTCTCAACTCACATTCACTGAGCAGTAGACTGAGGACTATAACATCACAAAAGTCCCGTTCCCCACTCATTCTCTTTTTATAAAACAATTGTTTTAAGCATTGTAAGAGCACATTATGTCACTGATATTCTGTAGTCCACTAGAAAAAAAGTCCCTCTTTTTGACACTTCATTATTGGCAGTGTGACAATATTCACTTGCTCTGTCCATGCACCCTGATAAAGGCTGATTGATTGCCTTCAATAATTCATGCCCACTGATAAAGCTGATGCCGATTGTCACCTGTGATCCAGCAGTTCACTATCACAGAACTACCGTCCTCAGATTCCTCTCTCTGAAATGTACCAATAAAATTACAGAACAGATCAAAAAAATTAAACAAAAGGCTTAATGCTCTCTAGTAATATTCTGTCTCATGAACAATTTAACCTTATCTTTTTCCAAGTGTGGGTAGTTCTGGGTTAGAGCAGACTGATGGCACAACAATATTTGCTGTCCTGGGTCTATTATAAAACATATCTTGTAAGAGCATCAGAGGTTTTTTCTGTATAGCAATGGGATTTGCTTACAGATCACAGAGGCCTTTTAGAAATGCAGTTATCCTATTTTCAAAGAACAGTGAAAGCTTGCTTCATACAGAAATATAATTTTGGTGTTTATTCAATGGGTCAGCAGTGTTTTCTTAAAAAGAAAAAAAAAAAAGGTAATTCCTCTTACTGCAGCAGCATCTGCTTTTTCTTTGCCAGCTATTAGCATATGTGGTTTCTTCCTCCAGTCATTTCACTGACATCTGGAGAACTTTATCAACTCATGTTTTTGACCTGGTTACAAATGTCTCTGCTGAGCATTTGCAAACTGAATTGTTTGCAAGAAAACAACAAATACAAAATTTTACTGTACTAAGGGACAGACATATTTTAGAATATCAATACTTTAAAAATACTTAAATAAATATAATAAATAAAACACTTTTTAAAAAAGAGGAGGAGAGAGAGAAAGAGCTATGGTGTTCTAAGAACTATTAAAACTATAATGATTGAAGAACTGATCAAGGATGATAACGAATTGCTCTGCTAGATGAATGAAAAATCACGCACGTATCCCATACAAAATTGTTGACTAAAGACTGAAAACTTATCTCTGTTGCATCATTGAGTGAGTTTACATTTCAAGTAACAGCTGCAGTTAAGAACTCCAAGGTACAGAAAGCACTTTTGGGTAAAGGTTTAATAGCAGGCCGATCTGTCAACTGGAATAAGCAAGTATGGCCCTACTGACAAAAAAAAAGACAAAGTCTAAGTTACCGGGTGAGACATTTGGTGCAAGTCACAGAAAAAAAATGAATTGTGCTGCTTTACAGCACAAGCCAGGAATAACTGTTCCAATTTTCTCTTACAGATTTCCCTTCCTGTAACTTCCATCCAGAAACCCGTGTGCTTCAGCAGACACATCAGACTTGTTGCTTTGGGCAGTACTGATGGCTGAAGCCCTCAGGTGCAGAGACAGGGAGAAAGGGCCATCCACAGCCCAGCACAAGGGATGGGAGTGCTGGAACACCGGTGTCTCAGTGTTATGTTTTATCTGCTTGCACAAATTAAGGAGACAAGCACTAAAATCTACCCAGGCAGCACAGCTGCTGTAGCTGCCTGCTTGTGCCAGAAAACTTCTGATCTCTTATAATCTCTAATATCTTACATGTCTTCTTCTAACAACCTTTTCCATAGCCTGATATGAATTTTCTAAAAGCCATTTGACACTCTGCTTGCTCCACGGGCAGGCTACAAAAGCCACAGGAGGCAATTTGCCCAAACGTAATGTTCAGCCATGCTCATTTTATAGCTGTTGCTGCATAGAACCCACTGGTTTACAGGACTCTCACAGTTTACAGGTTGTACTGGGATCCTTTCAGAACCTGGAAAGGGCATTCTAGCATAAAAAAATCTAAGTAGAATTGCTTTTAAGAATCCTTGAAGGCGTGCTAGTGGAACACCACTACATTGTATAGACATTTTCAAGAGCTATTGAAACCAGACAACAACAAAGTTGCATAAAAAGTGCCTTAAAACTCCAGTTTTGGACTGGACATTTTGGGCTTATTCACAATGAAAACAGCCTTATCTTATAGCTTAATTTATCACCTAAATTCTTGGTTGAGCATGTGAACACAGGTGACAAACGAACATCAGTAAAATGGGTACAAATTAAAGAGACAGAATGCCAGCTCAGAGGAGGCAAAGTATCAATTATCAAAATAAAAGTACAGAGACAATGGGAATAAATCTCAGAACCAGAAGACAAAATGAAAACCAAAAGCATCCCTGCTCCTCAACAAAAACCCCCCAAAACTGCAGCAGACCTACTGTGAAATCGAGTATGAAGTTATGTAAATACAGAAGCACAAGAGAGGAGCATCTTAATGTGAATGAGCTGAGCCAAATGAAATTTGGAAGACAGAGTGGGAATATTTAAATCATTCCATAGGTAACAGTTATCTGCTTTTCTCAGGTGCAAAGGACTTACATCTCTCTCCTGGGCTGTGCATGCATCTTTATTTCATGCACCAGTTGACCTGATGTATAAGAACTATGCAGTTTCTGCTACTTAAAATTGAATTACACACCGCAATATCTGCCTGATGGAAGAATGGCAGTAGGGGACAGGGCAAGGAGACACGGGGAGGACTCAAGTCCTCTGGCAGCACTTTGTTAAACATCCTCCTGCCTTTTTCAAAGGGGAAACATAAGATGTCTTCTCAGAAATCCTGCCTGAGGCACTGGGAAAGGGGACTACACTTTCTAGTGGGGAAGGTGAATATGAACCTGTCTGGAGATGGGAAGTGACAGGTGCAATCACTCAGTGTCCAGGCACGGCCACGCAGCACCTCGCACGGAACTCTCTGCAGCAGCCCACGCCCGGCACGCTGCTGGTGAGGGCCGCAGAAACCAGGGCAGCTCAAGAGCAAATGCTCGTCCCCTCTCGTGCCGCCGTGGGGCAGAGCACAGCCGCTCACACACTGCCCACTGCGTGGGTATGAACCTGCCAGTGCTCCTCACTGAATCACTGCGTTCCCTGTCATGCTGAAGCGCTGCTGCTGGAGCCGCAACAGTGCCTCTTTCTTACCCTCTAAGATGGCTTTGGCTGCGTGGCTGCCAAATGAAAATTATTCTTTAGGAATGGGAAATGTGTAATGAGGAGAGAACAAGAGAGCCCTCCTGCCTGTGTTCAGGAATCGTGGGCAGGAATGTACATACAATTATATGCTCGTGCCCTGTTTCTAATCGGGACTGCCTCTATCTGTAGTTCACCACTGAGTATCCCACTGCACCTGAGGTGATTCCAGCCTGTGGGAGGGACTGGAGATGAAAGACCCTGCACCTACAAAGTGCAGAAACAGCTTTAACCCTTCCAACTCACAAGTCCGTCATATTTCTTGGAAACAATATGCAGAAAATGCTGTTGCCTTAATATTTTTTCTGTTTTAAAAAAGATGAAAACAATATCTAAGTCCTCAACTACCTCTGAAATGATATTTTTGTCTGAAGAGACTTGTGGATTTTCTCCGTAATGTCCTCAGTCCAAATCAGGGACTGGCTGGAGATCACAGGATCCCTCATGGCCATTCCCTGGGGAAACTAGGACATGCTCAGGGGATGATGCCTTCATGTGGCAGGACCAGCCCCAAAATACAGCACGGAGGGGGTTATGTCTTCAAGTTGCATAGTAGGTGAGACATCCAACTATTTTTCCCAAGATGAGGTGCCAAACACAATATAAATTATTATGGAATATCTATGCCTTCAGTTCAGGACCATGACTTGTTTATGAGTGGAATGCTTTGCAAAACATTCTTGAAAAATAGGTTTGCCTATTCTGCCTCCCTTTCCCTAGATTTTCGCAATATTTCTTCTCCATATCTTTCTAATCTGTTTTTCTCACCTTCACCTGAAAGGTGACTTCTTTGGAGGGATGAATGATGAGATCTCTGCAGTGTCTGAAGACAATTCTGGATGAAAGATGCTGCAGGAATGCAAGTCACTACCAGTACTGTATTTCTCTGTATTATGGTGGGTTTAGCCTTATTATATTCTCTGCTTTTTTCTTTGCCAGCTATATACACATGTGAGCTCTTCTTTCAGTCCTGTCCCTCCTCTCTGCTTCTGTTTACCCTACGATCTTTTCAATCAATCAATCAATCAAAAGCTTGTTCAAGATGTAATGGGCAGCATACAGAGCAGTAGTTCTCAACCCAATTTTTAAGGACCCTCATTTGAAAAGGAGGCTTGGTTTGCTCTCACGTAACAGAACTACTTCTGCATCCTAATCCAATGATGGAGATGTGTTACCAGCAGAACCAATAAATTCACTATTAGTTACTACTACTATTCAGTTTGGAACAAGATCCATGGTAGTCACCAAACCCACACTCTGTTCCTTCCCAGAGGGATTTATTAAACACTTTTTTTCTGTTTCCCACATCCACAAATCAGTCTTGTGAGATTTTTCCTTGAAAAATGTGCTATTTCTTCCTGTATTGGCATTTAGCCTCAATGCAGAGATCCTAATTACCTTCCATCAATTGTTTAGTATTCTAAAAACTTGTAAATATGATAATGAAGGCTTGGAGTGGAGGAAAAAATATATAAGAGAAATATATATTTTTGTTCAACTCTAAGTGTTTTGTCATCATCGACTTTCAATACACAGTGCAGCACTGTTGATGGAAAACCTCTGAATTACTCTGCTGGCTCTGTATCACAACATATGTTTAGTATTTATGGCTACACACAGCCCCTGAATTTGCCCTAGATTTGGGCAAATCACCAAGCATTCCTGGAGATACCTCCCTTTGGAAATGTGGGGGAAGCAGAACCTAACTTTACCTTTAAAGAACACTGAAGCACACACACATTTACCAGCTGTGGAGGAGGTGGGCTGGAGGCCAGGAGGTAGATGCAGCAGTGCAGACATTTTCTTGTGCTGAACAAGAAAAATAGTTTTTCCTTCAAGGATTAGATGTACTTTTTAATGCAGCTGGATACCTTCTCCCCCTTGCCTTCTTATTAAATAGTTTCTTTAGTTTTTGGTGAATTTTCGAAGGGGAACACTTTAAATGCCATCACAAACAGATGATAGCTTTGGAGCTATCTTTCAATCCATTTCATCCAGACAAAACCAAAACAAAAGCAGGAGGGAGAAGAAGCCACTTTCCTCAGGATCAGTGTTCCCTACTCTGGCCTTCTCACAGGTTTTCCTGGCTTTTTCCAGAGTGTTTGACACTGGCCACTGCTGGCAAGGTTGTGCTGCAGCAGACAAATGACTGGTTTGATGCACTATGGCAGCTCCCATGCTCCCAAGTGATACACAGTCAAAAAAGGAGCAGGAATTCTTGCACTCACAAATAAGACTTTAGACCAATAAAAAAATCATTTTAATCCTACTGCCCATTTCTCCTTGCTATAAAACACCTCTTCCCCTCAACCTTCTCTGAAAAGTTGCATATTTATCAAGATTGTAATAATTCTTTTTGTATTAAAAAGCTCCAGTTGTACTAGAGATGACCTTAAATGGAGCTGTGTGCCTGTTAAATTAACAAATAGTGCTGTTTGAGAAGAGGGATCAACCCTACAAATAATCCCAGCCTCACTACATTCCAGTGTTCAGTAAAATTCAGTTTCCAGGTAGCTGCATCCAGGTGTGTTCCCTCGGTCCTGCTGAACACTGCAGCTCCCGTGAGAGTGCACAAATCACTCTCCTGCATCCTGCTCCACACAATCCCTCCCCTGCAGATCACCACAGGCTCAGCTTCGCTCGTGCATGGCAGAGCTTCATCCAGCACCAGAAATACATCCCTTCCAGCTGGAACCCTGCTGGTTCTGCTTCACACAGGAAGGAGGGAGCAGGGATGGAGGTAAGCCAGGAGAAGAGAGCGCACATGAAGAGGGAGCAGCAGCTGAGCTCTAGATGCAAGGTAGCTTAGTGGAAAAGCACGGGAGAACCCCTTGATACTCCCCTGTACTGCGCTGCTGTCACCTGGAACCAGCATTTCCTGATCTGCCAAGTGCCTGCTGTAAGATGGAAATTTTATCCCAGTGTTCACTGCAGTTACACCAAAGCATCCTTGACAGAGGAAGGTGTGTGGTTTATAAAACACTCTGACTGGGACTTGGTTTTAACTGTCCAAAACAATACAGAGCTTATCAAACCAACAAAAACAAAGTCCTGCAAACCTCTCATCTGAAAGAGTCCATCCTAATAGTCACAACTGGAGCTAATGCTTAATGGAGGATGATTTTGCCAGGACTTCGCTTTTCTGCCCTCTCTGCAGGAAATCAATTAGAAGTTTTATCTTCCTTTTGAAAGAATAAAAATTCAAAGAATAAGTAATATCTGTTTTAGTCAATACTGCCATTCTGAGAGAGATTTGTAACATGGATAAATATAGATCCAGGAGCCACCGACACAGGAATAAAACAGCACAACAACTGTTTCCTTTCCAAATACTGAGTAAACCTTGTATTACCTCTACACAACAGTCCTCAGAGTTAGGACAGCACTTAAATATTGCTCTTACACTTAATTTAATTGAGTAATAAACCTTTCTCCCTTTCATTTCTTGCTTATGAACTCCTCAGAACTGGCCCGGGTTGCACATTTGTGCATGTGGACATTTTCCTCTCATAACTTTGGGAGCAGCAACCAATTACAGCAGGACAATTCCAAAGAGTCGAAATTGTCATGTATCTACCTTCTGTTAAATGGAATTGTTTTACTCACTTCCCTGTGGCTCCTTTTGAGCACAGAAAAATGTCATTGCTGACTTTGAGAAACAGGAATGGTTAGGCAGTAGCACAAGATGATTGTGTAGGTTCTAGCCAATTGAACTGCTCTAGTCAATCGCCTGGAATAATAAATGGGAATAAAATTTAGGTGGAGTCGAATTAGAGAGATCTTCTAACTTCTTAGAAGCAGGTAGGATACCTGAATATCAAAACATTGGCATTGGACAAAGCAACGTACTAGTTTGTTGTTTCAGACAGGTAATGTAAACAAAGGCACACCTACAGAAAGATAGAAAGCTCAAAATATGTAACTTTTGTATTGCAGTTCTGTTTTCCAACAGAGAACACATGGAAATGGACTTACAAAGCTCCTAGGAAATATGTACAAAACACACACATACAGGATATTTAGATTTTGATGCACACATGTAGTTATAATGCATATACATACTGCATATACCATAAAAAATACCTTTCTTCTGCTTTGACTGCAGCAGCATCATATTTTGCCAAAAATTAAATACCCTCGTTCTTTCACTTCTATGTAATTGATCAAATAAATGAAGATGTTCACTGATCCTTTTGAAGAACAGTAATAGTGACCACAGTAATATTTCCAGAGGCTTTGAACAAAGGTGGACAGATCTGGGGCTTTGAAACATGTTCACTTCTTGTGCCTCAGTCCCCCTGCCATAAAGTATGATACAGGAGTTTTTTAAAATACATGATTTACTATCCAGAAACAACTTAAATATATGAAAAACTAGCTCTTTCTGGAAATACAGTTCTGGCAATTGACTTCCAAGTCTCATCTACTACTAATTTTATTTCACTCTTTTAGTTCATGTTTATTACATCAGTAAAAAGCTAATTGAATGGCATTTTGCTCCTGAAGTGTCCTATGCCACTTCATCCTAAGACGCTGTTTTTCAATTCAGTTTCATTTTCTCTTCCTCTTGATGTATTCCTACGGATTCAAAAAGCAAATTATCAGCCCTAGCTGATACCTAAACCATAGGGTCCCAATGTCCCTCTCAGCTCAAGGGCCTGTGAGCTGTCCTCCTTCAGCACAGCACAGGAGGTGTGAGAGAAATATCCCACTCCATTGGGACAGCATGCTAGGGAAAAAACAAACATCAAACTGATTCAGTGCTGTGAGAATCTCTAGACTGAAGATCAGTCAATATCACTATAGGAGTGCAATGACATATTAATCGAGCAGTGGGACAAAATCTCCAGAAATCAAACAAACTCAGGAATAAGTTGGGAGCTACCAGGAACTTCACTGCCTCCCCAGCAGGAGATCACGTGCCAGTCTCTAGCCAGCATGAATTCATATGTGTGTGCTAGACATGAGGAAAGTGAAGTTAAAAAAAGTTTAAAATACTTTAAAAATAAGATAAAGAAAAAACCACGCAGAAATATCCCGGCCCCCCCCAAAAACTACGTAGTATCTTAACGGGGTCATCTGTGGCACCTTACTGCTACACAACCACTTGACAAATATCCTTCTTAAAAACCTACAAGCTACATTTCCTTCCCTTCAAGAAAATGATGGGACTGGACAGAAAGCTGTAAAGCTCATTAAGGCAGCTGAACACTGATACCGTAGGAATACAGAGAGAATAAAAGCTCTACACATTTTACTTTCTTTTTTTCCCTAGTGAGCTATGACACCTACTGTTTCTCACCCATCTTTCCTCTCACCCAGAAAATTACTCACTATGTAGACACACACATATAATCACAGTAATTACCTTCAAAAACTGAATAATATCCTTGAAATTGAGAGCTTTCATCTTTGTTTCATTAAACTAGGACTTTAGATAAGCAACTTCACATACCTCTTAATTTTCTTTAGGCAAATTCTATTCCTTTGCAAAGCTTTTCTATAGACAACAAAGCTGTGAGGAAGCAGGCAAAGAATTATGAGTGACTTTTACTTTCTGAGTTTTTGTGTTATTTTGAAAAGCCTCAGAGGCATTTCTGGGAAGGAAGGAGATAGCAAACAACAACAATAAAAATTATACTGTCATTAAGGATGCCTGAAATGACATTGTCAATGTTAAGGAAACGTTTGTGTTTGTAACATCTCATCATTTAAGGCTGCCACTGACAAATTGCCATAACTAAATGGCACTGCAGATGCAGCACTTGCCAGCTACTCTGTGCACAAACTTTGACCCAATCGAATGGGTTTGGATACCATAGATTTAATTAGGCAGACAGAAACTGTTGTGTACCCATGAATAAATCTTTGTAACAGCAACTTCACATTGATCTTTTTTACACAGGCAAGAATTCAAGTTATGCTACATTGTTATAAATCAAATTATAGTGAATGTCTTGGAGAATTTATCAATGGATATGATTGATTTTTTTTAAAAGTACATCTCTGAGATGCATGTTTGTGCATCTTAATTCAAACCAGTCATCAAAGAGCACGTTAGAAATCATTCTGATTTCTTTCTCTGCATTTTGCTCTACATACAAAGAAATTAGAGAATTCATGGAGCCCTGCATCAGGAATACTGTGATGTCAGAGCACAATTCCAAACGTTTTGCATTTGTTGTTCTAGTGCATCCGGCTGTATCCGACTGTGTTTTTCAGTGCCTTATGTTTTATGTCACCTCCATTTTACGTTTCTTCTGCAAAACATCTATTTAAACCTTGCAGCCCTTCACCTTGCAAGGAAAGAAAACAGATTAGCAGATGCAGAGTGCCCCCCAATTCACAAAACTCTGTAGATGTACATTACTGCTAATAAAATCCTTATTGTTGTGCTGCCACTACAGGAAATAAGCAGGGGCACAAGGCAGCAAAAGGTAGCAGAAGGGTTAGAAATACACGGCAAGAGATAAAAGGACACAATTTTCTTGGAGAATAAAAGGTGCATCTCGGTGTGATCTATCAGTCCCTCCTGCTGTCACCACAAGCTGACCCCTGTGCTTTCTTTTCATGGTGAATATGCCCCAGCTAGCTCGATGTAATGCTTCCTTCTGACTGCAGGGCTCCCACTGAAAATTAGCTACCAAAGACAACTCAAAACAGCAGAAATATTTTCAAAAACAGCTGAGACAAAATCTGAGTTAGGAAGCAGACAACCCAGTTTTCAGCTAGATACAGATTGCAGATTACAGGTTGAAAGATGTCAACAACTGTTTTCATCTCTTTTGAGGTTAAAACTTTTTGTTACTATTTATTAATTCTAAGGTAAGGGGGAAAAATAAAACACCCAAACCCTTCCTATTGCTGTGCTATACAGATGTTGTGGGGAATTTGCTGCTAAGAGAAGAAAGCTGTGGGCTAGGCAAAATGCACTGTGGGCAGCCATAGCCTGCACAGTCAAAATTTCTGTTTTTTTTATCTCATTCTTGCTACTCTTCGTAATAAAAGAAAAGGTTCAAGCAGTATCTCAGACCACGTGTTACAGCTCCGGGTAATCTGTCTGCCTTTACCATCTCCAGGCTATTTGTCTGCCTTCAGCAGATACCTTGACTGTCTCTGGTAGTTTTTTAATGAGAGAAGACAACTTGAGTGTTCTTGTTAAGCCTGAGAAAGAGCACTTGGCAAGGCCACGGATTTTAATGGAGCGTGTCTTCCCTACCCTCTATTGCTACTTGTTTGGCAAACACGGTCATTGTTCAGCATAAAAGCAGCATTTACCCTGTGCCAAAACAAAATTAAGTGGTACACTGTGGTCTCAGCCAGGGTGAGGGATTTATGGTACCAGGCATTGTGCAAAAACAGAATTAATGACAAGACTGGAAACCTTACAAAGCAAAGAGGTGGGATAAGCTAAGAAGTGAGGGGAAAGAGAGAACATGTTGGAAAAGATTCAAGGGTCTACTATGGAGTATTGAAATTGAATCAGCAATGTCTTTACTGTATTTCTATTTTTTCTGCCTTGGACATTAGCAAAACTGTTCCTTCTCCACATTTTTCTATTCTTTATCCATACCCCTAAAGGGGATGATGATTATTTAGCTACGAGGCTAAGGCACTTTGCTGAGAAACTCAGACCTTTACGTTTATCTCTGCATTATCTTATTCAAAACAAAATATATTCTCCAGGTTAGGTGTTTTACATGTCCAACATTCAGCAGCATCACTCTGAAAAACTGTACATGGTCCTCATGGCATGAGGGAGGGAAAGGGACCGATAGTTGGATCTTGACTCCTGAAACTTTCATGTGGGTGAGATGAGATTCACAGAAAATCTGCTTGTTACAGCAATGACACCGAAGAAACAAATACAGAGAGTTTTCCAAATTAATGTTGTGCTCCAACCTCTCTAACTCATATAGTGACACAGTTTTTTCATGCACTGTACACTGCACAAACCGTGTTGTCACAGAGGTAAGCAATAATCCAGAGAAGGAAATGTTCACAGCCTGCTTAACTCCATATTACGAGTTCTAATGACTCCAGACATACATCACAGATTATGGACAAGGGTAGGATTAGGTGAACATTTCCCACTTTGGGTTTTAAATTAATCAAGTTTAAAAATAGCCTGTATTTCATAAGCTACTGACAAGTAGAGTATTTAAGATAAAATATAATGTTTCACATCATCTCCATTCAAGACACTTATTCAAGCCTTATACTTTCCTTACAGACATGCCTCCTTCTTTTGTGTACAAAACAATGGTTATAGACAGCAAAGGCAATAAAAACGTCATCTTCTGTAAAAAGTTACAAGTCTCCTACTACTCCAAATACCATCAGTTGCAATTTTCACAGTCACTAAATTCCATAAATGCTTTATAAGTTCTGTTATGTATTTCTAAGACACATGGTGTTTATGAAGCTTGTCACACTAACAGCTCTGAAGACTAGAATCTTCTATCCACATATTCTTTTGCTTCTCTCCCACCCCATGATGTAACTTTAAATGTTTGAAATAATTAGACTTTTAAAAAATGTATTTCCATGAAACATATATGCATACTTGTTGGTAAATGTGTGCAAACGCACACACATAATGTCAAGGCTATAAACAGTTTCACTGTGTTGTTTTCTTTAAAAGATAAATTTACAAGCTTGCTATCTCAATAGTTGCAGTGAAAAGCAGCATGATCTATTATTTCTTTTCCTTTGACTGTAGCTTACTACAAGTCTTCCAGGTGTCTCTGTAGTATGCTGATTGAGGGAGCAAGAGACTGAAGTATGGTTTCTTCCTTCCAGTCCTTTGAGATATTTCATTGGCAGATTCTTATTCCTGAACAGAATTGTCCTGATTTTGCTCTGGTTTGATGGCTAAGCATTGTGGGTATATGGATTGTGTATTCCCTAAAACACACAGTATTATCTTTAAGTCAGATATTCAGGGTAACAGAAGGGTAAACCTGGAAATTATTGGGTTTGCAGTCAGAACGAGAGAGGTGTGTATATTGATATTTCAGAACGATGCCTACCAACAGGAATAAAGATTTACTTTGCTGAGCAATGTCATGTTGGTTTACCAGAGAGATGATCTCTCCCAGACTCACTGCTCAGTGCTAAAAGTGGTTTGAAACTGCGTAAGAGAGGGATGAGAAAAGTGCTGGTCCATGACCTGGGTCAGTAGGAGACAGATCTCCCCTCTGGTGGCTGGGCAGAAACTGTTCCAGCCTAGAGTGGACAAGAGAAGCTGTTCTGTGTGAGGGTATTGGTGTTCATAACAATAAAGGTACAAGGAACATACACCCAAACCAAGAGTTCATTAGGAGAAAGCATGTTCATAAGGGAGGAGCTTTCCAAGGAAAGCTTTTACTAAAGCTAACACTGCAGTCCCAGGCAGACCTGACAGCGTCACTGTCAGCAGGGCAGTTAAATTCCTGGTGCATGGCACAGAGACTGCAGTTACTCTGTAGACATTAAACCTGAATGCAAAAACTTTACTTCTGTGGTTGTTTTTTTTGCAAGAGATTACAAGCCAGACTTTGGATAATACAGCAGCACAGAGACTTCATCCCACAGACCACCATCCCTCTATTCCCCACCACCCAAGACCTGCATTCCAGTGTACAGTTCCCCACATTTTACTAGACAAATACAGCTACAGCCACTATGCAAGGAAAGTTAATATCCTGAAATTAGTAATTACTCCAAGATTCAGTGTCTATCTTTACACAGAAAGCCATTTTTCCAGTTTGACAGACACTGGCAGTACTATTCCCATATATTTAGGTCTCACTTTTCCCCTAAAATTTCTAGAACACATTTCACACTCTGTACAGGCAAGTTACTGTCTAACAACTGCCTGAATGCAGTGAAGATGAAGAATCCAGTTTAGGCATCATGGAACCAGGGACCATGCTTACATTTTATAAACCATTATGAACTGCAGTTCATATACCTCTTTCTATCATGTTTAGGAGCCAAGGAATCAGAGGTGTCAGAAATATGAAGTTGATTAATCACTGAAATAGCTTTCTCAAGGTCCACTGCATTTGCGTACCACCTACAGTGTTTATTCAGTCACACGCTATAAGCTCTTTGAAAAAATTACTATCTTCCCCTCAGCAGAAAAACTGGGAAAATGGTCCAGGCTAGACTCGTGAAAAGAAACTGTTCAGTTTGCTTCTTAGCATGAAAAGCCTTCACGGTAATTTTCTCTACATCTCCCTAAGAGAAACTGAGAAAAATAAGTTTCAGCCAAAATAAGTCAAAACATTCTTGTAAATGTCGACTTTCCTTCTAATCTAATTTTCTTGCATTACAATGGTAGAAGTGTATGGACAGCATTAGGGGGAAGTTATTTTTGGTTTTACACCAGCAGGTGTTTATCAATCACGTGCTGTACTCCCAACTTTCAGAAATTCAGCATAACTTGTGAATGAAAGGGGTTGCAGTGATTTGCCAAGCACAAACACAAATCATGACACCTGACACGTGCTGAAGTCCACTGCCACCCATTCTGTTTTCCAGATCTCTAGAACATTGGTTTTGTTAGTTCATTATCAAGCCAAATTCTCTTACTATCAGTGAAGAATTAGCACCAAGTTCATGCAATGTCCTCATCTGTGCCTGGGCTCCCCAGACTCCCTTTCAGTACAATTAATCATAACAGCTCCTTAGCAAAACAAATTGTTTTATGCTTCACAGTGGCTTGCACTGCCTCAGAGAGCACATCCTGCTGCAAAGGGGGGTGAGTGCTCAGCTGTCTGACAGGCAGCACTTGGTGTCTTTAGAGGAAAGGTCAGTTTGCTCTTACTTGGAATAAAGTAATATCAGATTTTGTAATGATGCGTTAATGGAAATACTGCCACAGTAAAGAGGCGTTCAGAGGGAAATCCATCTGCAGACAGAAGCTGAGAAAGCAGGAGGGACCTGCAGCTCATTTGCTAAATGTAATGATTCATCGGTACAAAAGGACAAAATGAGAAAACATGTAGGTGAAAGGACACTGGATGTGGAAGTTGAGAATTCAGACAAACTGATACTTCTTTATGGAACGGGAAATAATGTCAGATTTTAAATGTGTCATTAGGAATACTCTTCAATCTCCTCATAAGCTTGTCTGCTAAACAGTCCACTATGGAAAAGACAGGGGAGATCTGATACAATTGTTACATTGATTTGCTAAATCAGATATCCTGCATTCACATTCTTGCTGTAGGTGCTGACAAAACAGGCCCATAATCCAACATTTACATATTAATCTCTACTATAGTCATAAAAGATTAGAATACTGATAAAACACATTGAGGATGGTGGGGAAAATACTGTTCTCTTAAGTTTCTTTTTCCGTGTGGAAACAGTTTTGTTAGCTATGCACCAAGAAGAAAAAAACCACTGCTATCCCAGTCTGAAGATGAAATAATTACAGGGATAAATACAACTTCTAAATAATCAAAACACTCCCAAGACAAGCACAGTTCCTTTGTTTACTTTTACAGCAAACAGATTTAACTGTCTCATCAATATTGTCAACTACTAAAGCAAATGTTCCTGGCAAGAACCTGAGATACAAAGAACTATAAAGACTATATTTTTATTCTGAGTGGAGGTCTAATCATAGCAGCTTCATGAGAAGTTTTTTTGCACAAATTAGCTCTTGGCAAACAGATTTGCTTTCATCAAATCACAATTCACTGATGTTTCTGGCATAGAGCTTTTATGCACACCAGGATTCTCATGTGAAAGAAAAGGGAAACCATATGTTTCGATTCACCTTCAGTTCTCTCTGCCATATGATCTCATATTCTAGTGACAAAACGCGTTTAATGAACACAATGTGTTGAAATCTATTTCCAAAAACGGGTAAAATGTAAAACACTAAACCCATTTTAAGACTAAAGATCTGTATTAATAAAAACACTACAGTTCTGTATAAACTAATGAATTTTCTTTTATTCCATAACCTGGTTTTCCATAAAGATACTTCAGGCTCTAAGAACTGATTTTGCTTTCTTGTTAGCAAGTTTGAAGAGAGATCAAATGAAAAGAAAAATCCACATCTTGAGGATGTCAGAAACTTATTTTAAATGCTGCTATACTAATAACTTAAGGGCAACTACTTTTTTAGAGAGCCTAGAAAAATATTCTTTTTTCAATTAATAAAATATTAGCTTTTCAAAGTCCTAACTCCTTTTTTGCAAGTAGTAGGTGAGCTTGCTCTCTCATTTCATTTTTTTCTTCTTTATCAGAAAGTTGAAAGATAAATGTTAGACTTTATCAAAGACATAGATTGGTAGCTCCCCTACACCCTTCTGAAGTAGAGCATAAAATGAGACTATATCCTTAAATTCTAATGCCACAGAAATCAGCATCTATATACTGTACCAAGAAAAGTATCAGTCTGCCTTTCCTGAGTAATATATAGTTCTGTAAAAGAGTTGCAGTTAAATCTCTGGCTACTCTGTATGTTTAAGAAAATAAAACAGCACCAGGATTATTTCATATTTCTCACATTGCACCAATACAATAGCAAATGGATTTGCAGGTGGCTGCCCATCCTGATGGGTTTTAGTTTATGCTATCTAGTCTCAGAATTTGAAAGAACTTGCTCTTAATGAATCATAGCTGTCTTAAACTGTTGTTTGAACTTGGTTGGAGGTGGCTTTTTTTGTTTTGTTTGGTTCTGTTTTGAAGTGAGACAACACAATGAGCAAAATAATATATAATTGCCTATATAATTCTAGTCTCTAAAAGCACTGTTTCTGACTGCTTCTTTACAACTTCTCTACTGCTTCTGCAACACAATTTTCATTCCACTGCACAAGCAAACATTTTACCCAAAAAAGTGCTGAACTGCAGAATGTACTCCAAAACTACTGCAGTTGGAGTGGCTCGGTCCTTTTGACACCTCGATTCACAGTGACAGTTGTGCTGGGAGTACACAAAGGCTGCAACATCAGGTGCAGCACAGCGGCTTTGCTACTCCAGCTCAGGTTTGAGCTTGCAGCTCACTTCAGTGGGAGTTCAGAGACCTGAGCCTTCACTCCCCAGCACAGAGAGGGCAGAATCCCGCAGCTGTTTGGTTGGGATGCACTGACTCCTCCTCACATTTTCATGTGTACTTGTGGAGCATAACAAGCTTGGACAAACTGCAGGCAAGACTCTCTGCTCTAAATGATGCTTGTTTTATCAAATAAACTTAAGGGAAACACTTTAGTATAAACATATGCAGATGCCATTGAAATAATTATATTTCTGTTCAAAGTTACTCAAGAAACAGGTCTGCAGAACAGAAGCAAAGCTGGTATTAACCTGTCCGTTTTATTCAAGGTACGTTAAAAATAAAAGAATCATCCCATTTACCCATTTGTAAGTTCAATGAGAATCATAGTCTGAAGTCTCCAACAGATTTCTCAAGGAAAAAAGATGATTGCAAACACTGCTTTGTGTCTGAGTTATTTCTTTAGGTGGACCTGACTGATTTTCTGAGTGTGGTAGCAAAAACTTTGCTTTCCAATTCTCAAGAGAAAACACAGCAGAAAATGAAAGCAGAAGGAAAAATTTATTACAACAAAATGAAGATAGGTTCATGTGATGGACACTGGCCTGATTTTCCATCTGCTGCTATTTAGGTAAAGGAATAGTCCCTTCTGTTCCTCCTTGTAAGAAGGACTCAAAGTATTGACATTTTAATGTCAAAAGGCAACCTTTTTCTTCACAAAGCTCAAGATACTTTAAAAAAATCTGGTTAGGACAAAGGAAGAATTATGATAATTCCTTTCTAGGGATAAATAAACACTAATAAATGAGAATTAAGACAAAACCCTGATCTGACATCTGCTAATTAGTCAAGCTCCAGTACCACACAAATTGCAACTCTGGGGCAGTAACTTGCCTTGTTCAGCACCACATTTTCTCAGTATCATGTGTGAATAGCAAATCAAGCACTCCCTTAGCACAGGAAGAAATGTCTCCTTGACAATATCCAGGCTTACACTCTGCACAAAAAGAGCTCACAAATTTACCAGCTTTAGAGCCAAAACTATTCTTATCCCACTGAACACAAAGAGCACCTTTGGTGTTCCTCCCACTCTCTGGAGAGTTTGCTGGAACTCATTTACAACAAAAAAGGAATTCATTTCCACAAGGTATAACAACTTTTATTCCCTCTAAGGCAAAAGCATTGTACCTAATAAAAGTAAACCTATACAAGGAAGGAGGGAGGATTTCAATAAAACAAAACTGGCTGCAACAAACCAGAGTAAATTTTGAGTAGTAAACATCTCCAGTGCTACGGAGTCACAGATGTCTCAGAGTAGGGAGGAAAGAATCCAGCCTAAAATGCAGAGGGAAGATTATCTTTGACTGACTAGGACTAACTGTGCTAGAGACAAAACTATCAAAACATGTTCTACTATTTGCATCCTGCTCAAAAATCTGAATATCCAGTTTTACATCAGCTGGATTTAGTCCCATCCTTCCCTGGGCCCAGCCATCCAGACACAGTTTTCCACCCAGTGAAGAACACGCCTGTCTAAGCCATGAACTGCCAAATTCTCCAGAAGAATGCTGTGGGAAACAGTGTCAGATTCATTGTAATCATTGTTCTTCATCATCATGGATCAGGAAAAGCAAGATATTTTCCTTGCCCATTGCACTCTGCAGCATCCAGAAACTCTGTGCTGTTAATCCTCCCTCTGCTTGAATTGCACTCATTCGTTATTAGTTGATGGAATTTTTCAGATCAGCCAAGGAACATTAAAAACTTGACTACCAACTACTTTGTGTAAGAACATAAAAGGAGTTTCACAAGTAACAGAAGACAATGAGCCTTTTTTCTCCTATTTGAAAGAAAATTATTTATATCAGCTTTCATAATTTGGCCCATTGAGATTCCAGTCATCAGCCAAATTCTTTATTAGAATTGTGTGACAACAAGATAAAAATTGGTTGAAAGAAAAGCCAGCTGAATGAAGACAAGTGTAAAAGAAGGGGAGAATGATCATTGCCGGAACTGAGATACATGATACACATTACTGAATGAAACTTAGCTCCTTAGCTCACAGAGGTTTGGCTTATATGGGGTTTTTCCTTGTTTAATAATGGGGTTATGTAAACAAATTGAACGATTACAGAGAAAAAAACTTGTGAAGTTACTTAGTTTGTATGATATTTCAAGAGCATGTAGTATATGAAACACTGCAGTATCATACTGAGCCACGTTTCCATTTCTAATCACAAAAAAAATCAGGTGCAGCCTTCTACGAGACTGATCGCTAATTTAAAAAAGGAGAACATCAAGCTATCCAAGCAATATCCAAAATACACCCAGTTTATGTAGAAAGACCTAGGTTTGTGACATATTAAAGTTTCAGTCTACTGCTTCAAGCAAAGCATCCCGCATTGCACTATCAGTATTCTACTGCTGGCTGCTTCAGTGCCCCTGAAACCACTGCTACCTCCTGTGGGGATCCCCTGGAAAACAGCAAGTGCATCTCAGGAGGTGGCATCACTGCCTGACATCCTAATTAAACGGAACAGCTTCTAGTATTTATTGTTTAAAGGAAAAAAAAAAAAAGTAGGATTCAACATAAGGCAATCTCAGGACTTCATTTACTCAAACAACCCTTTGCATATATATAGCCTTCTTAGGCAAATGGATCTTGAAGAGGTAAAAGTATTAAAAATTAAGACTTTCAACCTCTATCCTAAAACCAGTTATGTAGCAAATCTGTAGCACGGCAAGGTTAAGTTACTTGCTGAGGGCTAGAGATCAAATTGCAGGTCTTTTCCCCATTGCTCAGTTATCCATAAGAGGATAGAAGAATTATTGACCACAGTTTAACATTTTGTTCATTTATAATCCAGTTGTTATTGGAGTAAGCTTTCTTCACATGCCTCAGCTACACACTGTTATTTCTACTCCCAAAGCTTTATAACAGCTTAGTCTCTCTCACTGTGTGACACAGTTATTTTTAACCTAAAAAGCATGTCATCCTGTCATATGGTTCCCTCTGTCACTTCTTCCATCTCAGTGTAGGAATCACGCTTTGGAGCACACTGCTGTCATAGTAAAATATTGTAGACAGTACTGAGATCAAACCAAACCCAAACTACCCCATTGTTATAATCTTAATAAGCCAATACATTTAAGAAGCCGTATCTTTTAGCACTGCTGCTTCAGTGGCAAGCAGGAAAACTGTGGTGACGGATCTTCAAATCCAAGAGCCAAACGCAATTTTCCTCTACATACTGTTACTATCACTCAGCACAGTGTTTGTGCTTTAAGTGCTGTTCTAGAAATACCTCCTTCTGTACCAGAACAGATCCCTCTGGAAACCAGGCTCTAGGCTACTGATCACTTTCATTTTATTTACAAAATTGCAAATTCATTTTCCTACATGGAAAGTTTTATTATTCAGACAGAGAAGAGAGTAGGCAAAAGAGGTGTGACTTAAGTGTCTCATTACGTTCTCCCAGCAAGCAGTACCCGCTGCAAATTAACTGCTTGTAGGTATAAATATACGCTGGAGTTTGCAATACGAGCCTTCTGGCCAACTCATATTAATTAATTTGAAGAAAAGAGGATTCATTCCATAAAGTTTCTTAAATGGAAAGCATATTACATCTATTTGCACCAAGTAACCCGTAACCAGTAAAGTCCACAATGTCTGTGCATCAGGAACTGAGGCAGACACGGAGCACATTAGATAATAATTGCATAGTGTTTTCTGCAGCCAACAACAAACAGCAAATTCAGTTAATTACAATCACCATTATCATCACCTCTAAATTTAAGCCAAATGATTGCAAATGCTGGATCATTTTTCACTTACAATAGCACCGATGTATTTTGGTGCCCTACTGTGATACAGTAATGAAAATACTTCAGGGGAAAAATAATTTAAATAGTTGGTATAGCAACCTAAACCTTTAGGCAGAAGCACTCTCTAAATCCCTGTTAAGTAATTGAATGAAAAACTGTCAACAATGGAAACTTTGTCGACTCCTGTTGTGTAATGTTAAGTAGGACAGAGGACATTTAAAGAGAACCCTCTGCCTTTCCGAAACACCAGACAGATACATGTCCAAAAATTAAATAGGGAACAGAAGAAACAGCAATAAAGGACAGTCTGCTATGGTATAGAAAGTGGGATTTCCAGTGAGAAATGCTATTCATCAGACTCGAGCATCCTTTCCCTTACTACTGATGAGAAATCTGGTAGCAATTACACAAATATTTCTCTGATAGTCTCATACAAGAGATGTGGCAAGGTTTTGGTGGTGGGGGAGCTACAGGTGGCTTCTGGTAAGCAGCTTCCCTGTGTCCAATGGAGGCAGTGCCAGCTGGCTCCAGGATGGACCTGCCACTGTCCAAGGCCAAGCGATGGTGGGAGCGCCTCTGGGAGAACATAATCAAGGAGGAGGGAAAAAACCTGCTGGGGAAGAGCAGCTGGGGAGAGGAGTGACAACACACGACAGAAACACCAGGGTCAGTAAAGAGGAACGGGAAGGAGTTGCTCCAGAAGTGAAAGCAGAGATTCCACTGCAGCTGGTGGTGCAGACAGGGAGGAGCAGAGATCCACCTGCAGCCTGTGCAGGACCTGGAGCAGTTCAAGGCCAGGCTGGATGGGGCTCTGAGCAGCCTGGCCTAGTGGAAGGTGTCCCTGTCCATGCAAGGGGTTTGGAACGAGCTGATTTTTAAGGTGCCTTTCAAGCCAAGACATTCTATGGCTCTCGAAGGGGGCTGTGACCTCCATGGGAAGCCTGCACCGAGTCAGGATCCTGGCAGGACCAGGGGATCTGTGGAGAGAGGGACCCACAGTGGGACAGGGGAAGAGTGTGGGGAGAATGAAGTGACAGACGTGTGATAAACTGACTGCAACCTGCCTTCTCTGTCCCCCTACACCACTCAGGGGAAGAAATTGAAAGCGAAAAGGAATTGGGAGTAAAGCTGAGCCCAGGAGGAAGGGAGGGGTGAGGGGAAGGTCTTCTAAGTGATGTCTCCTTGTCCTTATCTCTGCCCATGAGACTTTCTTATTTTTTTGTCCCTCTGTCCACCTGAGGAGGGGAGTGATAGAGAGGTTGGTGGGCACCTTTTGCCCAGTCAGGGTGTATGCACCACAAGAGGTACGCACACAGCAAGCACAGGAGCATGAAGTGAAGAAAAACCCCAGAGCTGCAAAACTGAAACTAAAATTGAAAGTTTACTTTTGTGACACAACAGTTCCAGCCCTAATTCAAGTGCAAACTTAGACTCACAGCAAACAACCGCTGAAGAAGCTTTTTCACCTGTGCAATGCATGCAGGCAGGTTCATTCCCCATCCTCTCCACAGGGGAGCAGCAAGCATTGTCTTCAGATTTTAATTACAGATGAAATGTTTACACTTGTTGATTTCCTTGCTGTGAGCTCTTTTTTCTCTCTTCACAAGTTCTTCTAAAACCAACTTATTTTATTTTTCTTTTACAGATATTATAAACCTTCTCAGCTGGTGAGAAGGAGGAACTTCTGGGGTGAAGGAAAATCTTCACTTCCCTGATCACAGGGAGCTTCTGCTTACCACAGCTTTAATTCCTTGTGCTTACCACTGCTTATTCCATAAAGCCTTTACTCTCACCTCCACCCACTTCATTTGTATTTTCCTCTCCTCCCCTAGGCACTGTAAGTGACAAAATGAGTATTTTTTTTCTTTTTCCTTTTAAGTAGAGCCAAGTTATTAGCGCATATTTCACTTCTCAGCTGGGCCTCCTAATAAGCTCGTTACTGCTTAGAGCCAGGCTAATCAGGAGAGGAGTCAGGATGTCCAGCACAGAACCAACACAAAAATGAAAAACAGACTAAGAAGTGAGGCTGGAGCTCGATCCTAAGGTTGGGAACACCAACGGAGCAGTCCAAAGGTGAGCAAGTGCCTCGCCACTGCCGACCATAACAAAGATCTGGCATTAACAAGCACAGTTCTATTAATGTCCAATTTTGTGATAGATTTTTTTTTTTAAACAAACTCAAAGAAGTTTGGTTGTTTTGTAGCCACAGACAGTTTAACATGCAGTACAGCACCTTTTAACGCATCATGGCCCTAAATTTCAAATGCATTGGTTTGCAGCTGCTACATTTGTTGTGGCTAACGCTGCTGTAGCGTTTGCTTTGAGCTCCGTAGTCTGAATAGCAGCACAGACACGCCTCACCCTGAGGAGATGAAGACCCTTACTCTGGGAATAAGCAAGTGCAAAAAGAGTCCAAGGGGATCCAAAAGTGAGCCAACCCAGCAAACAAAACACATCAGGCAAAGGAAATGTGTGTGACCACCCAGATAAGGACACAGTACGCAGAGGCTGCAGGGGAATCAGGGAGGGATAATAAATAGCCAGTACTTCCAGTCATTCTGTAAAATGTTTTTATAGCTTTTTTCATAACTTTTATAGGTTCCAAGGAATGACAGGACACACCTTGTAACAGTAATACATAAAACAACAAGGCTTCATAGAGCAGGAATAAGAAATAGGCTGCAAAAGCTGATGCATTCAGACCCTAGTACCAGTATTCATGCAGACCGTGGTAACAGTGTGCTGTTGTAGTTCCTTAACATCCATGAAAAATAGACCCTCTTAAGCAGCTTGTAGAGATTTCTTTAATGCCTTTGAGATTTCTGCAAAGGGGAATGAAATGCTGTGATTTCTGTGTCACACGAGCACTACAAAGCCCTTGTTCTGTGGGAAATGTGTCTCAAGCAAAATGAGATTTTCTTAGGTTTTCTTCTAAATTGTGTAATCTTAAATTTCATCTGGTCCTGTACCTTTCTCAACATTTTTCACATGTTCTCAAAAAAGAACAAACCCACTGTGAATACTTCAGATATTTGTCTATATTCTTTGGGTGAATTTTATTAGGCCCTGACACTTTGAAAATATTAGGTTCATTTAAATGATTTTTTTTATTATTATTCTACATAGTTCTTATCTAGATATTTCTGGTGCTAATTGTGTTACTATGTGATCTCAGTTAAGTTTGCTAATGAAGAAATACACAAAATATTAGAAAATCCTTTCCTTTGGCATTGTGTACTCTTAGCTTTCCCTCTGGCTCAAATAATATGCTCCTCAAATATAATATTTCTCATTCCCAGTCAGTCATAACAGTTGTAAATTTTGTAGTGTATAGTAGCTACAAATAGTTCTGAAATCAAAGACAGTTTGAATGACTGTAAAATGTAGATTCATATTACGTGGTCAACGGAGTGACACCATAAATTAATCAGATTACACTCCTTGTATCTACAAGCAAAAAGTGGTGGAAGGAAATTCATAATCATCTATCATCCATTTCTTTATCTAGGGATAAAGGCTTCTGGAGCTCAGTGTGATACACTTCTTACCCAGCTTTAGAGCAATGAACAAGCCTTGAAGCCTCTCAGGGGTTTGTTCTTACCAGATGCTAATCTGGAGAGCAAATCACCATCCCTGGTCCGGTCTGGCTGCTGCCTCCAGTGTGCCTCCCTAACAGCCAAAACTCCTGCTCGCTTCTGGAGATTTGAATGTCACCAATTCTGCCTTTTTCAATAGAAGGTATCAAAATAATTCTGCTGCTAGAAACATAAGTCAAGGGTGGCCATTTCACTACAGACAAAGATTTGAATGAAGGAGGAACAAAAAGGCTCATGAAAATTAGAAAAAAATGAGTACTGTAAATTCTGTTTCTTAAGCCATGGGAATTATATGGGGCAGAAGACAAAGTTGCCCAAGAAAAGCAGAAAAACACAATTCACATAGAATCCAAGAAGAAGCAATATGTTACTGAGAATGATACATGCACAAGGTGCTACTAACCCCAGTATTATGCAAAAACGGAAAAGACTGTCCAAGTATCTGCGTGTGGTACACAAGACACACATTTTATTTGTTTTCTTACTCCCCCCACTTTTCCTTCCTCAAAAAACTCCACGTGTATTCACAAATGTTTTGCAAAAGAAATTCACACAAGCATCACAAGATACATTATTTCTAATGATCAAATTCAAAAGCCTTTCAATACCCCAAAATTAAATATGCACAGTAAAAAAAGCATTACCATCGATTAAATTGGAAGGACAAAGGGAATAAATAACATCCATTAAAGATTCAGGTTATGCTATGGAAAGCTATTCACCACACAAATTCAGTACTTATGCATGAAAATCCAATTGACACAATAGCTTATAACCGTTCCAAAGAACCTATTATGGCCCATCATGTAAATGGTTACACATAAGGACACAGCCATTATGGTCTGTGGGGCTCTGGATCAGTGAATTAAAATTTCTCTGGGCAGAACAGACTTTGAGCAAACAGGCTCAAAGGAGCTGTTACAATAAACTATGCTAAGACCTGTCTAACTAACTCCCAATTACACATTAACCCACTAACACAAGTAGAATTGCTAAATTTTGGAAAATTTAGTTAGTTACAGTACAGAAACCAACATTAAAAGTCCATGTTCTTGAATGTGTACAATATAGATGTCACTGTCCTTTACTGTTTGAAGAAAGAGAATAAGTTGTTTCAGATGTAAGTTGCAGATAGCTGTTAGAGGGGTGGAGTTCCTTTTCAGCCTAACAAGTAGGTAATTTAGATGGGAGTCACTACCAGCTCTTTTAAACTCTGTGTCTTACCTTCAGCACAAAACAAATCCATTTTTGAGGAAAAGCCCATAATATGAATACTGCCCATGAAATCATGGACCTCCTAGTACCTTCCTTAAGGCAAACAATAAAACTTAGGCATATTTATTGATAATATATGATTTTTCTAGTGTGCCTTTCATTTCTGAAGCTCTGCTTGAGCTTTGATGCAAGGTAGTGATATTCTACTCATTTTGTGGATGGCAAACATGGTAAAACAGTTCAAACAAAAAAGCAGCAAAGCTGAAATGTGAACTCTGAGAGTGCCAAGTTCTCTGTCTCGTGCTAGTCAGAGAAGTATTGGTGATGCTTCAGTTACTGTTCAGTTCTTGCCAAGACCTCTGTGCAGCCTTTCTTTGACAACATACTTTTCTTTCAACCAAGTCTCTAGATAGGAGTAGTAAAGGCTATTAAAAGAACCTTGCATTTTCGAACCTATTAAACAATTACAGCATATTCTCATTTTGAGAAGCTTATTTTGAAATATTTAGAGGGACCTGATCATCACACCTGCATTGTAAAACTTTTGCTAGTTTTTTGCAGAAATCCAAATGTCAGCTCTCCATATAGTAAAGCCCAATTATTCCTCCAATACTCTTTGTTTTTTAAACCCCTTCCCCAGACAGCAACATTTTCTACTTTTTTCAAGGACATGTGAGTTTTTGCTGGTGGTCTGTAGCTCGCCAGATATTCACCCATCTGGCATCCCTTTTAGTTTATTTCTCTGTAGATGGGTAAGACTGCAATTTGGATCAGCTGGATAAAACCCCTCTGCAGCCCCTGGCCATCCATTGGTAATGGTGCCTTCTGTACCCAGCAGTGCCCAGGAGATGCCATTTGCATGCACCGCTCTGTGCGACAGCCAAACCGAGCTCCCAATTCCCACTTCCTGTAAACAGCGACTCAGATCACTGAGATAGGGCAACGTTTCATCAGTACCACTGAGAGGTCAGAATCAGTCCAAAGCAAAAAGCTTTAGGATTTTTGTTAATTATTGTGGGGCTGCTGGAAGTCTACATTTCATTTGAAACGTCTCTATCTCAGCTCTCTTTGCCTTTTTTTTCCTCCAGGGTTGCCTCTTTATTTTTGTGGGAGAAAAAAAAAAAGATGTGTTAAGTTCTTTACATGCACTAGGCAGGCACTGAACTGAGCAGAGTCAAATCCCCCGGTGACTGGATGTCTGCAGCCCAGTTTACTGCACTTCTCCTTTCAATAAGCAGGTGAGGCAAAGAAAGGAACAATTTTCCTTATCTGCTGCTTGCTGCTGAGTTGCAGCAATGGGTGGGGAGGCAGCACCATCTCTCACTCCAAGCAGACCTTTCTCAGCTGCATGCCCAGAAATTGAAATTTTGAGATGTTTATAAATAAGTAAAAACCTGCCTGTATTTAATGCAATGTGATATTTGCATAATTACTTTTCAAGGTAATGAGTGTAACAGAAGCCAAACCACAGAAGGTTGAATATTTTTAGAGCAGCCTGTGCCAGCAAACAAACACACAACTCTTGTATCAAATTGCAGAGAAGTTTAGAACCAACATAATTTATTTAGAAAACAATAAGCACCTATTTGTGCTGGGCAGGTGGCCAAGGTGAACAAATGAAAGACATGTATGTAATCGAATATTAGATGAGCCATCATTTCATTTCCCACCATTTGTCTCTTGGAATATCTGTAACCAACCCTGCTGAACAAAACATTACAGAATAAAGGTGGCTGTCAAACTACCTCCTCCAAGGCCTAAAAAACAGTTGGGCTGAAGCAAATAATGAAAATTTGAAAGAAAATATTCTGGGATGGGGGTTCCTCTCTTTGTTAAATGATGAAATCAGGACCATCTACAAGTAATGTTTTAAGTCACAGCATTTTAAGAAAATAAAGCAGAGCAAGAAATATATAAAACCAGCCTGCTAAAACTGTTCTGTTTCAGACTGCTATGGGCCAATGCTGCTGAGAAATATATTCTAAAAACTAGAAGGCTTCTGCAAACATAATAAAAAGAGAGAACAAAAAATGAAAAGAGAACTAAAAAGGCGGTTTGAACAATGTCTCTTTTTTAAAAAATGCAAACCTGCAACTTTTAGTCTCCACAAATGCATCTTGAGTTAAAAACAGCTGGATAATGTACTTTGAAAATATAAGCAGAACTCAAATAAATGGAAAAAAGGGACTAGATATTAGCAAATAAAAATTTGAAAAATACATGAAACATGTGTCCATAAATGTAAGATTTTGGCTTCTTGCTCCTGCCATAGAAAACAACATTAGAAGTGGAACCTGAAAAAAATCAGAATGGTAAAGTCTAGATAGTAAAAGACAAACAAAATTACTGGAGATCAGAGAGGATTAATTTACACAGAAAAATTAAACATGAACTTCTCTGCTGTGTTACTGAAGACCTCAAGTTCTCACTAACATTTCCAGGAAAGCTAATGTCTGTAGGAGAACGAAGTTCTCAATATCCATCCAAGTGACAGCAAAGCAAGGATAAAGTAACAGCCTGCCTGAAAGGTGTAAACATCTGAGAGCAGGGAGAAAACTTCCCAGGTACCATGACACAACAGCGCTCAGAAATTACTGCTCTCACTTAAGCAGCTGGTATTATACAAAATTTAAATCAACAGTGAATATGTTACATATTGAAAATTCTTTTCAGGGGCAAAAGTAATTCCAGTGCTGTCCAGTATTAGAGAGAGTACACAGGACAACAATCGCCCATCATCCAGTAAAGAATATTTCAGCTTCAGGAAGAGAAGGAGAACTTTAGCTTTAAAAGGACATTTACTGGGATGTGCATGTCACAGGAAGGTCACCTATCAGCCTGAAAGCCCTTGTTCCAGCCAGTGACTCAACAAGAGAAGTGACCAGAGTAGTGTGGCCAGCCCAACTACCACACCCATATACACCACCTATAGCTCAAATACCCAGGAAATCCCTTTGCTTCTGTTTCCTGGCACGAGTTCTTGCTTGGTAAAACAGGAATATTTTGCTTTCTTGGCTGCACAGAATTTGTATTTCAATCATTTCATTATCTTGCTACATACAAAGTGCTTCAAAAATTTATAGGAAAATTTGGTTCCTTCCCCTGCATTTCTTTTGCCATACATATGTTAAACAACACTTCAGAGAGAAATCTCAATTGTGCAGCCATGCATCAATCTTTTAAATAGAGTTCGTTGCATTTTTTCCCCCTCTTCTTCACAATAATAACTAAGGCAGACTATAAATTCTAGGATTTTGGTCTGCAAATAAAAACGTCCTGGACATGCCCTTGCATTTATTAACGTGTTAGTTACCATGAGATTTTTGCACTGCTTGCTGTTAGCAGCTCATGGCAGGAAACAAACCATAGCAAATCTAAGATCAGGTCAATAATTCTACTGTAACTCAAATGCAATATGAATATCTCACAAGACTCATAAGCTGAAGGGGAAAAGGTTTCAATTTTTTTTTCATTTAAAAAACGCCCTCAAAGCTTGCATTCTCACAAACATTTAGACACATCAGTGGCTTCCCTAGGATTACGTTTTTTTCCCCAGCAAACACTCTGAGCAGAAATGACATTGTATTTTCTGGCAATTTCACCCTTTGAAACACTCAGCTTTTCATCAGAAAGCCCGCACAGAAAATACTTACGTTACTAAATATATACCTGATTTTCACAGACAGCCCTGAATGGGTTAACTCTTGCTCTCCCAACAGCTTATCTGAAGGTGAGAAGCCACAGTGGGGTCATAAGAAAACCCAACCATCCAGAAACCAATTTTTCAAAGCAGTTTTTGAACGTCGTAAGACATTACAAACTAATGCTGCAGGACCCAGTGCTCCAAGAGCTCCTCTTAGGCTAAAGAAGCCGTGGAACTCTGTCCTGGATTCTCAGCACTCCGGACTCAGCGCACGGCAGGTGAGCTGAATGGTTACACTGGAGCTGTGTTACAACTCCCAGTGACCTGCATCAGTCCAGAGGGTAAGAACAGTGAGAGGAGATCAAAGTTCTGCCCAGGGTCCCACCCACTGTTTCCAGCAGGGATCAGCAGCAGAGTGTAGGAATGGGGATATTTTCCAAGCTTTCAGAAGGTGTGGCTTAAGGGTTCTGTCAACCACAGGGAGCCTCTTGGTATCCAACAGCTCATGAGTGGTTTTTTGAATTTGTGTGCTGTCCTTTAGAGATCCTGACAGCTTTTGGCCTGTATTATAACCCCTGTGCCAGGAGTTCCACCCTCTTCAGCAGTAAAATCAAACCTGAGCTTAGAAGTTCATTATACCCACCTGATATTTAAAATTTCTTTCTACCAGATAAAGCATCTCTTATTGCCTATCTCCTCTATGAATGTCTACAATCATGGAAAAATTATGTCAATGAGTAAGTCAAATGGAACTAAAATAAGACATCACAGGGACTTTCTAACAGAAGTGCCAGATAAATGTAGGTGAATCTTGTTAAAAACTTATCAGGGTGATATTTGTAAATTTGAAATGGAAAAGGTAATATTCATTGTAAGATCTAAGTTTTTCCCTTATTCACCACTGTTGATACATATTTATATGTGCTTGGGTGATGATCTCTTAAAATAACAGCTGTTGCATAACTTTCTTTTGGGCAGTTATTCCTTCCTAGCTTTTCCAAGATTTATTCAGAAGTAGACAAGTGGACAAGAAAATGCTTTAGATAATTCTTTTGAAAACTTTGCAGTACAAGTTATCTCTACCTGCTACATTTTTAAAAAATCATTTTAGGGAATGATATTTATCATTCTTGTTGTCACTGGTGGAAATCTATCTGGAGAATAAATCACGGAACAATGTCTCTGAGTCAAGCAGAATCAAGTTCTGCATTTTCTGCACTTCCATGAACTGACTCCACTCTAAAGGAGACTGTGGTAGGAGTTTAGAAGTGGATGTGCAGAAATTCGGTAAAAATGCTGGTGATTTTATGTCGAACAGATCTTTTCTCATCAAATAGTTACCTAGTGAATTACTCAGAGAGGAATAAATTTCAAGTGAGCCCTCATTCAAGTCCCAGTTTTGCTATAAAACTAGAAATCAAATCATCACAAGCTTATCCAGCCAAACACCCGTTTGACTGGGTTAAACACATTAAAAGTAGATAAAACAATAAAAAGCCCTCTCAGCTGAGTTTATTCTTAATTAAACACAACAGACCAACTGTGCTGTGCACCTCAGGAAACTTCAGGGGCTATGGAAGGCTCCAGATTAGATTATTGCGCATCATCCACAAACTCACCGGGAATTTTGCTCAGCCACAGGCAGGTTTTATGTTCCACATGGAGTTTCTTTAGATGGTTAATCAGAAAACTCTGCTCAGAGTTTTGTTATCTGTTTGTCCTCTCTTAAACGCAAATAATTTCTTGTCTCTACCAGCAAATGTATTTGACAAAGAGAGGAACCTGTGGTATTTAATGCAACACCAGAAAATGCTCTTCTGAGGACAACATTATGGGGCTTTTGTGCCCTGAGCACCACAGGATTTAGGGCCTTTGAGACATACAATCCTTAAAGACACCCCATTAATACAGCACTGAAAGCAGGCTAATAAAACAGCCTATTCAATGGGATATTCTAAACTCAGTGTT
Organism: Oriolus oriolus; assembly: GCA_013400235.1. Lineage (NCBI taxonomy): Eukaryota > Metazoa > Chordata > Aves > Passeriformes > Corvidae > Oriolus > Oriolus oriolus. The sequence continues at coordinate 3,448,094 of VXBT01007138.1, read as the reverse complement.
GTGTTAATGCAATAATTAACATCTTATTGACCTCAGAAATGACAGAGTTTGCTTGTATCTGCTCAGACCAGAGCCCTCTGAAATCTCTTGGAACCTGCTGAAGCACAGAGACAACCAACACATGAATACTGGGAAAACATCAGCTAAAGGAACGTTTACTCAATTCTTATTTCCCAGACACAGACAGGGAGGAGGGGGCAGAAAAGCAAGGAAAAACAGATTTCTGCTACTACAGTAGGACTTCAGGATGCTGTAACCTCTGCAGTGCCCTTTCCACAGCATGGAGGGAGGGCAGGGTATGGCCCTTCTTTATTTCACACATACCAGAAAGCCTCACAATTCATGATCTCAACACTGCAGAAGGAAGAAATTTTTGCTAATCTTTACAGTGAGATTACAGACAAATAAGAAGGTTTCTACATGATTCATTGTCTCTATCTGCACAAAGACCAGAGCTAATCTGAGCCTTTAAAATTTGGAAAAGATACATTGCCTCTGGCAAGTCCATACAACTTTACATTCAAAGTTTCACTCACACCTATTTGTCAATTAATGTGATACATCAGGGAAAGCACCCTACCACATGCAGGGTGTGGTTTTATATTGTGAGAGTACTGTTACAGAATCATATTTCCATTAGTCCAATTTCCTTCGCTGGCTAGATGGAAATGGAAAGCTGAGGACACTTCCTCAGTGTTTCAGTGAAAAGCATTTTCAGGACAGACCTTGAGCAATCTTTACCATTACTTATCTGATCAAAACCCCACAACTAAGCTTTGCACAAAGGGCAGGATGGAACTAAAGATAAAGCCTAAAACATTCCTTTCATCACCCTAAAACAGCAAATCCTAGCCAGCTGTATCATTAGTCCAATTTCAAATGCAAACCGTGGTACTTAACAATGATGCTTATTTCAAGGGCTTTTCTCACACCTCCTGCCAACGTGAGATTTGGCAGCACAATATTGATTAGAGGAACAGAAAGCGCCAGAGATATTGAAAGGGAATAGATGACAATTTCATGGTAATTGAAAACTAATTATATTTATCTAGCAAATAATCACTACATGTTCAATGTTCAATTTCAAAAAAAAAGGAATGGAAAAGCCAACGTCCACTGTCCTTATCATAAAACCTCATTAAACCCTTATTAAAAAAAAAACATATATATATATATGTATGTATTCTCCTGATGGCTTGATTCAGTCCTCTCTTCCTCAGGCTCCTAACTGGGGTCCTCTCCCTCAGGTTCCTCCTGCCTAGAGGTTACACAGCAGAACATGAACTGACTGCTCTGGACTGAGTTCTGCCCAGCACAGGGCACACAAAAAGCAGATGTTCCAATATCAGCAATGTGTTGTCCATTTATTATAATTTTACTTATCACAGAGTCTGTATGTGTTACCTAGGGCAGGTATGAGTTTACAAAAACCCTGTGTCTTTCTTTCCAAGAGGCAGGTATAATTCTCTCATTACTTTGTACTTTTGAAGGTAAGTAACTTCAGCTAGAAAATCTCCCCGAGACCACACTGCTTGGCTCAGTTTCACTGGCTAGCCAGGCTTGATAAAGAATATATTTTAATAGGCTACCATCTGTAACCTTCCCATTATAGCCTCTTTTCCAGGATGTGTGATATGTGACAACTTTGTTAAATGCATATAGGACTACTCTACCATGCAACAGCATTTCAGTGTGTCACACACTGGAATTCAAATTATGCTATTCCTTTCTCAAAAAAAATTTACCATGACTTCAAGGAAGAAAGTAATTCTGAGAGTTATGATGTATTATGATGTATTTGAACCTAAGTTTAAATCCTTACACTAAACCCAAATTAATTTTGTGGCATCGGGAAGGCTCAGAGGAAGGAGGAAAAAAGGAATAGAAATCTCTGTGCACTTGGAACTTCCCTGACAAATCTTGCTCACCATTACAAGGGACTAAGAGGAAAATGTGTCAATTCTCTTCTTTCTCCTACAGGTACTGAGAATGGGGATGTCCATCAATGTGTAGAATCACACAAATGCTTTGGGTTGGAAGGGACTTGAAAGCTCATCTCATTCCAACCCTGCCATGGGCAGGGACACCTTCCACGGGACCAGCCTGGCCTTGAGCACTCCCAGCAATGGGGCAGCCTCAGCTTCTCTGGGCAACCTGTGCCAGGCCCTCACCACCCTCACAGGGAAGAATTTCTTCCTAAAAATCTATCTAAACCATCTGTCACATTAAAGCCATCACCCTTTGTCCAATGTTATCTAAGGCTTTCCCTCAGATAGCCCTGTCACAGGCATTGACGAAGTACCTTCCAACTCCATTTCATAACATTTCATTCCTTGAAATTACACTTGGGTTTCTGGTAGGATTTTCCTTTCCAGCTTATAGAATACAGATTCCCCAAGAGTTTTAAAAAATATTTCTTTAATAGCTTTATCTCCTTCCTTCATAGATACTAATTAATTTTGCACTGCCTTGCAAGCATGAAGATTTCATTGCAGAAACATCAACTGGTCAATAATCAAGCACAGTGACTCTGCTGGTGGTAGGTGCTGTGGATGAACATGTTGAAAACAGTGTTTCAGAAGGAAAAAAGAAGTGTAAAGGTCAATATAGCTCTTTGCACTGACATTTAATTTCCTCATTCCATTTAGCTATGTAGATCTGAAAGTGCAACAGGGAGATAAAAACAGGATTTATGTTGTGAGACTTGAAGTTAAAGCCAAGGACCATACTAAGCCAAAACTCTGAAGCAAATTTAAAGATCTGGTACAAAGAAAACAATACAGGAGGCCAGAACGGTACTTGACCAAACAAATAAGCCACCCTGGGAAAACACGTATTTTTAACATTATCTGGATGTTTATATCTACAGTACACTAATAGAGGGTTGGGCAAGACTCTTTCTTTCCCCTAGAAGCTCTTCCCCACTGCACACAGTAAAGTCCATTTACAGCAGCACGGGCATGAGCTCAGTTTCCCCTGAGAAGGCTACTTGTCACAGGTTAGGAAAATGTCTGTTCTTATGGATCAATGAATAATAGCAATTTGATCATCTTCACAAGTTGCAATGGAAATTAACACTTAGAAACATGTGCAGTATATTTTCACTACCCTCTCCCATTATCATCAGTCCTCAAAAATCACCTTTTACAAGGAACTTCAAAAGAATTTTCCACTCAAAGTAACATTACCACTCTCAAGGAAAAAAAATAATGAGTACATAGTATTTCACCATACCCAAATTACCTTTAACTTCTAAGTTGGACCAGTTCCTTGAAAAGCTTTTTTTAGGCGAAAGCTGCAGTTGTGATTAGTCCAAAGATAGAACTTTCTGATACCACCCAAATATAGACAATGCTGCTACCAAAAATTAGAGCCAGGTGCATAGAAAATAAAAGGAAAAACATATTTATAGTTAATTATTTTATATTTTCTTATATTTCATAACTATTTTGTCTTTCAACAGCTGTTAAACTATCAGGACACCTAGGGCCTGATAAGTGCAGCTCAAACTCCTGTATCCTGGAACTTGGCCTCCATGAGCAGAGGATCCTAATGACCCAAGTCTTCCTTTTGGTTCTATTCATATTCAAACCTTTACCTTCCACCCTGTAGATTTTCTTAAAACCTCAGTTTAGACCAGAGTTTGTTTTAACTCTTTAAATAGATCGATTTCCTACCTGGAAAGGTAGTGTTCCATGCACCTGTCAAGAATTAGTCTTTTCCTCTCCAGACAAGGAACAAGACCCTGTTGTCACTTTATCTGTTCTTAATCTCTCTGTATGAGAAAAGTGATAAACTGATTAAAGTTCCATTTTTTTCTGAAAGAGAAGTCCAAGTTTCAGGTGAAGGAATTTTCGGATGATGAAAGTACATCATTATGTAAACACAAAGATGAGGAGCCATGGCTGTAAAACCACATAAAAGGGATTTCTGTGTGATGTTAAACATCAGTCTGATTAGAAATGGTAACAATGAGATACTTTGTGCCAGAGAGATCTTACTTTTAGTTCAAAAGTGTCATAATACTGAGTTAAAAGCTCCTGTTCAAAATCAGTCAGAATAAGTATTTGAAAATTGATACAACTCATAGGATTGCATTCGTCTTCCTATTGTTTAATTTTAATAAAAGATGCTCTGTTAGAGATGCACTTATGAATAGACTTTCTGTCCAAAAATTCTGAGTTAAGGTTCCATCTTGACATCAGGTGCAATTCTAGAAAGAGGAAGCAATTTAGACACCTGTTTTAGCACCGAGGAAGATATTCACAAACTCTAAACCACAAAAGACCCATAGGAGCCAGTGATTACCACAGCTGTGTTATCTGACCAGCACTGTAACATGGGCTGCAAAATGCATTTCCACTTTCTTAGGCACCAGGTTTTTCTTTATAAGATTTCAGAAGGATCCTTAAATTGCTGAACATCTCCATTTAATTACATATAGTACTGATTAAAAGGTTTCAATGCTCAGCTGCAGTATCTATTTTTTATCTCGGAGGATGAAAGTCATCTTTCTCACAACTGATGTACTAACACACCTGTCAACAAATAATTGTCACGAAAGGCAGGCATGGCTTTGATACTTAAATCATGTCACCCTTTACCTATCATGTACTAGATTAAACTCAAAGCCTCATTACAGTTGTGATCATTAAGTTCAACCTAGCTAAAAAATTGTCGCTGTCTCCTGGTTCACATCTCCCCAGGCAGCTGCTTTCTTTGGGTAGAATGACTCTGAAAGGACGAGGTAAAGCACCCCAGACATAACAGAGCCATCCAATCAGCTATTGCAGACAAGCACACCACATAACTCTGAGCATAATAAAATCCATCCTAACACCAAATGTCCCCTCTGCCCCTGTGAATGGCTGCTCCAGATCCTAATTCCATTCATAGTTCTTCTTAATTTCCACTATAAATTTGTTCAGGGGCACTGTAGACTCATTTTTTGTTATGCCAGCATTGTTCATCATCTGCAATAGCTCTTCCAACCTCCACGGTGTTTATCCCTCAAGTTTTTATAGAAAACAGGAAGATCTTCTCTCTCCACTTGTTCTTTTAGCTTGGCAAATATTAACTTTAAACATGAAGATACTGATTTCCTCCCTGCCCCTTTTTGCTGTTCTGGGAGAGGGCAAGAGAAAGCAAACTCTTTTCAATGGCTGCCTGCGTTCATAGGAGACTCTCCTGAAATCATTCCCTCTGGGAGCAAACCTGATTGTTCTAAGGACCAAATAAAATGTGTATTTCCTCACCATATGCCATGAGAACATCCGTGCACACCCAAAACCTCCTCTGCAGCCGCTAAGAACGGGGCTGTTTGTCTCTGCTGCCCTAGATTGAAAATGTCGATGATCACATTTGTATTTCACTATGAGCAAGGCTACGCTCTCAGAAGAGATTATGCAAACACAGGGAAAGTAATTAGGATGGATATTGCCACTAGTTCTTCAGATCACTTAATCACACTTTTCTGCTTTAAGCTACGAATTATTTATCATAATTTCCCTGACAAACTAAATGTAATACACAGTGTTTCTCATTTTAAGAAGCAAGCTTTTTCTTCCAAGTATTTATCTTTGTTTGAAATGTTCCTGTTAATACTGAGCCTACAGATGAATCAGCTTGTATTGAGAGGGATAATATATGATTTGAAACTGAAGCTACTGTCATTTTGAATCTTTAGAGAAATATTTTATTCTGAAATAAAAATACTTTCAGGATTCTACTCCTACAAGAGTCTTCCAAATTAATTGGCAGGTCATAGTTTCATTTCACTGCTATCTAAACAGAAAATGGTTTTGCATTTTGTAAATGTATTTTTTAACCACTTCTAATTTTTTTAATCAGTATATAAAATTAATTAAACCTTGACTCCAACTGGCTCCTTTATATAGTATAGACATGACACTGATCTTTCTGAAGCATTATGTTGTTGGATAACTATTACAGGCACATTGAGAATATTTGAAATTAACTATGTTTGTACATCAAAATTAGCATTTGCTATTTACATATATTCCTTTTGGTTTTCTTTGCCAATCCAGTTATGCCCATTTTTCTTTCCAAACTGCCCCACTCTGTAAGATGTTATTAGTATGGTTATCTATCATAATACGGGGGTTTTTTTCAATTTTTGGTCATCTGTCATAATATGGGGTTTTTTTTTTTAATTTTTGGTTTTCTCAGATTTTTTCAGTGGCAAAAAAAGATGTGTTAGAGCTGTTACAGGCCTAATAATATGTAGATAGAAAAAATATTTAAATTATTTTTAAATAGTGCTAAAATTTACTGGATCTGATTCACAGTCAGCTGGGAATTCCACTGAAAGATTCCCATTGCTTTATAAATGGGCATTCAATCAGGTCCATGGAGAGCACATTATGTACTAAGACCCTTCACAACAACTTCACTCAGTGCTACTCATCAAGAAAACAGCTGCTCCTGGTTTGGTTCAGTTTTTGCTTCTGCTTTTACTCATTTATGTCAAAATTGTAGCATTTTCCCGTAGGTTTATCTGTTCAACTGTTTAGTTATATATGCTCTACATTTAATTTGAAACTTCTTATCATTAAGTATCTTTGCAGCTACTTCAAAGTGAAGAACCATCAGAAATGTTACCAGAAGATTTAAAAATAAGATTAATTACTACAGTTAAGGCATCACATAAAACCACACCACTCCATACCAATATTAATTCCAGAAGCCATTCAAAGACTTCATTTGTAGCAATTTCAAAGGCCACAAATCCCCATTAACTTAAAATATCTCCCTTTCCAGAGTGATTTATCTTTTCCCCACTCAGCATTCTGATGTTCTCCTAAAAATTTTTATAATATGTTTTGCAGCTGCAGATAATGTCTTTTAATTAATTCACCAACAACTGTGCTCTCTTTTCTCAGTAACAGACAGCTCCAGCACTCTTTGATAAACTTCACTTATGTAAATTAAGAGGTGACGCTCTGGATAAGAAAGGTGAATTTGGGTACCAGGCAATTGCTTATAAAGTTTTTATTAATTAGAACAAATGTTTGATTCAAACACTGCATAAAGAATGGCACAATGCACCAACACTTATTTGTATTATGTTTGGCTTTGTTTGCATAACGCAGTAATAGCCTAATTTCAAATTTAGGACTGATGCTTTGATAATAAAATACTTTAATGTATAATTTAGGCCTGACCTCAGTTTTGCCTCAGACATATGAAACACATTATATAAAATAAAGGAGATCAGTTTTAAAAATAAACTTGCACTGCTATATTGATGAAGTGATCTAACTTCCTAATTGATCCTGCAGCCCATTACACACTTTCTATTGCTCAAGATTGATTAAGTGATAATTGCATTTGATTTAGGCTTTATACCATGAAACAAACAGATCATCACACCAAAAAATGATGAGGCTGCAGACTGGACAATCAATTGATCCATGCAGCATTTATGTCATACTCTATAATATCACTGATACTAAATTCCATTAGAAAACACCACTTAAGCTGTCATTTTTTTAACCCTTTCCTGCAATTTGTTGTAGATAAGAATATTTACAGGGTCAGTCACGCTGAATCACTTTCCTCCTTCCAAATGTCACTGCAAACCAGGAGTTCATAAGGCCCCTGAATGCCCAGGCAGCTGCCTTTGAGTGTCCCATGCTGAAACATCAGACATCTTTACACTGCTTTTTGTGAACCTTGGATAATGTTGTGGGGTGGTTTTGGCTTTTTTAAATATTGATTCTCAAAGTAAGTGGGTAAAAAAAGAAAACAAATTTCAGTTACTTCCCTTTTGTTTTCATTGGCAAAAAGCGCTCCTTCAAAATCAGCGTATGGATGGTGTCACGAACAGGATTGTGCCTTGTCTCCTGACTACTGAAACGGTACCAACAAAGCCGCACAAAAGGCAGCTATAAAACTCTCTCCTCTAGCTTGCTTTAATATTTCTCCATTGTTTAAGTGCTAAGAAATAAAAGTTCAGCACATGAGATCTCTTTCCCCTCACTCAGAGATTGTTCTGAGCTGGTGCAGAGTGCCAGTGCTGTGTGAGCCTTCTGTAAAATGGGAGTAACAAAAAGTGAACGATTAAATCACTTGTCAGCGCTCTCATCTTCTCTTCTTATTTTCATGCAGTTTGACCATAACCACAGATCCAGGCAACACTTCTGAGTCCATGTTTGCAATCATAAGTGACTAATTTTAGGATGTTAGGCAATTCAAAAAAAGGAGGGAAAAGGGGGACAGAATATTAAATAAGTGACTGTGTAAGACAAAATGGAATTTTCAAACAGAGTAATTAACCACCATGATATTTCATGTACCTGTTTTATACAACTGCCTCATCTGGAATAGTCTGCACATGATGATTTGTGCTGTCAGTATCTCAAAGCTTCCCTTCCCTCTGAAACATTAAGATCAATGGAATGGGGCTGAACCAGCTGGGAATTGGACCCAAGAGCTTTTCAAGTAGCTATTCTTCTCCCAAAAATAAACAGTATATCAGGATCTCACTGATTCCCCAAATGTTGGTAATAGTGCTTTGCTGCAGATGAGGCACCATTATTGTGTCCTTTAAAGCATGGACTGCATGTCTGAATCCACTAACGTCAGGCAGTAACAGCTGCTCTCAAAGCAGGCTTTTACCTGCAGAAACCAGCTTTCACAAGGTAAATGTACATTTCTGCTGAATATTGGGAGCAACTAGAGCTGCATATAGGATAGTGAAAATCTCAAGAGAGATTGTTATAGAACAGACAAGAAAACCAAAAGCAATAACTGAGCTAGAAGAAATGAAATTACTTATTCTGCATCCTGGACCTATTCATTCATGAGTCTGATTGCTTTTTTTATTTTTAAATAGAATTTTTTTTCTTTCTTTTGCCTTATTTAACTCATTTTAACTTGTCTCCAGATCCATAGTTCCCAAGCGGACTGCAAAACACTGCCAGAAATACCCATGGCCTGTGTTAAACCAGTTCAGCTGGGATAATCCTTGCTTTACAAAAATTCTATCACTACATAAACAAATGATTCCAAGCATTTTGCACATTTCAAACAAACAGCAAACAGGACATGCTGCTGTGGATGTCTGGCTAGTGCCAGGACAGAGACAGGGAGTGCTGCTTGCCAGGCTGCAGTTTACAATCTTCTTTCCAAATGATCTCAAGAGTCCCTCAACTTTGTTTGAGGTCAGCACACTCACAATTTACCCAGAAGTAAAGCTTGGATAAAAATCCAAATAAGCTTGTCAGAAACACTCCTGGAAAAGAGTAGTGGCCTGTTTTCTCTTCTAGGAAGAAGCTGTTCCTCTGCAGCACTCAAGGGATGGACTAACCCACTGTAAGCTCTCCTAAAGCGCCACATATGCAGTCTTGATTACTGGATTACTATTTCTGGACTCAAGATTTAGAAGAATTAGATATTCTTCTGTGCTGAAGTAACAAATTTTAATGCATTTCCTAAATTTCCCAAACCATTTGATTAGGCTGACCCTTGCTGGACACAAGCCTTTGCTAAAAAGAAAACGACCCCAGTTAGAACAACTCTGTAGTTTCCTTTGTTGCCTATTCTCTGACATCAGTAAGGGTTTAGATCATGTAATAACCCTCAAGTCACTACACTAAAACCAGTCCATTTTTTGATGCAATTTCACAGTAATTTCACTTCCCAAAAGCCTGCTTCTACTCCATTGCAAGCCTGTCTATTCATTTTGTTTTGAATGCAAAGATGGATGAAATTAAGATTTTTAGTCAACCCAAGAATTCAATTGCAATCTGAATATATTTTAGTATGTATTATATATGTACTTATCAGATACATTATATATATATGATTGCATACACAATTCCTATTAACACAGGGACAGTCATGTCCCCTATGACCTTTATTCCAAATGGAAAACACATACCTCTCTGCTATGTATTTTTGTCCATACCACTGCCTTTTCCTGTGACCTTTGTCTGACTTAACCTTAGATATTTTTGCTTCTTCTTCCTCACTGTTTTCCCCCTCACAAGTCTTCCACAACTTCAGATAAAAAACCGCTAAGAGTTAAATATCAGTTACTGCTGGAAAGCAAAAGCTTCAGCCCTAAGTTTGGAATTGAAGAGATGGAAGAACTTGCAGGATAAGGTATTTTTCATTATTGCAGTCTTTGCCTGAACATACATAACGAATGTGCTTGACAAACCAAGTATGAAATTGCTACAGGCAAAGGGCATTAACAAATTGGCAAATCTGGTGCCTTAGGGAAGTAACCAAGATGAAGTTGCCTATCTGAAACTGCTGTTCTGTCACTGGCTAAATATACACTTTCTTCAACTGCTGCAGGGTATAAACTGAAAGTAACTTGCTGAGAGGGTGCTGACTGAATACTTTGAAGGAGACTTCATTCATGATGGCAGAGCAGTACATCAGCATACGCCAGTGATATATTCAGGGAATTCTTCTAGGGGTCAGCAAGGATATTTGTCGACCCTGTATTGTGGTGCTGTGTGGAGTATCTTGTCAAACTCACTTGTATCTGATATAACTGGAACTATTTAAAAGGCCCAGGACATGGAACTATAAATTGTCTGTTTCTGCACAATCCATATGGCCTTCTCCTGCCTCGCTTATGGAAGCATAAACTGACCTGTTCACGTGCTCATTTTCCTTATAAAGGACATTTTGAGACTGATATAAGGTTGATATGCAAAGTAATGAGGCAAAAGTACACCTTCAGATTGATATGCCAAACTTGTCTACCTGGTAAGAAATGGCTTAAGGTGCAAGAGTTTTAAGAAAGACAATGATGGATCAAAGTTCTAAGCATTCTAACTAGAATTTTGGTGAACAGTTAACTGTGCTTACAGCTATGTATCGTGATCACCTTTAGCTCTAAAAAAAATTAAATAAATACTTTACTACTACTGGTGGTATTAGCAAGGAACATGGCTGCTGTCTGTGATGACAGACAAAAAGCTGACAGGAGATACACAGCTACTCATTTATCAGAGATTCCCGGGAGACGAGAGTGACCTGCTGCTCGGTTTTACAGCATTAGTGGAAATTTGCAGCTTCAGACAGATTGCAACGTTAGTGTTACAGACTTACAAAGGCAGAAAAATTCACACTGCTGAGGTGAGAGCACAGATAGTTTCCAGGACTTGGTGTGAATTAACAGTTAAAAAACCAGGAGATGTATTTCCTGAGAAAGGCGAGAACCACTGCATTAAAAATTTCAGACAAGGTTAGGCACAACTGAGGAAACAGGCAATAGTAAACACTATTCAAACATGAAAAGAGAAGCATATCAAAGAGGGATGTAAAAGTGCAATTATTTTAAGTAATAAACTGTTCAGTGGGAAGCCAGGCAGCAGCAATCCTTCAGCACTTGAGCTTATGATCATTTCTGATTTTACCTGTATAACCTCATTGTTTGCAGCATTTTGATTCTTTTGGAACTTACACAAAATGTCCTCATTAGGCCCTAGCAATACAGTTTTCCATTTCCTGATTTGATTGCTACTCAGTAAGACCAAGCAACTCTTCCAAAAGGCACCAAACCCAGGATATCCACAAAACAGACCTTCAGAGAGCAAGGATAAAGTTTCTCAAAGATCATGGCTATCATGTCCCCAGTTTTAAAAGTTATATTACAGGTAATGAAGCCCCCTTCAAAGCAGAAGTTACTGACTTCTTTCTAGCAAGGGATGTCAACCATTAATTGGGATTTGAGGCCACTGAACTCTGCTGTCATCTCTTCTCTCCCCTATTCAGAAAACCTGAACAAATTCCACTGCGTGCAGTGGGATTCTCCCTCAGTGAAACCAGTGCCACTGAAAATACCAGCCAGGACAGACAGAGTCACCTGCAAAGGCTCCTACTCAGGTACCCTGTGCTCAGGGCCTTTCAGCTGCCCTTTTAACCCAGGGATAATAGTCTGAACACTATTAAGTCTTTGAACAAAATCATTATGACAAAAAGTTGCAGTACTCATGGTACTACTCCCTTCTTTAACCAGACAGAACTCCTGTGGCAGAGAAATCCAAGGAGCCAAAATAACAAAACAGAATAAAAACTTTAATATTACATTATACTTGTTTCCGGAAATATAATTTCTGGCATCTCTGGAGTACTTCATATTGTAACATGTTTTTAGATGGATGCCTCAAACAATCAGTTAATAGACTAACATTACTTCCACATTGTTTTCACTTTGTCAGAAACCAAGCTAAATTTTTTTGCTTAGCCTTAGCTCACCTCAGCGTGATGCCAAAGCTCAGCACCTGATCTCACTGGAGTGGCCAATAACAGACCTTAGCAGAGCCAGCCCATTTCTAACAGAATAATAGGGACAATTTCAATTCCTACTGGAGAAAAGGATTCATCACTGAAGCATCAAATATACAGCATTGACATATTGTAATGGAACTTGGGAAAAGGAAAATGAATTACTGAATTTACTCTGCACCATAAAGTAAGTGCTGTTGTCACTGATACAAAACCACAAGCAGAGGTTAAAGTGTGCATATCCTGAGAGCAAGAGACTGAGAGTAAACATATGGAATGATGGTAAAGAACAAACATGTGAAAGAGATATTGCCATTTTTTAAATGACTTCTTAATATCTGATTAAGCAGTTCTCTATTAATATCATGATCACAAGCCAACAGTTTCAGTAATCATCAAATGATCTTGTAGAGCTCTGAATTTTAGAGAGTGCTGACTATTCCACCCACTGAAAAATAATCAGACTTCAAGATGCCTCAGACTACCCACAAATTAAGGCAATAAAAATCCCCAGTGTGCTTGTGGAAGGAAATAATTTTCAACATGTATCTGTGGAGAGTTTGATGAAAATCAAAAGCAGCAGCTGCTACTGTCTGTGTTTATTGTATACAATTAATCAGCAAGCCCAGTGCCCTTACTGGATAAATACTGACATTACAAAAACTAGCAGCATATTTTGCCTTGTGAGTGGCAGCCATAGTAAAGTAGTTGATTAAATCACAATAGTTCTGTCTCCTTTGTCACAAAAACTTGAATCTTACTTGTACATGGGAAAGCACTTACTGAAGAATGTATTTATTCTGGCTAAATCAGTTCCAAATGTTTAGAGCTCTGCAAACTCATATTTTCTCTTCACTGCGTTGTAATTGCAGAAATGAATCTGAGAGTGGCGATTCCATTTTTCTCTAACTCTCTGACCTCTTTCCTCTGCCCTGATGCTCAGCATGTTTGGGAGAAACATCTATTCAGAATTTTGTTGTCCAGCTTATATGAAACCTGCTAGGGATGTGTATCTAGTCCATTTAAGTGTTTGGGCCACTTAAGTGTTACAAGCCACTTGTAAGACCAGCTTACATGGGGCAGCAGTCTCTGATATACTGTATTTCATAAGGAGGTGTGGAGATCTACCTGATCCAGCAAAAAATGGAAAGGGTCGATTGCACTCACAGCGAGAATTTGTGGCAGCTGCAGCAACTGATTCATTCCCTCAGCAGATTCTGTTTAAACTCATTTCCGAGTGTGCAAGGGTTCCATATTTCTTAATAGAACGAGATCATAAACCTTTTTTTCCCCAGAAACACTTACTACCTTTAATGACTTTAAAGCATCCGTTCAGTGCCTTACCCACACGAGCAAAGACGTGGTTTGCTAAGAAGGCTGTCAGGGGTCACCTATTTCACCACTCTCAGAGAATTTACAAAGTCCACGTCACTACCAACGGCAGTTTAACTCGTGCTTGAAGCACTCCCATGTTCTCCGCTTTCTTTAAGTAACCTTGCTCAGAGAAGCAAACGAAAAATATAAAACAAACAATCAAGTTTTAGGCTTCTCATAGGAAAAAAAACATTCTTTTGATTCTAAGCTAAACATAATCAGCTTGATTATGTTTTGAGTCTTGCAGTTCATTTCTCCAGCTGGCACTGTTTGAGTAGACCAATTACAGTGCCTTTGACCAAAGTGGTTAAAAATGAACAATAAGCCAAAAAAGCCAATGCTAAGTAAGTAAAGAGTGCGCAACAAGGCATAAATAAGAAACCATTTAAATTGACACGAATTAGATGGTGACAAGATAGACTGTGTTCAGCACTGCAACCTGGCCCATGACCTTATAAACAATGCAGATTATTCCCATTTAGGGAGCGCTCAGGAATGAAGCTCTCTGAACACATAACATCAGAGAAGCAGCATCCCACAATCCTACTGTATGGCCAAAGACTGGCAACAGGATTTCCATTTTTAATCTTGCATAAACAGAGCATAACATTTTCCAGCAGTCCTCAGTGGGAAGTCACATAGAAACTGACACATAGCTGAAAAATAAAATTTCTCCTTGAGCTGGTCAAGCAATCTATATTAGGCTATGTTTGAGTTCAGCTCAGGTCATACATACAAATATTGATCAGCAGTTGAAATACCGGTTGGCAAATCTAAAACTTACATTTAAAATGCCAGAAGCCAGGACTTCCTTCAGAAAAAGCCCAAATAAGATCTTCATTACTTTAAATACTTCAACAGATGCAGCAGAAGGAAGAAGAAAAAGGCCAGTGTGACTTATTTGAAATTATTCCAGGAATCGATCACAAGGAATTCAAAGAAGCTTTATGAAGCTGCATAAGACCTTCAGCTAATCCTTCTATTTCTTTAAATCAGTGAAATCCTTGACTGATGAAGTTGGAAATGCAATAGACTAAAATTCAACTCAACCCTCTCCAGCCCCCTAACAAAGTAAACAGCAGTTGAAAATATGGAAAAATGCATGTAATGAACATTAATGTGTTCACTACTGACAAACCTGGGCCTGCCTTCTCTGTTACATCATTAGATGGCTCATTTGAAAAACAATTTTTTGTCTTTATTAACATATACCTTTTTACTGAACTTCAAGCATTTCAAGGAAGCATTACCAGTTTTGACAGACTTATTTGGAATAGGAAGACATTCAAAACAGTGAGAAAATATAATAATTTAGACACACTGGTAATCACAGGAAGACTCTGGCCCAAGCCTCCATTCTGTAATTCAATATTTTGGGAGAGAAGTCCCAATTTTGTTGTTAAAAAAGTAAAAACCTCTATTTTGCCTATGATTGAACTGAGAACACATCTTTCACCAAGAGCAATAGTCTTTTTCCACCAAACTCCATTTCTATTGAAGCGATCAATGGCATACAGCTGGATCAACATTAATTTGCTGCTAGCCTTCCAAAAATCAAGATTCACTGGTCTAGATAGCATATAAATACTAGTATTTTATTCTATTTGTCTACATCCTTTCATTTAACATCACTGGTCATATTTTATATTTTCAGCCTTTTCTTTTTATAACTAGAAAGTCAATTTTAGGTATTTCCCATATTAATAAGCTGACAAGCCATCTTTTCAATAACCAAAAAAGTGAGTATAATCTAATAGTTTTCCTGATGATTTGGACCCCAAATTAAAGAATAAAACATGGAAAACACAGTATCAAGTAGGTACCAAAAGCAGATGAAACCCTGATATGATGGAAGAAAATCGCACAATTTTGTAAGAGTCATTTAAGACAGTCATACAACTTACCCAAAAGCTTGGCTTTGGGAGAAAGCAGCAGATGTTTTTATCTAAGAAACAGCCAATTTGATCAAACGAATATAGCTATTTCAGAGATATAACAAGCTCATATGTGCTGAAGAAGGAAACTAGATCTGTAAAGACACAATAATGGGCCAAGAGGTCAGAGCTCGTGTCAGCAGCCCTGCAGCAGCACCTGCACTGTACTGCTCTTCAGTGCTGCCCTTCTCCATTCCCATTTATTTTGACTTACAAGAATCCAGGGAGTGCCAAAAGAAATTACACTTTTCACACAATTTCTTTGCTGTTTTTTTTTCTAAGCAGTGATGCTTCTTTAGCTGTGCAACAACACCATTTTTCTCTACAAAATACCTGTGGATTACAGCACCTTGAGCCACAATAGAATGACAGAGTAGGGCAAGATGCGTAAGATATCATAAGGTTGAACCACAGCAGGCCAGCAGCTTTTGAGTCAGCCCATGAAAAGCTCTCAGAATAAAGCACATTTTCTCCTTGACCTTTACCTGCTGCTGGGCTCTCACTCACAAGATTGTGTTTTCCCTCGTGGTGAACATTTGTTAAACCTCAGCCTCATTTATCATGAATTCTCACACAGACCTTTCACAGAGAAGAGCTAAATGCCAAAAATGAATCGGTCTTTTTGACGAGACACCTGGGCAGACATTACAACAATGACACCTGAGGTGGACCCCTGCTGTTATTTGGCTTTAACCATGTTCCTCTTCCATCATCTTGTCATAAACAAGAGTACCTGCCTGGCAATTTGCTGAAGGTGCCACTTAAAAGAAAGATTGGAAAAGTTGCTAAATACTGAAGACTAAAACTTAACATAAATTTCTTGTAGTTTGTTACTGTCACGCAAAGCTGTGATAAGAATAAAGGATATAAAAGCATAGGGAAAAAAGAAGCTGCTTACATACTCCAGTAGTTCACAGAGTGTAGTCTATGAAAATCCTCTCCCAGCTGGCTGCCCAAAAGGGCAGACTTTTATCTTTATTTCTAAGTGCTCAATCATAGATATGAGCAGCAAAGTTGCAGTGTGTTCCAAAAACCACCTTTCCAAATAGCATCAGAAACAGGGACAGAAAACACAACGTAGGCAATGTCTGCTACCCAGGCTTAGAACCAAAGCACAAATACGGAATTCTGTTCTGTGAAATATTCACCTTACTGAAGAGCGAACCACTCAAAAAGGAGGTTCAAATATCTTTTTTCCTCATCAGCAGGAGCATACAAGGCCTCCATCATGCTAGAGGACTTAAAACATTCAGAGTTTTAAATGTTCTAGCCCTCCTCCAATACCCTTGTTTGATCCTAAGTGTAACCAACCAAACCACAGCGTTACCTCCTCTTGTCAGGCTGGTCCTACACCTGCACTGCTGTCACCAGCTGTGCCTGAGGCCCTGGTAGCAGTGAGGGAGAGCCACACAAAAGCTTTGTGAAAGGGTCACTGGATCCTCAGTGCCACCAGCCGCACTCCACAAGTCTCTTATTATCCCACACTCAAGCTAATGGAGCTACAGCCTCTATCATCCTTCTGAGCCCTGGCTCAGTGCAGTAAACCCAAGCCTAACAACTTCCTAACCCATGGTTTTCTACCACTTCTTAAAGACTGGGATAGATTAAATTAATGTAGCTATATGTATTATTATATAACCAAATTGTCAAATATGCCATAACCTGGATTAGAACAGGATTTTGCAGGCTGGAAATGTGAAAGGCACGGTGAACAAGTCAGACTTGGAGCTTCTTTTGAAGTGAACAGAGAAAGCTGGGCTCAGCCACAGGAAGGGCCTGCTCTGGGCAACTGCAGGAAGGAGGGAGAATCACCCTCAGGAGACAGGTATTTCCCTTCAAGGTCTGGGAAGGAATAGAGACCTAAAGCTGGGTGAAATACATACAGCATTTTCAGTTTAAATGTAGCTACAAAAGCAATGGTTTAATTAGGGGAATTAAGAGCATAAAGCAGTATTTTGGGACAGTTCTCAAATGGAAATGAAACGCTGAATTCATCAGCAGATTAGTAAGGTCAAACTATCTGCTTAGTTTTTTAAATACCATATGCAACAAGGCTTCCCTACTCTTTCACACAGCTCCCACTATGCATCCAGCTACCTTTGAGTTCCCTTGCTTTGTGATTGCAGCTGTGGTCATGATTAAAAATAGTCTTCCTCTTTTGTTTCTATGGGGCTTTTGGGAGTTTCATATGAAAAAGGTCTTGTTTCAAGTTGATTGCCATTAGATGCAGCCTTCCACACTGCAACTCCAGAGCCTAAATTCATAACTTATAGAAGTGATCAGCTACACAACATCCCTAAATGCAAACCTAAATGCGTCCCATGCATACCTAAATTGGATCCTTTCCTGTTATAACCTACACTTTCTAGTACCTAAATTGCCTCCATGCTGACTTGCACTGATGTACTGGCATGTCATTTACATCACTTATGACACCACTAAATTTGGCTCAAGCAAAGTTCCTGCAAGTGGCAGCATGCTGTGCTACAGATAGATGTGCTGGGCTGGACCAGATGGCAAATTTCTGTTTTGCAATTGTACCGTTGCGTGTGTGTGTCTGTGTGGAAATGACAAGAAAACAAAGCCAAAACATCCTCACAAGAGAAAAGTGGGGAACCACTCTGAAGAGGAAGGCACAGTTAGAAGGCAGATTAGCTCTATTAATGTGTTGATGTATCTCCTTTTAATTAAGGAGATCTTGTTTCCTACAAAAACTCCTTAGAGCCAAGCTTGCGGGTTTGACCTCCCTATGGGCCATCCACTTGAGAGTTTGACTCAGTGATCCCTGTGGGTCCTTGCAGCTCAGAATACTCTGTGAGTCATTTATTGTAACTTCAGTAGATGTGGTGTTATAGTTCACTCAGGCAATGTGACTAATGACTATTAGGCAAATTCTATCTTTCACTGAACAATTGTGGGAAGGAGTAGACACCACTCTGGCTCAGATTTGCCAGTGCCCAGCACAGGAGGGTTCTGATTCCTAGAGGAGGGCTTTGCATACCCAGTAAAGTATTGAGAACCTCCTTGTTTTGTGACACAAAGTATGAAAGCTCAGTGACATAACTCTGATCTGAAACTGTCAACATCTGAAGCAAGCACTCTATACTTGTCTAAGTAAAATTTGAAATTCCCAATAATGAAATGCTAGATTTTGCAATTAAAAACAAAGTAATATTAAGCCATCAACTTCTATGATCATACAAATGTAAGTCACTGTCAAGTGTCATCCAAAACCTAATACTTTCTGTGTGAAGATATAGCAGAATAAGGGTTTATATCTGACTTACTTGATCTTTTAACTAAAGTAATGGCATGAATCTCATCTACTTTTTTTACAGCAGCGGACATGCACTACCTACAGCTGACTTGACATCCTGCAAGAAAGCTGAGCGTTTCATTTTTGCAAGTTTGCTGAATTTTTTTTTTAAAGAAATGTCTTTCTTTGGATTTTCACACTCAAAACAGTGAAAGCAGGGCTACCATTTGTGTGGCAAGAGACAAGAAATTAATTTCTAAATGCACAGTCCATGCTGTGCAAATATTCTCTACAACCTGTAAAACGTTGTATCACGACGTGAAGTTACACTAATCCCACAGGGAACAGTCTTCAATTCAACTCTGATTCTTTTTACATAAGAAATACTGAAAGATATGGAACTGTTGTGAAGATGTGATGTTTCGAGAAATAGGGTAAGATGTAGGCAATAAATGCTGACAGCAGATCTGGGGAGAGAGAGAAAGAGCACAGGGACTGTGTGAGGCAGAGGGAAGAGCTGGATTTTCTAAATTATCTAAACGGTTTTCTTGAATTACCTAAAAAAGCTCTGCAGTGAAAGAGAAAATCTGCAAAATAGTTGCAAGTTGGGAAATGGTCCATAAAGAAATGAGAACCATGCTCAGTAGAGCTTAGGTTTCTCTGCTTAACCTGTATGAATTCAAACTCTGATTAGAGTTTCTGTAAGAGGGTACAACACAGGATATCCAGGATGCCTGCTCTAATCCAATGCTGCCACCAGCATTCATTACAGCTATTATGAGAATTGTACAAGCAGGAAGCATTTCTGGCCGGTTTCTTCTATTTAAATAGGTGTATTACCCAAAATTGCCTTTATAGAAACCAAGAAAAAGATGTCAGGGTTATCAGCACTAAGGCAAACAGTAGCCAATAAAAGTGCACATGATATTTTAAGGGATATTGAGAACAGCTTCTTTACAGCAAAAGCAACTAAAACCTGTTTCTTGTTAGAAATTCAGAAAGCTTCATGAGAATTTATAGGTCCCCAAGTACTACCCAATCATTAAAACACTTTACAAAACAAATGGAGTATAATTTCCCCCACTCTAAAATTACAGACAACGCCAAAGATTCACAAAGACCAAGGAACTCATTTGTTACAGTGTATCAGGACCCTAATATCCTAGTTTTTCCCGGAACGGCTCCCTTTTTATTGCCAACCTTCATGTACAGTCTATCATTCACCCAACACTGCTCCATCTTATCCACGTTTTCACACTGTCTTCAGAAGATCCTTGGCTACAAATGTCTGACCTCCACACACTGTTGCTAAGCTGTGGAAAAGCTCAGGGAGGATCCTTCTTGGGAAGCACTGTAATCCAGAGTGTTTTCATCCTCAGAGCCACACGTGTTCCAGCAAAACAGGTCTAGCGCATACTGGATATGGCATCTGAGCAAAGTCATACTATGTGCTGGGGAAACTCTCCTGTGTTAGGTTATGTGACTGCTCAAAGCCACCAAAAAGTACTGCAGAAGGAAAGAAAAAGTCTTCTCCAGCAGTCCAGACTACTTTTTTTATCACAAACATCCCCTTTTTTATTTATATGGTACTGGCTTGAAGTCAGAGCATCACACCCGTTCATTTCTTACTGGGAACTACAGTTTAAAAGCCTTTCCTCAATAGTAAATTACCTATCCCCTAGAATAAACACAACCCACTTGACATAGGTTAATTGAAAAGATATCTCCTAAAGCACTGATGTCCCCCGAGGTGGGGCATTTTTCTTGTCAGTATTGTTGGATGGATGGCATTGGGGAAGAGGAATACATGGTAAATATTCAGTGTGAGAAAGCAGACAAATGACCACAGGCACAAGCTGGGAGCAGGACAGCATCTGAGGAGTTAAGAAGGGCAGGAATAAGAAAGTAAAACCCCTTCTGAGTTCTTTGCCCTGTGTGCTGCCTTTGCAACAGTTATGACAACATTCTTTAGCTTTCGAGGTTTCCTTCATGAAAACTTTTTCCTAGCGCAGATCTCCAGGCCACAAATGATAGAAGGTCCTTCCTTAAATGATTCACAAGTAGCACATATTTTTCTGTGTCCCTGGCAGATTGTCCCCTCACAGCACTTTTCAGATAACAGGTAGATAATCTGATTTATGCTACAGTGGAAGCAATTCTAAAGTCGTTTATCAGACTCCCATTGAGAAGCACTGAACTCTGGCTCCTTTATAGATGTGTGGCAGATTAGTCGTGCTTTGCACACCTTTCTAAAGCTTGTCACTTTTATGCAAATGGTTGAGGAATCTGCCCAGCTTCAACAAGCTGATTTGAACTAAGCACAGTAAATTAATTGCTCTCTTCTGCACATCCAAATGTCTGATCATTTTCTTTTAGTCTTCAGTGAATTTGGCCTCCCTAGAAAGTATAGCAGTGCAAAACCTTTGTTCAAGTTTGGTTTTGGATTAGGTTTGTGCTATTTTGCACAACTATCCATAAAGTATTAGCAGCTAAAACCAGTAGTATAAAATACTGTGAAAGAAAATAGCACAAAATTAGCTAACAAGAAGTTGGATGCCACAACACTCGTATGTTAGCAGGGGATCTAGTAGGAACAAATATTTGTCTAATATAACAGCAAGCAGCCACAGACTCACATTAAAAGAGAAAAAACAGCTGCAACTTGACTTCCAGCACTTTTCAAGGATTTATTTGCTTGTCTCAGTACTGGGTTCAGGTTTCTTACAGAGACCAAAGCAATAAATACATGGAAGGAAGGGTTTCAGTGTTTGCAACAGAAGACAACAGGGCAAAAGCTATTAGGAAATAAGGATCAAAATAGGGTGGATAAGCTACCTCCTTGATTGCTTCCTTGGAGTTTAAGGTTAGGTCCTCTGGAGACTTTTCTCCAGTGAAAACCTTACAGTAGTTTCATTTTTACTGCGCCATAATTTTAGAATATGTAAAGTTCCTGGAATCTGTCAGCACCGAAAAAACATATTTATTTTATCCTGTTAATTTTGGTAAGTGCATCCCGTCAAATTTGTCTGGGTTCATACAAACACAGAGAACAGGCACATGGCTGCTCTTTCTGAAAGGTGCTGAGATATAAACATCTCACAAAAAATCGCATGCCCTTGGACAGTGGTGGGTCATCTGTTACGGGCAACTGATCTCTCAGTAGTTCAGCAGGCAGACCGAATACTCAAGTCTGCAATCTAAGAGACTGCAATTCCTGCAAAACTGTAAATTCCTACACAGGTTTAGCACACGCAGCCTAAAGGTACTGCAGTCCCACAGATCCTCCATGTCACAGAACACATCTCCCAGCGCTGCCCAGCCAGCCAGTGCCTGAACACAGCCCTGCTGCTGCTCAGGACAGTGATCTGTGCCGTCCTGGAGCACAGAAAGCTCTGCAGCTGGGTAGTTCCAGCTATGGCACCACTGTATCAGACAGGTAAGGGGCCTGAATGGTGCTCGGTGTTCCCTGGGACTGTTTGCTGCCGTCTTTAAAGGTAAATGTGACCACTCAACCTTTGCAGTCCTTACTACAGTTTCCAAGTGCCTCAAGAAGATCCCTGTTACCAACACACGTTGTTCTGTTTAGAGTTCACAGGAGTGTTTCAGCCAGCCTGCCTTGTGCTTGTTTTCAATGGTGAGTAGAAAAGATATGATAGAATAGATTCACCTAATTCATCACAGAGGTATCAGGTTGGCAAAATATCTACAAGGCACTTTTTTTTCCCTGAACATTTAATCTTTTGTTGCCAGACCAGCTTTGATGACAACGAGAATAAGAAATAAAAATAATAAGGAGATTGGTTTTGTTGTGACCTTCATAAAAAACCAAAATTGTCACAAACAATTACGTCGGTGATCCATTTCTGTTTGATTTGCACTACTAGTATTGATATCTCCCTGCAATCATTCATAAAATTAGTCTGGATTTATGGTAATGTAAAATAATTTTTGAGGAATAGAGAGGATTTTTCTTACTGATGAATAAGAGAATTCTTTGATGTCTATAACATATCACTAGAAATAACGACCAGGTGACTTTTCAGCTGGTCATGGCAAAATGCTGCATAACCTGGTTTTCCATCTTCACATTCTGGTTCTGTTAAATATTGCCTGTTATGGGACACATAAAAAAAATAACAGGCATTACCTATGTGTGTGTGAGTGAATACTGGCAGGCCAAGTCTCAAAGTGGTTTAGAGCTATTTTTGCAGAAAGTTGCTTTAATTTGGTCACAGATTTGCTTCATGGGCACTCGGAAATGACCACTACAACTGCAACACGAACCTCTAAAGAGGTTCACTAACTATCCAGACCCATTTTGCAATTTCTTACATTTTATCTGTAATATCACTATGACTTGACTTTGGAAATGCTGCTTCCAGTTTGCTGCTGCAATTAAGACTAAAAACTGACCCATTAACTTCAGGGAATATCCCTGGAAAACATATAAGCACTTAGTTAATTTTCTTTTTATCCTAAGTATGCAGGTTGACATTGATACAGAATCCCCTTTTTATTTCATAACTGTAGCCCACGAAATGTGTTTTCTAAGCCAGACAAAGTCACAGTTGCTTTCTAAACAGTAATTGGCACCAAGTTTTTCTGTAATCACTATAATTTCTTTATACTTCGGGAGGTGGTCTCACTGTCTGGGGCTGTGGTGCTCCCAAAGCACACTGACATTTCCTTGCAGCCAGCAGTTGCATTTTCACATCCTTTACGTGGCACAATTATTCTGTGATTTCCCCCCTCCCCTCTGCAAACTAAGAAATCTCTTGCTACATACACTAAAAAACTCAGGGAGCTCAGTGAGGGTGGAGGGTTTGGGAGGGATGGGGAGAGTGTTAAAATAAAATAAAATGTAATCATATCCTGAAGAGCTGTGCTATTGAATCAGGGCCTAATCAATACAATCAGAAGTTCAATATGGAAATAAAAATGCCACCGCACTCGTTCAACTGTTTTGCAGTACTTCTCACAGTCCTGGCTAAACAGAGAGCATTACCCAAACCTCACCAGGAGAGGCAATTTTATTGCTTCTGCACCACGCACAGCCCCTGTAACTCAGAGATAATCAAAGCAACACACAAGCAGGTCACTGCATGTGTTTGGGTGCTCTGCAAACACCAGCCTAAGTTCTGCTTTCATCTGCAAGGTTTAATGCAGTTTTTAGCATTATCTGCTCAAATCAGCCCAGTTCATGATCTGGTCAGTCAATGAATTATGGTGTGCCTCATAAAAGCAGAGAGAATTCCTTGTGCAAAACCAAAGAAGATGCCAGTACTATCACTGGGGGCAAGGCTTAAAAATGTCTTCCCTTCCCTTGTGTGCAGAAATTACAGTTTTCTCAGAAGAGAAACTAAATCCACTGGAGGGGAATCATCTGTTGGCGACTCACAGGAACCCTCTACAAAACTTTTGAAAGGGAAAAAAGATATAGCGGAAAAGTAAAGTTAACAGGGTCATTTCAGTTGTGTTAAAAAGACCACCTTTAAATTATCTCTGCTTCTATTAACACGTTACACTCAAATTATATCAGACCAGAGCTATATATATATATATATACACACAAACTCCACTCATACAACTCAACCTCCACTTTTTTTTTCCTCACCCAGCAGAGCTGACTAAAAAGCATCTATAAGGAAAAGGGAAAAACATAAGTAAGGGAAGAACTACACACCAGAAAATATTTAGGAATAAGAACTGGCCTCCTGTGCCTTTGCACAGAGACAGAAGAGCTCAGGAGTTTAGTGCCTCCATTCCTAATGTGGAGTACTGGCTGAGCCTACATTGTTTATCATTATTATTCCATACTGCTGCTGATATACAGAAATGTAAGGAGAAAAGATAAAAAATCCTAATAAAAATAAAGCTATGGGGAGATAAAAACCTTTTTAGCCGTGTGGAAGATTTTTTGCTCTCTCTTTGCAACCTATCTTAAATTAAGATGCTGAGATATGATATTTTCAACAGAAGAAATGGCAGAGGGGCTCTATACATAACACAAATTATGTAAGATATGATTCATAGACATCAGAGGTAGGATTATGTTTTTAAAAACAACTACTGTAGGGTAATATGAGGTTAGTAAAGATGACCTATATGAAGTACTTGCTGGTTAGATAGCGGTGTCTATTTGTACAATAATAACAATTAAGTCACAATCATCTCTTCAATTACAAACAGCAGCGTAAGTGTGAAGGATTGTTCTCATCTACTTTTAGATGCTATGAGCTTTCAGAGGTATAAATACGAAACTGGATGGTAATTTGGATAAGAGGGCAGGGAGTAAAGATGGGGCATTCTATTGCAGTTTCTCAGAGATGAAAGAGGTGGATCAGCAGTGAGAAGGCTGAGAGACAAAGGGTGTAAAAGTGGTGCCCGACCCTGTAGTTAACTGAAGGCTCCCAGATGTCATTCCAAGACAACTCATTAAAAAGAGCACTGCTTGACTTAGATAAGATTGAGTCTATGCAGTCCAGAAAACTGAAGTAACAACAAAACCTCAGAAAAAAAAGCACTGCTAAGCAGATTTATGATTTTCAAAACAAAACAAAAAAGCACATACATACATAAATTCCTTTTAAATACATGCCATTTTCATACTCCTTGAAAAAAGGTGTTGCCAGAAGTTCTTGGCCCACTCAAATGCTTATTTTGGTTTTGTTCTTTTGAAATTTCAAACAAAATATTTAGAATACCTCAGTGAACCTTGAACCTAACAGAGTCATTTTTTTTAATGACTGTTTTCTCCAATTTATAAACTGTGGCAGTCTGACATTTGTACTTCCCCTCTTTGTTTTCTGAGAACAATGTCCAAACATTTACAGAAAGCAAGATTCCAGGAAAGGTACGGCAGGGCATACATATTTCAAACAGAATTTTGAAAATTGTTTTGCTCCCATCTAAAATAAAAAATCAATGCTTTTCCTTGTTCTCCACAAAAGGGTTCTGACAGGCTGCATCAGAGCTGGAGGCATGGGAGATACATCATCTGTTAAAGCACAGCAGGCTGTGTGAGAGCAGATCCAGGCAGTGTCAGCTACCAGCAAGGCTCTACCAGAATTTCCAGCCCTGTTTTCTTAATGAAAGTAGACTTACAGAATCACATCATCTGTTCATCTTTCACACTCTCACGCATTCCTAATTTACTGGCCACATCACAAACTTTGAAAGACATCTCAAAGGCAGAAAGAATTCTGGTGGGTTTGAGGTTTGGCGCTGCTTTTTGGGGTGAGGGGGTGCTGTCGGGTATTGGGTTGGGGATGGGAATTTTTTGAGTTTTATGAGAATCTCCAGACGGATAAAGGGAAGGAATGTGCAGTGTAAGAGGAGTTGTTGGATTGGATTTGCTTGCTGGGCTGTGAGCGCACGCAAAGCCCTGGCCAAGGACAGCTGCTCGTGCCCGGGGAACCACGTGGGACCTGGAGAGGAGCAGAGCATCACAGGAGCTTCAGGGCACATCCTGGGGAAGTGTAAGAGGGTGGACAACACACGAATTTAATGGAGGGACTTAAGAAGTGGAGCTGCTTCCATAGGCATGTCAGATAAATTCTCAGAAAAAAGAACAAACTTCGTTAGTTCTGTTGCTTACAAAAGAACATTTTTAACTTAGCTATCACTGTAGAACATTTTAATTACACCTAATTAGGAAGTTCTGGCAGAATTCTGATAAAACCTTTTTTCAGACACCACTGATGAATTGCAAGCAGTTTGGAGCACTATAGGCACCAGAAGAAGCAAGGAAAAAGAAGCATTTGAGGTACCTAACCAATATTACATTATTAAATTCAAAACCCAAGCGCTTGCAGTGATTAAATATGTTTGAATGGTGAATACACTTCTGACATCTCAATGAATTAACTGGTATTTCATCATTAAAAATACGTTTCTCTTCCTGGAACACTGTCTGGATCATAAAAACACAGAAACACAAAGGTGGTTGAAGTGAATCTGTCAGTCCTCCTCACACCCTCCCATTGACAGAGGTCAAATGGGGAGATCCAGAGCACGACTCCCCAGCAAGTGAAGCCTGTGTGCGCTTCCCCCTTTGTACTTTCCAGAGCTGGTCTGGAGTCTGACATTCACAGAATCATGGAATCATTTAGGTTGTAAATTACCTTTAAGATCAATTCCAACCATTACCCCTGCACTGCCAACCATATCCAGATGTGTTTTAAATCCCTCCAGAGATGGCGACTCCATCTGCCCTGGGCAGCCTGTTCCAAAACTTGAATTCCCTTTCAGTGAAGGCATCCTAGCATCCAATCTAAACCTCCTCTGGTGCAACTCACATTGTGAACAGGTGGGGAGGGTATTTTTATTGAGCTCCAGTACCAATAAAAATGCATTGAGTATTTTCTAAGTAGCAACCAAAACTACTTACTTCTTAGAAATCTTTTAAAGGACAAATGAAGAAGTAATGGCCAAGTAAACATCAGTGAGGATAAGAGCGGAGCTGGAAAATGGATTGTCTAAGACATCCTAGGGTGAGGTACTCAGAGATGTGGAGTTCTGGATTCAGGAGCACAAATCATAGCAGCAAAGTGATTTAGGAGCCAACTAACTGGGATTCTTGACAAACTCCTTTGTTTATCTTTTGTGGAGCAAGGTCTCTCACTTTGTTTTTATTGTTGCTGTTTTATCTTGGAAGACAATTCTTTCAGAAGCTTGAATAGTTTTGCAAAGGCAGATTGTCAAAAGTTAGATAAAGGTTTTCCAGGTACACTTCTGCTCCTAACAAACCTTGTAAGAACAGCTTTCCAAACTTTCAGTGGATCCAAGTGGCAGGAAATCACATGAAATTAAAAACAGCAATTAAGTGGGGAAATTCCGGGAATGCATTCTTATTTACAGGCTACATTCTCAGGTCCTCAGTCCAGATGCCAGACTCCTTCACTTTTAAATATTCCAGTCATTGGACCTCTACCCAGGCAAAACCGTAACAGTTTTAAACAGAAAATCTAAGACACCACATCCTGGAACGTCAATACACAGCACTCCTTCACTTCCACTGCCAGCTTTCTTGGTTCGTTTGTCTCCTATCACAGCCCAAGTCTAGCCACGAGAAATCAAATCATAAGGAAATGCAAAAATAGCCTATAGCATATTTCATTTAAAATTGCATCGTCATTCCATACGTTCAAGGTAATTTTTTGTAGCTCTGCAAATCCTGAGAATTTCATGTCAGACCTAGCACTCTCAGAACTAGAGGTAAAATAATGTCTCTGTCAGTGAGTACTCAGGAATCTTTCACCTCTACCATCCTGTCAGCAGTTAATTTTGCCATCCACACTGCCACTCTGTGTAAAGAAAAAAAGTTTTCACATGAAAGATGAACTAGTTAAAGCTTATCTTCTAGAGAATCAAAAGATCCAGTATTTTAAACTGTCTGCTGACTGACAGGATATCTGATACCTTTCTTCTTATTGGTGCTCATATTTAAAGGCTACATTCTTTTAGCACATCTTATTAAAGTCTTGGAGATAAGTATCTCCTGAGAGTTGATTACAGGTGTACATTGAATTGAGGACAATTTGTCCTCTCAATTAGCTTAACACCTTTTCCCAGCACTTGGAGGCTTCAAGAGAAGTGCCTGCACAGCTTGGTCTTATTAGCTCAGTTTGAGCACAAGGCAGGACTAAAAGTCCTTGGCGGTACCTTCCAAAGCAGATTTTTCTGTGATTCTTAATCAGAACATATTTTACACCACAAACACTAGGACTAATAAAAATGTATAATAAGCAAAAAGGAAATATTCACCCTGTGATCTAAATATGCACTCAGGAAAAGATATCTGTAAATCAGCAGCAGCAGCATCTGATGAATCCTACTTATATTGCAGCTTGCTCTTATGAGCGAAAAAAAAAAAAAATCAAAATTTCTACCAGAAGATGTGTGTGAGCAACAATTAAGGCTTAGAGCCTTATGATCCCTCTCCAGATTCTCTTTCTGAGAATGAGGGTACCTCAGCCCATTCCTCATTCCTGTATCAGTAACACTTGGCTTTGGTTAAGGTTTCTTTAATACAACTCAGAAACAGCAGTCAAGGGAGTGAGACAGTCACAGTACCCAAATTAATATTAATTCCTTACAAATCTTAAGTAAAAAAGCAGCTTCTCCACTTGTGTCACACACTTTGAGGAGGAGAAGCCTTATGGTGTCTGCACAGTTTATCCAGCAGCTGAAAGTGCAGAGAACAGCAGTGCCTCAGACTCCAAGGCAGTGGCGTTATTCTGATAGAGCAGCTGGGGACATTATTGCAGCTCTTGTGTAAAGCCCTCCCTTGAAGCCTGGACTGGCTCAGCACATTCTTGAGTTATCAAACACTGCTTGTATCACAATACCATCTGTTAAGTGAAATAATCTCCAGAGAATGGGGGTTTACCTTTCAAGAACCTACATGTCAGCTTCAGTTGTTTAATATCCTGCTTGAACTAAATCTGGCTAAAGCATTTCTACACTTGAAATGCTTTGCTTGTATTATGAAGGACCATACCTCATATTCCCTTCTTCATCTCACTTTATTTTAATCTAGAAAATGCTTCTAAACTCTCATTAAAAATTGGGAGCCAGAATTAAAATTAATCACACTCCATTTCCCTTTAATGTCTACATAGAATTGTATTAGCTCGTGTTCCTAGAGCAGAAAAGATAAAAACAACTGATCCTCAAGAGGTTTGAGTTCATAGGGAATTTTCTTACTATTCTTTGACACTGTGCTATTAATAAAAATAAAACTGGGGTAAACACAAAACTATTCAGAACTTGACCCTGTTCAGAGAAACTGATGTTTCTGATGGCTGACGAGAAGGTCTAGGCAAATCAATAAGCTACAAATGCAGAGTCTCTTAAGGCCTTGCCTTGGATTCATGGACAGTAAGTCACTGAGAAACGTTTTGACTGAAAAGTCTCAGCTTTTACAAAACAGTATTTTCTGATGATTTTTTTGGTAGAATTTTTCAACCAAATGAAAGCATTTTTCTAAACATTTTACCTACCCATTTTGCACCTAAAATATGCTGACCCAATATTCTCCGTATTTGTGATACTAGGTTGTAATCTCCCATCTCCAAGTCCACATAAAACGTCACTTATTAGATATTAAGCCTTTAAAAGCAGGTATTTTGGCAACATTGCAAGAATCTGCTGGTTTTACAGTAATTAGAATACAGAACTATATGGGAAATTAGTCTCACACTTCAATATGGATATCGATGTTAACAGATTTAATCATAGGCAAATTTTTGTTCAACGTTGACTAAGTTTTGGCAGCCCAGTAAAAAATAAATAGCGCCTTTATGATATCAACTGAGCAGCAAACAATTATTGTAAGAGTTACAGTTTCAAAGTTGCTTGAGAAGAAAAGGAGATCACGGCCAATTTATGAAGGATAGGTAAAATGTCAACTCATTTTATAAGTGTAAGCACCTACTCATACCCCTGGTTTAAGAAAATGTATAGCTGGCTAGAAACAGTCTATTCTGTAACATTATCTTCCCTCTGCTGACTTATGGTAGGGAAGTACCGCTGTAAAAGGGGCCACACCACGTTTAAAAGGAAACATGATGAGCATGGATAGATTTATTAAATGATGGAAAGCCACCAGCATTACCATTTTCCAGCGTTACAGGCATAGGAGTCAGGGGGATTTGATGCATATTACCATTTTTATTTTCTTCTTCAGCAAGTTGCCATTTTTGTGAAAAGAGAAATTACTGTCAGCTTCCATTCAGCAAAGACAGATTCTTTGTCTGCTGTCTTATAAAAGTGTCACCATTAGGCCCTTCTAGATCTGTCTCCTTGTTTCATTAGACTTGACACACATTCTTCTCTGAAGTCAGAGGTTAAAAGGCTTTCAAAATCCAGCAATTCTTTCCCCCTCCCCACCTCATTCTTGATTGCTGCCTCTCTCCTACAGACAGCTGAAGGCTCTGTCAAGGTGCTGCTGCTCTCCCTTTTGCCCCTTAGAACAAATGAACCCAAACTGAGCTTCTACATCACATGCTGCTGTCACGCGCTCATGCTTCCAAACTCCTAAATAAACTGCATCTGACTTGGCAGCTGTGTTTTCTAGCACCAGTGTCCTGGCAACAGCTACAGGATGCCCTAAAGCTTCACATACTATTTACCTTAGATAGTGTAATTCACATGGAGATTGTTGCTTGTTGCTCTTCCCAAAGAAAGCAAACAACAAGACTGTGGTTATAGGCTGTTGGCTTCAAACACAATCGCCATTTTATGGTGCACTCTGCAGGGTTGGAACAGTTTTACTTCCCTGTGGAAACATTCAGGTTTTTTACCAATCCAGTAACGTCAGATCCATAAAAACACATGTTGATAAATTTAAAAGGGAAAATAGCACAAAATTCATGTGAAAGTTTGAGTACGTGGCTAAAAGGCTTGACCTTTAAAATTCAGGAACAGAGTAGACGTGCAAAGTGGCCTTGAAGTAGGCAGGAGTACTAAGCACAGGTGTTCAGCAGACTTGCTCTCAAGCAACTTGTACATATATTTGAGCCCACAGCTCTGTATAAATTAAATTTTTGGCTCACCTAATTAGTAGCATACTTTTGGAGGCAGGAGGATACTAAATTTTGACCATGAGATACATGCATCTGCTAAAAACTTTAGCAGTGGCCGACTTATTTTGAAATGAGGAGTCTCTCATTTATTGGAAGGAGAGCAAGCTGGGAATTCTGCTCGCAGAGAAGCAGTAGGAAGAAATGGAGCACCTGAGTGTGCCAAGGCAATTCATCTGACCCACAGTCCACTCTCACAAACTGCAGGTGTAGAAATAGCATTTGTGCAGAGGGATACAGGAGAGCACTGAGAGATGGGGAGGGAAATAGTGGTATGGAGCAGCATGGAGAGATATGGAGGGAAAGAAAGGTTTCCTATGGGCATTTAATAACCTTCCTTGTGTGCTGAGTCCCTTTTCAGGAAGGAAAAAAAGTAGTGAGTTTTACTCTGGAATTTTTTTACTTTGGAACTGGCAATATTTCATGGATCTACTCATAGCTGTAGTTTAGAATAGGTGCATTCTCAGCTGCTAAGGCATTGCTTCAGTCATTTCATCAGATTCTTTCCCCATTTCTGCCCCCATGAAGAGGAGGCAGTGATAGCACTTTGAGGTCTGGCATGACACCCCACGATTCCACCTCCTACTTTTCCTTGATGTGCTGAGTCTTATTTGGGTTTGGTTTTACACTGTTCTTCAGTCTGTAGCAAGAATTCCTTCACCACCTTTCAGAAGAATTTGTGTGTGTCCATCTGAAGGCATGACTACTGCTCAAGCAAGGTCCTTTGAACGGAAGAGTCCTTAAACAAAAAACCAAACACGAATATGGTGTTCGCAAATCTAGTCTTTGTCCTTCTCCTTGTTTTCTTATCTTTAATATCTTGTCTTTTATCAGGATCCAATTCACATGCCCCCTTACCTGGGCTTATCTTTTACATAATTTGGGACTTGTATTGAGTGTCCACTCACACAAGCCAGCAATTTTTGTAGGTGTGCCCACACACGCTTTTCTGAAACCATAAACCCATCACAACCCTCCTGCTTCAGACCACCTTCAGCCCTGTGCCATTACAAGAATCACTTTGCACACAGGATATGTGTAGGATTATGTTAATCCTTAAATCTCTGCATTATCAGTTACAAAGAGAGCTGCAAGCTGGAAAGATGCTTTTGAAACAGATTTTTGATGAAGACAGGTGGAGCTGCTATGCCATTTCTTGCACTGATTTGGCTCATAGCCATTCCTATCCTCCCAAACAATATAAACCTTGGTAGTTTGGACCTCTGATTGCAGAGAGCTGGGTATGAACTTCGGGAAAAAACTCCCACGTCAAAAAAGTCAAAAGAAATGATGAAAGGATAAGGGAAAATCAGCATAAGAATGCTCTGAAAGATGATAAAGTTAGACACTCCAGTAGCTTGACACACTACGAGCTATTAGCAGATCAAGTATATAATTTACAGTTTGCAGCTATTATAGCTGTTATTTACATATTTACTTCACTGCATGCATTTCACTTCCTACACTGCAGTACTGTGGGCCATGGCTGCTGTATGCAGCAGACAAAATTAAGGAAAATCCCTTCCTTGTACACCAAAAGTTACCTTGGCATATCTGAACAAAGACATCTGCCTAGTTCAGTTTTGCCCAGCTCTTTCCCTTCCTGCCCTCTCTGTCTGTCAAAAGTCTGTCAAACTTGTCATATTCCTCGTTAATTGAAGGATAGACTGAATAAAGGCCCATTTTTTAGGGCCCATTCCTACTAGCTGGTCCCCCTCTAAGTGTTATCGTTACTAAATACCATTTAGGGCAATTCTATAATAGGTTTTATTGTGTCCATTACCTTCAGTGGTCTCCAAGGCAAGATACCACAGTAAAACCTCAAAATCCCTCCCCTTCTGCTGTTGTGCACTGTTGTCAGAGTTTATAACTAATTCATAAGGGAACTCAGCACTAACAAACTGTGTGTCCGTGTTTGTGTTTCCATCTGCATAGGGTGAAAAAGCAATTTAGATGTGAAAGATAGTGTAAACTGACTTGGCATTGTACACAGAAATATTTTCAGCTTGTCTGCCTGAAAATACATCTTAAATAATACAATTCATTCTGAGTGACTGATTATGGGAATCCTACTCATAAATCCTGAACCTGACATTCTAAAATCAGATTTTCTTTTCATTTTGAAGCAGTAAAAGGACTTCTCCATCTAGACATGATTTATCATTTTTTCTGGTTGAGCTAACTAACTAAAGAGGCCAAAACCTCTGGCTGCAAGGACTCATTATAAAATATCATCCTCTATTTATGGCATGCATCCTTTTCTTTCATATTTGTCTTAAAGAAAACAGATTAAAAAAATATATTTAATGTAAATATAATAGGTTGATTCCTTTAAGATCCTCATTCATTTCAATGAATGCATTCTTTTATTTCCAGCTGCATACAAAAGGTGCTGTATAATACGTAACTGAGTGAATATGGGAGTATGGAGATATTTTCAGCTTCCAGTAGTCCTTATCAACTTGAGTAAGAAAATTACTGATTTAACTTTTCTTTTCATAAATAGTCCACATGAAAAGAGCTGTTCTGGCCTGCCCTGTTCCCACAGGATGTATGTTATCACTGAGTAATTTTCACCCTCTATGCAAGTCTCAGAAAAACTTTACCTTTTACATGGATTTGGAGATTTTTTTTTGCCTACAGACAGCACAATGTTACTGTCCATAGAACCATTCTGGAAAAATACATAAAGGATGATGTTATCTTACATGGGGGTACACACTGGCATCAATTAAAAGTGTGCCCATGACTAAACTACATGGACTTCTAGAATTCCCTGATTTTACCAACTCTACTTCTGGGCATCTGCTACTGTTACAGAAGTCTTTAATCACACAGTTTACTGGAGCCAAGTGAGTTATATAAAATAATAAATCCCTTCCTACCCAGAGCAGAAAAAACTTGCCTCAAGAAACACTTTAAGAAACTTTACACATATAGGTCACTACATTATTAACTGGGAAAGCAAAGTGCTGTGCCACTGAAGGCTGAATCCACATTTTCAAAATGAAATTTATTTTCCAGCAGTTTATAATTTGGCTATGAAAAATCCCTTTGGGCTGAATTTCTGCTACAGAGACTTTGCTCAAACACAGGTTCCCTCTGAAAGTCTAAGATCTGGTTCAGACATTAAGGAGATTAGTAAAAATTACAGAAATAACACATTTCTCAACCGAAATTTGGAACAAAATCTGTTGCAGCAGGTGGGCAACTGATTAAATTGTCAGAGTGTCATTTTTCCAGACTCATTGTCAGATGATCCGTTCCACACATTTATGCAAATCTAACTGTAGACTGGGAAAACACAAAAGCTCATGGGCCCAGCACACTGTGTGATTTTCACAGCCATACACTTAAAAATGCAGGGTTTTGAGAAGCCTGTCTACATTTCCAGTGGCTATAAGTCATATCTGTCAATCTTGCAACCAAAGGACCTGAATTTTAAAAACTTTCAAGTGTATAAAACTTGCACAATCCCAGACTTGGCTCCAAACAGATGCCAACAGGTGGACCACAACATTCTGCCACAGACACACCATTTTGTCTGAAACAGCCTAAAATTTGAGGCAAACCTGAAAGAACACCACACTAAGCAGACAAGTGGGATGATGTTTTCTGCATTTTTGATTGCGGGTTTGGAAGGTAATGGCATTTATTTTTTCTGCCAGTCTTGGTATTAGTCTTGTGGGGTAGAGAGAAAAGCAAGGATTCCAAATCAGATTCACAGTCAGTGCAAGATGCTCCAACTCAGCCTCTTTCCAGACACACAGAACCCTCTCTCCATCTCTAGGATCAGACTGGAGAGCTGAAGATTTCCTCCTACAGACTCACACACACAGTATTCTATTACTTGAGACCTCATTAATTTTAGGATAACACAAAGGCAGAAATTTATAAATAGAATTCTTTGTACATAATTTGTCCCAACATAAACTGGATCCCAGGTTGGATGGTCTTAAATGTGGCAGAAAAGGCATTTCGACACTTTTATTCAAAACAGAAAAGAAAGTTGACAACAGTATTGTTTTTCTTGAGTGTGAGGCACATGACTGCTATGAAACTGCATCTTTTAGGTTGCCTGCAAGGTGATTCCTGCTCCTCACAGAGGAACTAATGTAGTTTCAGTAAAACAAGCTAAGAGTTCTTCTTGAAGGGAAGTTGTACATTAAGGATATAAAGGGCTGGATTCTACCCAAATGATAAAGACTGAAGTGTGTATTTAAGGGCCATGTGGGACTATTTGGTTGGTCAGAGCAGTAGAGAATTTCTGGTTTAAGAGTCACCTAGGCTTTCTCTCCCGCAGTCATCTATCAGCAAACTGCCACACCTTTGTGCTTCATCAGTCAATTTTGCCAGTTTCACTCCTGTGAAATAATTTCATCTTCCAAACCACTGCAAACGAAACAGAACCTAAAGCCCAGACTTGAAATTGCTGTGATGCTGTATAATTATTAGAAAATCTCTTTGCCATTAAGCTTTTGCTCATTGTTACACTAAAAAACCTCCAACCTATCAAAAAATAGTCCAGTCATTTAATTTTGGCTCTAATCAGTGTTGTTTCTTTTACCTGGCCTTTTACAGGAACAGAGATTCTTGAGAACTTAAATTAGTGAGCTATTTAAACCAGATAGAATATTTCTTACAAAATCACCCTCCAAAGCAACTGTTAGAGATTAGACAGAAAATAAAACAGACCCTGTAATAAAACCTGAGGCAACAGACCTCAGGCTACTGTCACTACCTTCGCTGCTTGAAAATCTAACCTATCTGAAACTTTTTTATCTAACACTCAGAAATGTTATCCTGAAATAGAAGTACCAGTTTTGCTGTTTATAGAATGAACTCCTGGATATTTTTATCAGCAAATTATTTATAAATGAAGACAGACTAATGAAAGGCCAGAAGGGCCAAAATAAAGTATAAAAGGCTTAATTCTGTATTCCAGTGAGAACAGAAGTTCCTTGCCCGTGTCCTGGCTTCTAACTTGGGCTCCCTGTGCTGTCTTAGCATGAAATCCAATTAATTTTAAGTGAAAAACCACTAAGCAGTCCTTGAAATCCAGAAAAACTTCCTCCACTCCATTATTCTTTCAGTTTTATAGCTATCAACAACATTTTCATGCACTTTCCAAATTTTAATTGGATTTCGTAACATGAGGAATAAATTTTTGTCCCTAGGCTAATCTCTCAAAGATCCATTAGCTTCAGTGGACACCCATAACTAATATTCCTAAACCAGGGAAAAAAATAACCCAAGCCACTCAACCCTCCCTCAGCGCACCTGCAAATAACAGTTATTGCTCCAGGATGCCACCAGCTAAAGCAAAGCTCTGTTCTTTCCTAAAGCAATCTTTAATCTTCCAGGTTTGCAACTTCAAATGTTGCTGAGCTGCCACACAGCTCCCAGACTGGCTTCTCTCCTTCTGGCAGCTGTTACTGCCTATGAGAAATGCTGTCAGACACAGGCATCCCTATTCCTTCACCGTAGTCTCTTCCAGAACATGTGCACCCCATCACTCGGTTGTTTCATGGACAATCTGTGGTTGGCATGGGCATAATGTGGCACCAAACTCAGGTCGACACGATGCTGGAAAGTGTAATGATTGCTTTCTGAGCATTGTTACATTCTCTGGGGACTCTTTTCCCTAATTTAAATAGATTGCACATCTTTTAGAGCTTCTCAAAGGCAGAACACCATTATTGTGTGATTATACCATATCAATGCATAAACATTAACTTGAAAACTAGACTGAAGTAGTTCATGTTCCTACTAATCTGCAGGTGATGCATTCCCTGCTGCTGTCACGTTCCATCAGCTGGAGCGATGGTGGCACCCTGTGGCTGGAAGATGTGCCTGGCAGCTGCCTGCTGCTCCCTGCTGCTGCTCAGCCCCCGCTCTTCCCCGGCACTCACGGTGCTGCTGTGAATTACCAGATACAGCACACAAAAGAAACTCTGAGTTTCGTTACATATTTATATGTCAAATATTCTACTCATTTAACTTGATTTCCAAGAACAAGTAGGGTAGAGTGCAGTCCAAGAAATCCTGAGGTAATGAGAATGCAGGCCTTGGGCAAATTCTGCAGGGATCAGGAGGTGCTCCAAGCCTTATCACCCACCTATGTCTGCCACTGCACCACACCTGGCACACTGCCAGACTGAGCTACAGGCCAGGGCACCCCAAATAGTTCTGAAACCCCAAAGATTATTCATCTTGTCAAATAACATTCATCTTTGGTAGCAGGGCTGCCCCAAGCTGGACACAGACAGCCCCAGCGTGCAGCAGAGGCAGTGCCAACCCTGAGAAAGGCACTCCATGATTCTTGGCCAGAAGGAAGCAGAAATGCAACTGAACTCATTTTAAAGCTGCATGAATTATTACATCCCAGAATTTTCACTCTTCTCGCCTCTCAACAACTGAATCAAGGTGCAGTTTGCTGCTTTTGGAACAGAAAGTCGCAACTCAGCAATGGCATCTGACTACCTTCCTATGATCCTTCAGCCTCAAGCTGTTAGAAAAATGCTGCATGACAAGAATTTAGAACTGCAGAAGTGTGGGGACATTAAGGATAAACAAATACCTACTTTGCAACTAAAGAGAGAGTAGATCATAAAAAGAAAATGGCTTTTAACTCTACAGGACAACAGGAACCACTCTCTTGCAGCTTGAGCATCCATTTAACGTGAGAAACAGAAGCCATAAATCAGGGAGGACATATTTCCTCTCTTTTGGAGGGGACTGGGAATGCTAGTGACAATGACCAGTGAGCTCATATAGCAGCAGAGTCCCTTGGTAATTAACTGAATTACTACACTTACTAAATCCACCCAGTAACTGCCCGGCCAACGCATTTTTTCCCAGCTATAGGTAATGTAAGGAGCAGCAGATCCCTCTCAGCAGAACACAGAAAGAGGGACCATTTGGAAAATGAGAAATGGAAATGACATTAGTATGTCATTGTGTAAGGAAAAACAGCATTTTTAGGAAAAAGCAGAATAATCTTGCCTGTCTCAGCCTTTTCGATAATTGTCATGACATTTTTCTTTGAGATTTTGCTTGTCCTTTTTACTAACTTACGGTTTCTGTGCTGTCTACACTGGACCATACTGTTTTTCATATTATGCATAATTATATATTTTTATTTATTTTTCAGAACAATCTTGCATTGCTCAGCTATAGAATCAGTGGATTTATTATTGTGATTTGATTTTTCCTCTCTATTCTTAACCAGTTTTACCTTTTCCCACAACATGACGGATGAGTGCCCACTGTGTACGACAGTTACTGCTCACCCAAGCAGAGCAGCACCAGGCTGGCTTCCCCGAGTCAGTGCCACAGCCAGCCTGTGCTTTCTCTTTCCAGAGGAACAGAACCTCTTCCTTGCCATGTGACAGGCTCATGTCCTTTGGCAGTATGCTTGAATTCAGCCTTTTCTATGGGAAAACCTAGGTTTCTATAACCTTAGCAAGTATCACAGGAGTGGAGCTTGGGAAAAAGCTGTTTCTCAACAGAATTCCCATCTGCCAAAGTTTCAACATGGATGAAAGAGGATCTAACTGATGTCAGCTTGTGCCTAAGAAAGTAGGTGGACTTTTAGTTAGGGAAGTATTATCCAATAGCACTTAGATACTGGCGATTTACCTCAACTGGACAGTGTGATGTTTTTCACAGAAAAAAAGGCCCATATATGGTTTCCATAAATTTGTCTGAATAATGTTATTTCCCAACTTTTAAAGTACACGGATGAGGAATTTTGTAAACGTGAATATAAGAGAGGAATATCAGATTTGTGCAAATATAATCATCTAGTGGCACTTGTTCTTTTATTATTTCTAGAAGCATAAGGATATTTGCAAATAATGAGATAGTAAATGTTTTGTAAAATAAAACGTTGCTGAGAGTTCATAAATGCTGCATTTTGCAAGTTCTGCTACTCCTACTTAAAGATCATTTTCTAGCTAATACTTCTGCATTACTGTTGACCATACTGGAAAGAAGCAATGCAGATTTCAGCAGCAATTACACCACTCATTGATGAGACATCAGAACAGCCAAACATGGAAAAATGCCACAGAAGAGCAAAACCCAGACTAATATTCATCAGCAGGGTCCTATATTCATATTTGAAAATCAATGACTGTCTTTGAAGTGTGACAGTTGGATTTTCTCCCTTGCTTTAACCTTTACATTAAGAGATTACAAGGAAATGAACTATTTTTCTGCTGTTATAAATCCCAGGAGCCTTTACAAATTTCATAATGCATGCAAGCTGAGAGGAATATCCGAATTTGGAAGAGATCCCTCATGTAGGAGTCTGAATAAAAACCCACAATGCATTCACACACACAAGTGACTAATCCCTTGAGTTCATTGCTCTTGCTCACACTCTGAGTAATCAAAAGAGAGCTTTAGAAAAAAGGGAATTTGGAGGAGGTAGAAGGGAATGATGTTTCCATGTTGGTTTGGTTCAGCAGAATAAAACCTGATCCTGGTTAGTGCTGTTTTTTACAAAAATTATCGAAACCATTAATGCAGTCACCAACAACCTGACTGCAAAAGCTCTCAAGCTGACACGTAGAGACTTTACCGATATTGGTGTCTTGAGCACCAACCAGTGCTCTCCTGGAACAAAGAATTTGGTTTGTAAAGGCCCAATGAGATCTAAGACCACATCACCAAACTGTCAGATGGCCTGAGTAAGACAGAGCAAAGGCTTTTCCAACAGCTGAATTGTGGAATCATTACTCTTGCTCCTCCTACCTCATCTGTTGAAGTCCTGGTACATACCCAAGAAAACATTTTATCCAGAATTTCTTCTGTGCTTTTTTACCATTTCAACAAATGAGAAACTTCTCCTAACAACAGAAGCAATTAGTAGAAAAATTTCCCAATTAACCAGCTATGTATTTTTTTTAACAAGTTCCTCATAGTCCATTCTCTATTTGCTTGAAAGCTGGGGTGTTTATTTGCAATCCTGAACAGCAGATATTTGTTGTTTGCTAAAATACTGATTCACAAAATAAAGTAAAAAACCCCACTACCATCTTGAGTGTTAAAAATGCATCTTAGGAAATTCTTAGCTGTCTACCCAGTGATTACATTTCCCACAGTCATAAAATTACTTCTAAAATCTATCAGCTCTGGGTGGATCTCAGTGGATGAGCTGGAATGAATTAGATTCCAGATGAGCTTCAATAAACCATTTCCAGCACTAATCTTTGCTTTTATTCCCCTGACTAGTTTCTCCCAGCATCAGGTGCAGTGGGTGTATCCTTTCCTGGTGGCAAGTACCAGCAGATGCACACAGTGAGCTGTGCCTCAGTGCCACTCACTTAGCTCACAATCCAGGCAGCTGCTGCTCTTCTGCACAAACACTTTTCAGAGAAAACTCTGTTCTGTCTAATCTTGAAAAGAGACAGTGATAAAGTTTGTTAGCCAAGGGCTGATATCGGAGATCTGCTTCTACACAGAAACTGAGAGTACAGCTGTCCCTGGTAGTTCTAAAGATAACATTCAAATCATCTATTGGCCGTTTCTGTGATTTCCCCAATGAGAGCATGTTTGTACAACCCTGGAATCTCACCTTAACGGCTACTGATAAAAAATTTTAAAGCTAAGCCTTTTAACTGATGGAGTGCAATGGGAATGTAACTAAAATACTGTGGCTGGAATAACAGCTCCACTGCTTGAACTACACTCTACATCCCAGGAACCTGCATTTTTGTTTCCCAATTTACCCTTTCCACTCCAGGACTGGTTGGGGTTTTTTTTGAATAACCAAGTACCAGAAATGTTGATGTAGCCTCTAGACACCAGGAAGAGGTGCAACCCACAAGGTTTGCCACAAGACCCTATGTCTGCACTGGAGATATACAATAACAAAAGAAATTAGCTGCAGAGACAATGAGATTTGCAATGCTGCAGGTTACTATAACTGAAAATAAACTTCTGAGTGAAAAAGCCATGGGAAGCTTACAAAGTGAACTAAATCTCATGATCTGTAGAAAGGTTAAAAAACATGAATCCTGTGATCTCGGGCAAATGAGACACAGGCTAAAATTCTTTGCTTATTCTTGAATATAATGATAAAGGATATGCAACAATCATGTGACTCTGCAGCTTGTGCCTGCTGCCCAGTAGGGCACTGAAAGTTAAAAATCCCTGTCAGGGCAAAGCATGGAGTGCATGCACTGTGCTGTCACCCCTCAGAAGGCAGACGTGAGACTTGTGTGTTGCTGTGTCCTGTGAATGCCCCAGGCTGAAATACCTGCTCCATTCTCCATTTCCAGGAGACTGCAGCTCTGTTTTAATGGACAAAACCCCAGTTTAGGAGATATGGCTGATCCCAGATTATCCTCCTGTACAAACCTCACTTCTGTAATATGCCATGGGTTTGGTGCATGGACTGCATCTCATGGATGCTCCTCTCACCAGAACAGGCCATCCACAAAGGACAGCAAACTTTTGGTCACATACAGAGATATTATGAAGCATCTTGCAATGACAGGAAGATTTCACCTGAGTTGGCTTCCTACAGTCTGGTCACATGCAGTTAACTTCATTTTCAAACAGCAAATCAGTACTTAAAAGAGCACTGAGTTTTAGTTTATGTGGTTATATAAGCTAATAGATTTGGCCCATTGCTGAGAAATGGGATGTGAATTCATTTCTAATTAATTTCCCCTTACAAAGCATATGTCACATTCATTGGTCACTGTCCAACTTAATAAATGCTTATCACTTTACAGGAATTTCTTATGATTGCAATTCTGAAAACATCTGCCTGAACTATGCCAATAAATCCCTTGGCATTTTATCCTAACACAGGTGTCTTAAAAGCCAGTTTCTCTTACAGCCATTTGGAGTTTTATTGACAATAGGCTATTTAGCCTGTTAAAGAGACAGAATAAAAGCACAGTTACACAAAACTGTTTTAAAAAAAAAAAAAGTGCTTCTTCATTCCCAAAGGCTGTATGCATAAGAAAATCAGTTAAAAAACCAAAACAAAAACCATACATTGACCCTTTGTGCATTTCTCAAAATAAAATTATGAATCCAGACAATAAACCTAGGTATTTCAAGCAAAAAGTATAGTATAAAAACACAATAAAAATATTTCAGATTGTCAGTTACCACGTGTAATAATTATTCTTCCAAACACATTGACATGTTAACCACATATACAAAACACGCTTTTTCATGTACCTCATGAAAAAATAAAAGAAAAAAGGAAGAAAGAAAAAAGAAAAAATACTTTTGTAATCTGACAGATTCTTCCAGAACAAGTAATGTAAAGAAGGATGTACAGAGGTCAATTTCAATGCAATTTATTTAGAGAGAAGAACTTGAAAGTGTCAGCACTGAAGATATCATATATCTCACTTATCCCTCACAGCCCAAAGCATTAGTCTTGAGGCATTTTGGAATCTTTCCAGAGCATGTATTCACCAGAACTGCTGAAAAAACAACAGCAACAACCAAAATAATAAAGAACAAAAGAAAGAAAAATAATGCCTAATGGGATGGAAGAGTGTTTGACCTGCCTGGTGAAGCCTTGACTTTTTTTGCCAGTGTCTGCAGCTTTACATGACCGATAATAAACAGAAGAAAAGCTTTCTGTCATCCTTGATGACATTATTTAGTTTCCTAAAGAAAAATTCTAAAATTATCAAAATAAGAGCTTGATACCAGCAACCAACTGATTTCATAAAACACTCCTTGAAACTAAAATTGCAGTTTATGACCGAGTTGAAGTAGACTGGGAGATGAGTATGACAGCATATATCAGAAAAGGCTGCAGAGTAGGACTGCTATCAAAGATCTACTTAATTTAGGACTCCTCTCTCTTTAATCAATCTCTGGTGTCTATGTTCAGGATATATTAGTTCATGTCTAAAATTCACACAGCAAAAGTGGTAAGGAAATAGTCTTCACAACAGTTCATCCACCAGCCCCATGATTCTGGCAGTGCAGTTCCAGAGCAAGGAGCCAGGCTCTCCTCATGTGTTAATTCTGCACTGTTATTCCAGGAAAATAACACATTACTGTGAGCAGTTCTACTCATGCACATATTCGTACTTAATACTGTAAAAGCTCGTTTTTATTTTGTTAATTGCTATCAGTGACCTCTATTAGCCTTCATCAGGTTTTCCAGATGCTTGTCTAATGCAGAATATGTGCTACGATTGTGAACCTGCTCACACCAGTTTTGTTTCCAAAGTCAAGTTAGAGTTCTAAGAACTGTCTCATGGCTTCTTTTCTGCCTCCATCAGCTCATCCACCAGCTATGCTTTGCTCTATACAGTGGACAAGCTGCTAACTTCAAGCTTGTTGGTAATTTTTAGTTTGTTTCCATTTGTTCCCTGAATATAAAACTGTTTCAGCATGCTTTGGTTTTATTATTTATTAACAATTCCTGTCATGCATAATGAAAAAGACTAAAATGATGTTAACCTGATGATTTTTCTCTCCCTTTACTTCCACTCCCAAAACGTATTTTGGTTCCCACATTCGTGAAAATGTAACATACTGTATAGGTTTTATTATTATAAAGGCATACTCTGTGATCCAATATTAAATTCTGTTTTGGCAAACATGCTCGTGCACATGGGCATTGCTGAGGTAAACAACAATATCAAGTACAGAGTATGGTACAAGAAGGTAACAAAACAGATTTTAAAATTACTAGATTGATATTCACTGAAGTTTTGGGATGAAAGAGCTAATTTAGATTAAATAAGGGCTGGTCATGAATAAACCATAGGATCCCATAAGCCTAAACAGAAGTTGGTCCATTTATTTTCTTTCAATTTCTTTCCCTTCACTACCCAACATCAAATTCTTTGAAAAGTTAGAATTTTTAACCCAAGGGTAATACTAAAACTAACATTCTCACAGGAA
The DNA here is from genome assembly GCA_013400235.1 of Oriolus oriolus. NCBI lineage: Eukaryota > Metazoa > Chordata > Aves > Passeriformes > Corvidae > Oriolus > Oriolus oriolus. The sequence goes on along the minus strand of VXBT01007138.1, from coordinate 3,403,776 downwards.
CTCAGATGAAATCTGAGATAAATGTCCAGCTCTTCTACATAACTGTAGTACTTTGCTGCTCAGAAATTTTAGGAGGTTTATCTTTAACAATGATCCTATGAACCAAAGGACATATTACCTATTTAAAAATAGATGAGGAGCAGAGAATAAAACAGTAACTTGCTCAAAGTTCAATAGAAGGAAGGGAAAACTAAAGCACAGGCTATTTGATAATTATTTAAGACTGCAGAATAAAAGATGACTCTTCCTAGCAAGTCCAGAAAAGATTAAAAGTCTCTGATACAGTTCATCTGGGGAAAATTTCCAACCCATTTTTCATCTGCTTAATTCTATTTTAGATAAACACCCAGATTCCTGAGCACTTACTGAAACCAAATTGAAATCCTGGATGCTCATTCATTATTACCAAGTACCATATGTCTAATTTTATTTTTGGAATTGTCTTTGGCAATAACACGCTCTGTCTGAAGCTCTGTGGCAAAGACTCAAATCTGATGGTTCTGAAAAGAGATTTCAGGGGGGAACATGGTACTGCAGATCCTGAACAGAATGTATAATACTGTGCAGCTTCTGCCTTGGCTTTGCACTGAGGCTGCTTTGGTGACCTGTTGGCCACTAAGAACAAGCAGAAGGGTGAAGAGATGAACAAAAATCTTTGCTGTGACTCACACACAAAGGTAGAAGTAAAGAAGCTTGATAGTCAAATCTAATCATGTAATTTCCTCTCATCTAAGAATTTCTGTTACCATTTTCTTCCAGAAGTTGGCTTATTTGGCTTTTTAAACTCTGCCTGCCGAGTGTGATTAAAAATACATATTGCATATTTCTCTCAGGTTCACATCTAAAAGGCATTTCTCTGCTCGGGCAGTTCCATCATTTACCACTCTCTGCCTTGAGTGACCACAGAAATTTGCATGGCCTTGAGGCCAGGGCCTTTCTCCTCACTCACCAAAGCACCTCTCACATGAAGCTTCTCCTTTTTTTTCATCCACTTAACTCAGACTATCTCAAAGTGTTTAATTTTGTGCACTTGTATCCCAGGGACTTAAAAGCAGCTCCATTTAAGAAACATTATATTTTCAGTCACGCATGATCCTATGGAAATGATCTAGTTCACTTACTCATCCCACATAAGAAAGCTCTCAGAGCACACAAGTGCCTCTCTGCCCTATTGCTGCTGTGTGGGGTGGGGTTTTTTCCACTTAAGCCGTAGTTAAAGCGAGGTTTTATGGAAAAACCTTACTGCTTACATAACTAAGTTCAGCTCTTTTGAAAATCCACCAGGAGCTTTGCTGTGCTGTCAGACCCCCCCGAACTCTTTGGGAAAAGCTCTCTGCTCCAAGGCATGCCTGCAATATCTCCTTGAACACAGGGAGGAGGCTCCCTACGTTGCTGTAATGAAATGATAGCAACAGCAGAAATGCACCGGGCAGGTTCAGCTTCACTGCAGCACCACGAGCAGCTGATGAGGTTCTGCCAGGAGCCACAGTGCAGCTCTCCATGGCACTGCACGGCCATGGAAACACACTGCAGTGCTCTGTGCTGGGAAAGTGCACCTCCAAACGGGGCAACATTTCGGTTAATTATGGCAGAGTTGCCAACTCTCTGGCAAAACCCTCCATCCTGTTTACTGCAGTTTAGATTCCTTTGTGAACAATTTAGAAGAAAACCTACAATTTATTATATAATGGAGTGAGTTAAAAGAATTCTCACCTACTGTCTGAACCTTAACCTTTGATTAAAGACTACTTTTTCTTCCATTCCACATTTGCTACTGGACTTTATAACTAATGTGATATCAGAGCTGTATTATAATCACTGTACAATAGTCAGCTCTAAATAAAATGCAAAACACATATCAATGTTTAAAAAAACTTACCATCCAAATTCAACTGAATATTTATGTATCTTTTATTCATGAAGCATCTTTCACATCCCATTTATGACCACAATTCAACATTAAAGAATTCCTTGTCAGTGAACTAAAGATAATGCCAAAGTCTATAGCTTTTTTTCATTTCCCATTTTCTCTCCCTAGGACAGCTTGAAATGCCTTTCATTGGAGCTACTGCAGTGAAAACTTAGGTATTTCGGTAAAGAATGTTCTTTTCAAAATTAAAATTAACTACAACACTGAGTTAGCATATGGGCTTCAAATGTGCCACAATGCTATTAACTGAGATAAAGCAAAAAAACTGCCCTGAATTCTTGGATGCGCAGAAATTTTTACCAAAGGAAGGAATTTTTTAAGCACAGTACATAAGCAGAGAGAGATAATGGTGAGGAAAAATGGGACACATATAAGTTTGTTTGATTTCCTAGAACCTACAAAGAATGGGGGCAAATTTACACCACTCAGGAAGACTCATTTGTTGTCCAGCACTAATTTGACAATCACTGAAGACAGCAGAGTACCTACACCTGCAATTAACACAGAGCAGCTAATGAGATACTACAGCTTCACCTACTGACTGATTGTATCCATTGGTTTCAAACACCAGCCACAGTGCAAATAGTAAATAATATTCAGAGAAGAAACAAACCTACAGCACATCCTCTAACCTTATTTTTCTAAATGAAATTAAATAGGAATAGACAATTCAAAAATGTTTAGCACCCAATGAGCTCTATAGAACAGGCTGAGGGTTAAACGCATAAATGACTGAAGCTGCAGGTTTCAAAAAGCTGAAGCTGAGAGGAGGATATGGGACAATAGGGTGGCAAAGACCTCAAGGAGCAGAGAGGGGAAAGGACAGGCAAAATGCCCAAGTAATGGCTGGAGCCAAAGGACTCCCAAGTGGAGAGTAGTTTGTGACTTATTTAACTTACGCCCTTGACAAACATTTTGTTCCAGACAATTTCATTGCTCCAGACACCTCAAAACAATGACCCTATAAATGCTATTCTCCAACACATTGACTATTTTGATTCTGAGAATATCCTAAAATATTTTAAAATCAATATGATGATAAATTCAAATAAATTGTAGTGCTAGACTGCTAAAAGCCAACAGTCAAAATGACTCTCTGACAATGGTGCAGTCTTTTTGGCAAAATCCAGATCAGCTCTGCTTAAGAACATTCTAGGCCTTGACTGTAGAGCAGCAGTAAGAAATTACAAGCAGGGAATAAACCGCAGAAGTTAAACTGGGAGGTGGCTTGTCCCAGTGACTGGAAACAAGAAACGCTTTCAGTAACAGCTGACACCTCACACCCAGGAAGGAAGATGAAAGGGGCACTACTCTCAAACCCAGTTTCAGCACAGCAGTGTCACGACTGCTCTCCCATTATACTGCTGCTTCAGAGCTTCAGCAGTGAATCAAAGAAAACCCCAACTCTGTGCGCCTTGCATTACTAATAGAATAATTTTAAAATTTTCTGTGTTTATTTCTTCATACTGTTGTGTTCATTTCCTTCTATCTCTTTAAGCTTTTATCCAACTCCACGCTGGTTGTTTACCTGACTGAAGGACAAACAAACAACAGCTTCTATTAACTAATATTGATTTTTCTTAAACTGAGTGCAAATTCAACCCTGTGAAAACATTACACCAGGTGATACTGTTTACATTAGAAAGTTACCATCCAGGATTAAAAATATTGGAAGAAAGTTCAAAACAAAATTGTTGTGTTAGTCACATAAATTTGATTGTGCTCTGGTTTATGAATGCTTCAGGTTTTGTCTGCAGAACTTCCTATGCAGTAATTTAGCCACAACCACGGTGTTCAAGTAATTTTGAGAGCACAATGCAGTCTTTTGAAAATTAGGACTATGAAAATCCCTGCTGAAATAATTGACTTTTCACTGACTATTAAAGAGAATATTTCTGCAAAACAAGCTGGGGAAAAAAAAATGGAGACTTTCCTTAGGTACAGTGAAATATTTTATTCAAAACATATTGAAATAATTTTCCACTTCAAAAGCCAGTATCTGTTTCCTCATGCGAACATTTGCTTCTGTACTCAAGCATTAAGTAAAAGGTGGCAGTGTCCTCCTTAGCATTTAAAGGAAAATGGCTGGGGAGCTCCTTAGTCTCAACCATTCCTTGCAGCAATTTATAGGTCAGAGTTCGACACCACAAACATTTCCTAGAGAATCCTGCATGCACATCTCCTCCCTGATTATATATGTGTATAATACCTACAAGGTATATTTATGTGTAAAACCCCTAAGATGCACTTTCAAGAGCTCCCATATCACCTATTTACTCCATTTGCAGGAGCATTATGATATCTCTCCAGCAAATAGTTAATTAGTCAATAGTTAATTAAATAGCCACTGAATTGAGTGTAATTAAGGGGATATTAAAATGTGCATTATATGACAATTATGATGGCCACCACGGACCTTGGAGTGCTCTGCCATCCCCAGAGGGACCCCCTGATGTTGTGCACACTTTCTAAAGCACTGCATCAGCTCCGAGAGATGCTGCTGTTGCCTGCATCCCTGGGCTCCTTGCACTTACCCATATCAAGGGAATAAAGCAAAGAGTCACCACTGCTGTCATTCCATGGCTGAAAGATGAAGCTTTATACCGCCTCAAAGGGGAAATTGTGTTTTACTGTGGAACAGTCTGTACCTCAGTTAGGAAATTGTGTTCTGTAACCCTCCCTAGGTAACGCAATACCTTCAGATTGGGATGGCCTCTGCATACAGAAATGCACTGACTGCATAAAATTCACCTGAAATCACGGCAGGCCTGGCAGATTTGCCTCACCTGAACCAGCACTGAGGAAATATCTTTTTGGTACTATTAGAAATTAAAAATAACATGAAAGTAGTCTGTTCCTCCATGGTGGGTTTCTCAAATTCAGATAGGTAAAAGGGGTGAAACAAATGAGAGATACAAATTCTCCATTCTTTATAGACTGACTGACATGACTTCATAAACAGCAAGAAACAGGAATATTGAGAAAATTAAAAGTTGATCCAGAGTTAGCAATGTAGGGGGAAAGGTGGAAAAGCAGATGTTCTCCCTTAACTGCAAAACATATAGGAAGTTTCACCTTCCTTTTCTTTATTTGATGAAGCTGAACTCTCTCAGCTCTCCATCCTCCTTGGATACTGCAATCTAAGCTCCCTCAGCTTATCAGCTGCTTGGACTCTCTTTTCCATGGCAGAGTTCTGAGGAAATTGAGCCTCTGTGTAGCTGAGAGCTGGCAGTACTAAGTGAAGAGAGCAGAATGACTCACACTGAGTCTTCCTCTAATAAAATCATTTAAATGAGCCTGGTTTCCCTTTTATTAAACAGCAGAAAATCAATAACGGTTGATCACAATTCCTATCCATTAGGCTGTTTCTAGAATGAACCCACACATCTGAACTTGAAGTGAGGCAAAGTTAAGAATACCAAATGTGTTAATAACAAAACAAAGATTTAGCACTAAGTTTCAATAAATGGGCATTTCGTATCACTGCTTTTTAATTGACACTACTGCTACTCCTTTAAGTAGTCTTAAAATGCAGACAGAAATTAGTTGCTAGAAAGAGAGAGGTGGCAGTATAGGTATGAATAACATGTAGCGATCACCTTTAAATAAAAATCCACATGTATATGAATTAATAAAAACCTGACTTATTCACTTTTCCTGGTATGGATTTGTACAGGTGCTCGACCACCCCCTTTTCCTTATGCATCCTGATGTAATTTAATTATTTTGCTCATTACTATTTGAGCATCTGAGGAGAGGACAGGGAGACATGATTAACACTGGTTTATATAGGCAAGAAACAATCAATTATGTTCTTTCTTTTCCTTGCTTTTCTGGGCTTGTGTTCTGTAGGAGACATGAAAGCTTACCAGATGGTAAGATTGATAAGTAGCAATCTTAACAATATTCAAACAATTCACCTTCGTGACTTTTTTTCCTTTCAGAAACATCTGAATTGACAAAGTTCTGAAGGTAGGAGTCAACTAAAGGAGAAGAGTGAAACTTTCAGAACTCTGCAGAAAGTTAAATTCAAGTGAAGTGTGTGACAGCTCCCCATGTTGTCCTACTCGTAGGGCTACAGACAGAAAGAGAGAAAATAGTCTCAGATCTCACAGAATCAACTGCCCACACACACACAGAGACTCATCTGCAGCTTTCTCTCAAAAAATATGACCAAAGGTTTAACACATAAATATAGAACAGGAGGAGACGGCTTAATCCAACCACATGAGCACTTTGCTGAAGGAATGGCAGAAATAGAAATGTAATGATGTGACGAGATTGCTCACCTCAGTAGGAGGTGTCTCCTACAAGTGATAGAGTTGAATTTAATCTGAAAAGATTTTTTAGTATTCTCCTGCACTCCTTTCTGACGTTCTTCCAGAATGATATTCCCGAGGCATTACCATACATAATGTATAAATGATCTCTGCTTAGTATTACATTTATTGCAATATGAAGTATTTTAAAAGTTCATCATATGCTTCTTCATGGTGACATACTGGGACAAATTCTGAAATATACGTCCCCTAAGTGACTCTAGAAGAACTTCTGTTGCGCATACAGATGAATGCTTAGGGGAAGTAGTCAAAATAACCTAAATCTTCACAAAAGCAGATAAACTATATTTTTATCTTGTTGATAGGCTTGAATTGCAATACTTGCATCTGTCCCATTCCTGCTATGGCATCTAAAACTTAATACTAGAGAACAGATTTTGAAGAAAATTTGACTATGAACATTTTCTCAGGATAGTTTTGAATTTTAATAAAATTTCTGTCCAAATTATGTAAGGAAAGTTTTCCAGCTTTCAGAGTGGACCTACTTTCAATTAATCCTTTAGTATTCTGATATGATATAAACCCAGAAAGATTCATTTTGATTTCAATCCTTGGTTGAAACAAGAAATTTAAAGTACAATGCATAGGACAGCAGCTATTTAAATTTTCCTTTTCTTAACAACAACATTTTAAAAACGCTCCAAAAACGAAAACACAAGCTGAAACAAATTAGAATAAAAGTAATAATGCCTTGATAAGCACAGCCTCTAAAATACAAATTATGCTCATGCATTTAGGAGAATGCTTATTGCTAAAGTTTTTCTCACAAGCCTTATGGGTCACTACCAAGACTGCTACTGAAAATTTTGGCCTCCCAATAAAACAGCAAACCCATATCACTGGGAAAAATTTCCCAGCACAACACACTTTAAGGATGTGACTGCTGCTTCCATTAATAAAGCATTTGCATCTGACATTCTTTTCATCTCCCCAAAACCAATTTCTAATTTATTTTCATGTACAGTGAAAATTCAGTCACAGTGGGGCATGATCTTATTATATGAAAATACATACAGATACTCTCACTCAGCACAACTCCCTCAGATGTAAGTGAAAGTTTTGACCAAGTGAGAAGTAAGAACAAAATTATTCGCTGCTAAATTTCTCAGTTTATATTTTGGATCCCAGGATAAGATACTCCATGTTTCCAAGAGACATGAGGGCTAAGGAGACTTTTGAACAAGGTGCTTCAGCAGAAACAGAAGACTTGGAAGAGACTGCCCAGACTACAAAGTTCTCTCTATCCTCACAAATAATTGCATCATGCAATCTCTTTCTTAAACTGATCAAGCTCCTCCTAAAAATCAGTTGGGCTTTTTTCTCTGTGCTAAAAGGCTGTTCTAGAACCTCATTTGTGTGATGACTAAAACCCATGTTTTGATTTCCAACCTCAGCATACTCTTGGAAAGTTTGTATATAATTTTTCCTTAGCTTAAGCACTTGCTTAGTGATACTGTACTATTTGCCAATACGAGTTTCATTTTCTCCTATAAATTACTTTGTCTTTCCAGATCTGCCTGCTTTCCGTAGTTTAATTACTCTGTAGCTTACCTTTTAAAGATACTTCTAAGGAAGTAGCAACACTTCTTTAGTCCCTATCACAAATTTGAGGTTTTCCAGGCTTGAGAGGGGAGGTAACAGTTCCCACCTGTTTGAAAGCTACTGCAGGAACATGGGTAAGAAACTGTTCTCCGCTATCCACAGGGGAAGGGACAACATGGAATGGGTTTGTGGAGGAAAGAGCCTTTAGGTCAGATCCCAGAAAAACCTTCCAGCTGAGCCACTGGACTTGATTGCTACATCTCCCTTGCTGTGGGTTTTTGTAGGAAGTTAGACAAGAGTCAGTCAGGGATTTACTGGGTGCAGCTGCCCACAGGCAGAGGGGCAGCCCAAGAGATGCTCTCCAGGTCACTCTCCACACTTCCTGCTGGAGTAAATTCAACTGTTCCAAGGGGGATATTTATTATATAGCAAGTTGGAAGTGATAGTGGCCATGTAGACCTGGTAATTTTTCATGACAATGAAGAGATAATGGAAATACCTCCAGGATCAATATCTTCTTTCTCAAAAGCAGCATTGAATGTCTGTCTTTTATGATTCTTCTCTTTAGAGGCAGTGATTAAAAACTCCATGGACTTTACTGCATATTCCTTTTCTAGGAATTAAGCCATGAGAATTCCCCTATTTTTTAGGGCCCTGAAACCACAGCTCCTTATCATTTTCCTCTCCTCCAAAAAAGCCTGCAACAGCATTATGTACTGTCCTGTTCTTAATTAGGAAAAGTAACTTTTAGTAAGAAGTCAAACTGAATGAAATAGGAGATGTCTTGAACAACTTTATCTGGATTGTGATCCTTTTGTGCTCAGTTTAATACAAAAATATGGGGTCAGTTCCTCCTCTGTGGTTGGGTAATTACAGAATGGACAAGGAGACTTTACCTAGAAGCAAAAGCAATGCAAGTTTGATGAAGTCACCCACATCTAAAATTACATCTCTGTAAACAACTTTTAACACTGAAAAGCAAAACAAAAACAATGTGGATTGCTATGGAGAGTGCATCTTTAGAAGTTATGCCATTCAGCTGTAACTCCAAGAAATAGTATTTGGAAACCAAAATCAAACAGTAAATCACAGAGCAAACTCAGGCACAAATCATTTGGATATAAAAGTTGTCTCACAAGTTAATAAATGCACACATATCATGTAAAGACAGGGACTAAACTAGAAATCCCTTAGCAGAAAGGGTTTGGCTTTCCATCAGTCTTGAAGTTTTAATGCAGAACAGATAAAGAGGAAGTTTTTATTAGGAAAAGAAACAACCTGGAAGTGTTTCCCAGAGGAAGGTATTGTGGCCTAGCAGCTGCCATGACCTATCATCCTCCAGGTGCCTGCTTTAAAAGTCAGTTCTTTGGGTGCTGAACACGTCCAGCATTGCCCCTTCATGCACTGAGGACAAGCAACACCAGGACACTTTAACTCCCTTCGCACAAGCCTTCCCACAGAAGGGATTGCTTCCCAAATAAGGAATCAGCAAACAACAAGGATGACAAAACACAACCTATCATTGCCTTCTTTCCATCACTATTAAGTAAACTAAAAATCGTATTCCACATTGACAGCAAAATTTTGACAACTGCAGTCGAGACTGATGAGATGAATTAAATGCAAAGATATTCTTCAGTGTGCTTGGCTTCAAAGGCACCGCTTCATTTTAAGCACCAGGGATTGCCAATTACTCCTGCTTGAAGCACTCTGTCCTCCTGCCTTCCACAGCACAGGAGGGAGAGTTTGCCTTGCACAGAGTTCTCACTACATATTTTAAAAGTTAGTAATCCCTACTGGCCAACAACTCTCAGTTCACTGTCTCAGGAAATTCTGCATACTGTAAAAGCATCATGGCTTGTGACAAAACCACTCAGCATTGCTTCTTGTCTCTCTCCCTAGGACAATTTGGCTCATGCTATTTCCCTGACCTGATTGCTTCCTCTTTGTAGCAGCTAAGTATCCCCAAAAGCAAATGACATTTTACACCTCATATGTTTCCACCAGCCAGGGAAATATGAGCTGCAAAGGAAAAAAACATGCACACCAAATGTCACATGGGACAGAGAGCCCACTGGAATGACAGGATCAGTCAGCATCACTGCCTGGTCTGTGGGATCTGCTTCCATTCATCAGCCTCAGCAGCAGAGATCAGGTTGTCGTCTTTTCTTTGCAGCAACAAACAGCTTCCCATTTGCCCCAATGGATCAGGTTCCACTGTGAATGCCACCTATGTTTCTGGAACTATTTACACTTTTTAAAATACCCTTGCTGCACACATATTCTGTGATTACCACAGTATTCACTGCAAAATGGGAGAAAGGCTGTTACACTGAAGAGAAGAACAATATCCAGGTGGGGAACCAGCTCTGCCTGTAAATTCAAGTGCAGCTGTTGAGAATAATGTACAAATGGCTATTTTTTATCTGGAACATGTTAAGTCTAAGTTCTTGCCAACTTCATTCCAACAGTTATGGATTCATTTCTTGTCATTTGCTGTGCTCTTTTGCAATTTCTGACAGAGAAATGATGTATTTGAAATGGAATGCCTCATGTATTCTGTAGATTACCATTGTGAGCAGCACTGCTTTGACCTTTTCAGTAGGCTGTAATTTCATTTGCTGCCAGGGCTATTTAGGTTGTTCTCTTCTGTCTCAGGTTCTCTAAACTGCAGGTAACAGACAAGAATTGCCAACCAGCCAAACAAAAAAAATATTTAAAATTAAGTTTCAAAGTATAATAAAAAAGATGATTACACTTCACAACAGGAACCCTGTGTTGAAATGAAATTTCACCCCAGCACTGCAGCTGGTTCTGAACACTGGGACTGGTACCAGGTGAATCCATTCATCCAGCCAAACCTGTAAGGACAATGGGATGCAAAGCACAGCAAACCTATTTCAGCTGAACAGCTAAAACACCATCATCCTCCACTTTGGAATACTAAAATGTCTCTAGGAAGAGTCACAACTTTGTCTCTTCTTGGGTTTAGGATCTTTCCCTGTTTCAAATAACTCACAATGGAATCTGTCCATGGTACTGACTGAATTTCTTTTACAGAGCAGTAAAGTTCATATTAAGACAGGAGAGATGCCTTGATATAAAGAAAGAAAACCAAAACAAAACAAAAAAACCCAACCCAAAACAATAAATATTGTCTAAATACATGTATTTATGAAAATTAATGAACCTGCAGACACATGAGTACAGACCCATTATTTGTGATCTGGTCTTCAGATTGCTGACATTTTTAAAACAGATTTCTTACTAAAAAAACCATCTTTAATATTTCTGGAGTATTAGCTTTGCTCTTCTTTTCCATTGAATAAATTATTTTACCTTTTCACCTTTAAGCACTTTATTAACTCTATCATTCTATGTCCATTCTCTGTCAAGTGTATAATATTAACACAGTTGTATAACACAAGAACACAATTTCTTACATTGTAAAATGCATGGATGTTTATTCATTCTACACACTGCAGCAGTTGCTCATTTATTATTTTAGAAAAGAACTATTCTTTCTGTGCAAGATAAAGGCCCAAAAGGTAGCATAAAACATCATGGCTCTCTAGACAGCAGCTGCTTGATTCAGTACATCTGCATTTAGAAATATTAAATTGAACACAGGCAGTTCAATGCGTTCAGTTCCTATTTTACCTTTAAAGCAAGGCTCAATACATCACTTCTCTATGGAGTAAGGAAAGGTATAAGCTGAGAATAACTGGAAAAATATATTTATTAAAGCATGTTCGCTCTTTCTGTGGAACATAACTCAAATAAGTCATTACACCTTGTCTTCTTTTCTTGCACCATTTACATCTGGTATGATTTTTACAGCTCTTCTCTTTATTGTGCATGTACTGGCAGCACCTCCACAGTACAGGACAAATACACGAGTGTTTTGCAGACAATGCACAAGATGGTAAAGAGGGGCCTTGAGCCAGACAGGATGTGCCTCTAGATGGGAGTTAGAAGGAGCAATAAGCAGAGCAAGAGAAAGAAGAAGGGGGACACTCTCAAAACTGACCAAGCCAGGATATCTATTTGTTAGCAGATGACAGAGAATCTGAAAGGAATTGAAGTGTTGAAAACCTTTTTTATTCATTCCTAAATGTATCACAGCCTTCTCTACATTTACCAAAGTACTCCCTTTAGCCACAGTCCTCCCATAATCATCACTTCACAAAGAGGTGAAGAGGAAAATGGGAACTATCTTAATTTTCAACACTGAAAAAAGTGCTCGATCTTCTGACAAGCAAATAGGTTCCAACAACTCTCCTGTCACATGTACAGTTATTTCTTGGTAACTTCCTGTTTGCTTATTCAATAGAATTATTTATTTCTGATAGAAGTTCATTGGGAGTTCTTGGAACAAGCTGCGAATTTGTGCCAGACTGCCCTACAGAAAAAGTGCTCTTGGAGTCATCCAATTCATGTGCTTAATGAGGCTGTGGTAAATAAGGGGAGAGGAAAGGAGCCAGAATTTTTGCAGTTGGCAAACTGATTTTTATGTTTGTGCTTTTGTGGGGTTTGCGCTTGTTGGACTTTTTTCAACATTTGCTGAAACTTTCCAGAACATGCCAATGCTTATAGCATTTTTCTCAAAGTACAGCTTTGGGTTTGGTCCCTGCATAACTTTTATTTTTCTCTGCCAATGTAGGCTGCCCCATAGGCAGATCATATGGTTGCCTAGAGCACAGATGGGAAGAATAATCATTCCTATTGAGAAGAATCTGTGTTGGGTTTTTTATTTTAGAAAATTGGAAACAAAGGATTTTATGTAATCTTACTGGTATCACATAGTAAGATCATTGGAAAAGTCTATTAATTTTAATTAATAATTCAGGGCAATACTTATTATCATCTGGGTTTTTTCCAGATTAGAAACTACACCTCAGTCATGCACCTCCTGGAACAGCCCACAGAGCACTCCTGAACATAAAGTGGCAATGGATGAACTGTCTTCATGACCACAGTGCAGGCAACCCAGTCCAGGATGTAGCATCTGTCAGTTGTCTGAGGCCTACACTGACTAAACCCAGCTCCATCTCTCTGTCTCTAGCCTCTTGTATTAGCTGGCTAAAACACTAATGTGAACTCTTCCTGGTTTTATCCTGTCAATAGGTCAATGTCTCTGTATTTGAATTTGTTTTCACCACCTAATGCAGAGCTGAAATCATGATTACATCAGGAGCCACCAAAATGTTTACCCCAAACTGCAGTGGAGATGGAATACCAGTGAGATAACCATATAATGAAAAGGTTTTACTTCTAGATGGAGTCCAGAGGGGAATAGCATGATCTTCCATAACTAGAATTTCAGCATGCTTCTTCTGTGACCCAAATATTTTTTTGTAGCTCTCCTGAGACTGATCTATCTTCTCAAGAGCAGTCTAAATGCTATGCTAGGACTTACATAAAACATATTTAAATTGTAATAAGTGCTATCCCATATTTTTTCACTGGCTGTGCTCTGTGCTGCTTAAGCACTTCTGCTGCCCACTTGCACTGTTCACACCAAGTAACTTCAGGTTCTCTCATTTCCCTCCAAGTGCTTCTGGTGCTCACACCGAGACATTGGTCTGACTGTTCAACTCCAATCTAACCAATCTAACTCCTAAAGACCTCCTCAAAGCAACGTTAAAAACCTAAATAGTAATTTGTTCACAGACGCCAAGAGCCTTAGATGTAAATTACCTCAACTGAAGTCGCAAAAGTTCACCGGTTCTGGAAATTAGGTTCAGCTACCTATTAGCCAGTGTGTAACAGATTAATGTATTGAGGTGACAGAGCCAGGTTTTGCTGCTCTCGGTAAAACTGATGGCAAATAACAAATCAGGCTGCCTTCCTAGGATACAGTGTTAATTACCCTGTGCTGGCCATCAAGTACCCAAACTCTACTTAATGGTGTGACTGCAGGCAACACAGAAGCTGGATATAGATGTGACCTGGTGTATAAAACTGGTGAGAAGTTAGTGTGTCCTGCACCTTGATTTGCTGAACTGGAAAACCAGATTTGAGGGGGGAAGAAAAACCAACAAAAACCCTCCTTTATGAGTTACCAAGAAGTCTTGAAAAGCTCTGTCTTTTAACAGATGTAAAGGAAACTCTGGGGTACACATCTCTCCCAAGAACTACATCTATCTTGACAAAACCCTACGCAGTTTTACTTTAAAGCCATATGGACTAAGAAAATAATATGGCCTATTTCTCTGGAAAAGAGTGTGCAAAGAAAGAAAAGAATGAACTTTCATTTGCCACACCAGTTTGAGTTTCCATATTATCTAATAAAACAACAATTCAAGTTGCAAAGAGCAAGATCTCAAAACTGCTTCTCTTATTTTCATTGAAAGAAATCTCGAGGGCAAAAGGAAGGATCGGTCAGTAAATAGACTGATGTGCCAAGCTACGTGGAAAATAAACACAGAAGTAACATTAGATATTTTTGAAATGTGTCAGTTCAGAGGAGTGGCACGATTTGCACTGCCATTGGTAAAATGTGACATTGGTGAGCATGGCCTGTTCCTGAAGACAATTAATAACCATCAGAACAAAACACTCAGGTTTTGAGATGGTTATAATACTTCAAAACATCCCAAGAGACTCTCCCTGCTGTACCAGAAGTCATACACTTCACGGGGTGTTGAGTCCTCCTGGGGATTCCACTGTTCCTATTGTTACTTGTGTAAATATTTACCTGTGTTATCTATGGGGATAGAGTTGCCAAAAATCTTTGCAATGCTGTGACACTATAAACTCAGTAAATTCAAAAATGAGAAACAAGCCCTTTTCTACTTTTCTAAAAATCAGCAAGTTACATTAGAGTCTGAGTGCCCTGAACCACTGTGCCTGGCAGAGGAAATTACAGCAACCCCTTGTCAGTGCAATCCAAACACTGGTGACACTGCAGAGGAAGGGGCAACAACTTTGGTCTACTGCAATTATCAGTTCCTTGTTTTCAAGGTGATAGAGGGAAAAGCAGGACAAAACTTCTGCTTTCTCCTCTAATACTGCACTGTCTCTGAAGAGGTGGATGGACTCCAGGTCTGAAGTAGGATAATATCTCTCTGTAGTTGCTCCTGTGTATTTTATTTTTCACCAGAAGATAATGACAGGCAGTGCACACAGCACTGTTTTAGGGTAATGAAGATACAGCTCAGGACCCAGAATTCTGGATAGAAATCAGTACTGCTGCAACAGCTGCTGCAGAATGTAGTACAGGCTTACTGGGGCTCTGCTGATCAAACTGTTGGATTTGCTCCCACCTGTGTGACTGGATTTACTTCCCACAAAACACTACAAATGGCTACAGATGCAGAGGGAATCATAGCCTTAGAGCAGAGAGAAGGTGGTGGTGGAGAGGAAGGAGAGAATGACAAGTTCTTGCAATGTTTGAAGTTATTGATGGGTTCTGATAGCATAGCCAAAGGAATTTTTCCCTTTCTACTTAAGTGTTGTGGCCTGATGCTGGCTGGATGCCAGGCACCCACAAAAGTTTCTTGCTCACCCTCCTCTGAAAGTGGACAGAGGAGACAAAATACAATGAAGGGTTCCTGGGTTGAGATAAGAACTGGGAGAAAACACCCATCAGTTACCATCAAGGCAAAACCAGGCCCAACTTGGAGATATAAAGTGAATTTATTACCCACAAAATCAGAGCAGGATAATGAGAATTAAAATAAGCCCTTAAAAACACCCTTATCTCACCACTCCTTCGCTCCTCCCCACCAACAGTGCAGAGAGACAGGGAATGGGGGTTATGGTCAGTTCATCACCTGTGGTTTCTCTCGCTGCTCAAGGAGAGGAGCCGCTCCCCTGCTGCACCGAGCTTCTCACAGGAGCCCCCTCTGTGGCCCCTGCACTCCCAAAAACCNGAATGGAAGCCTTGATGACATGTTTACTTACTGAGGTGGGAAAAGCATTAATGGATGCCTCCAACAGAATTAAAAAAAAAAAAAAAACCAAAACAAGCTAAATCTAAGAGTACAAATAAGTGAAGAAACAATTAAGAGCTGTCAATTCACAACAGATGCAAGGCATGCACTGTGTAAGGATGTTTACATCCTTGTTTTTCCATAGCATGCTGCTGAAGAGACAGAAACACAAGTTAAAAAGAAAAAGCCTTTGTCCTAGGAAACTCATAATATGTTGCTTTAAAAAGAAAAATTAGTGTAGTGTCCACAGCACAATTTATTACACTTGCCAGAGGAAGTCCCTGTGGACGCATACATCTAAAAGCACATACTTTTAATAAACATACATTTGCAGATCAAGACAAATTAATTGTTTTCTGCATTACAAAACACTAACTTTAGAGGTGCAGTTAATGAACTTTCAAACCCTGCTCTTCTTTTGCTGCTGTGTGCAAGACCAGTTTAAAATGAGCCTCAAAACCTTAATGTAATCCCCTTCCCTAGGCAGCATTATTACCCAGCAGGGTTATCAAGTTTCTTGTAAACTTGTACATCATCTTGTCTTTACACCTTATATTCAAATGCTGGTGCAATACTGTTACAAACACAATTGTTCTTGTTTTGGTTTTAAAATAGGGCTGGAAAACAATTTTTTTCTTATTTTGTAGGACTGAAAGAGAAAGCTATTCAAGTTTCAACATACAGATTTCTCTGTGCTCATGATGACCTCAAACACCCTAATTACTTAATTCCTTTTCTCTTCTTGAGCATAGTGAGAAAAAAGTTTGCAAAACATCAGCCAGGATTAATACTAGAAAGCACTGCAATGCCCACTTCTAAGAAGCCCACAGTGACCACCTAAAGCTCAAATCTATGCTCCACATGAGAATTAGAAAAACAACCGAGTTGTGCTGTTTTACCTCTGCTCTTGCCAGTAACTCTACTCATCCTTCTGGTGTTTGCTGCTGGGTTTACCTGAACCACCTCTCTAGCAAAAGAAATTTATCTCTGGGCAGTGCCAACAGCAGAACAGAGCTGGATATTTGAGGTTGAACTGCTGAACAGCAGCACATAGAAACTAAGGATGTAAGTACAGCTAATACGGTCTCCCAAACTCCTTGAGTGATATTCATAACATAAAAACAATTAGTTCACGTCTCTCCACAGGGTTAGGCTGTGACCGATTCTTGAAAAACCATGCAGAAAATAAATTTGCAGAAAGCTTAAATACAGGTCTCTCACAGCGCAGACTCTGCATTCAGACTGAATGCCCCGACAGGATCCCAGTTTAACCACGGCGCGTTGGATCAGGCACCGGTTGAAGGAGCGACTGCTCCCTCCTGTGGCCTGCGCACCATCCCTCCCTGCACACCAATATCATTGTGCGTGCTCACTAGCACGGTACAGAACAGGAGCCACTGACTGTGTCACCCAAAGAACGCGGTCTGGTAAAACAGGAGAGCTCTGAATACACAGCGACACTATCAGGAGTAGTTACTGCACTGCTTTAATCTTTGTTAGCTCTTTTAGACAGCTGGGTCAGAGATGTGCCTGAACCCTCCCTTTTTGCTTCCTCTGGGGAAGTTGCAGTGGCATTCAGTGACACAGTCACTGCAGCACTTGACATTAGCAAACTACTTCTAATATCCTTTCCATGCTGTCTCTTTCTCCACAGAACCCGTTCATCTCAAATATTTGTATTCTAAGACAGCCAGATGGTTGGAGAGAGGCTCCCTGAAACCTCTACTTCTCAGTGGTAGATTAGTACATTCTTCCTTGAAAAACTAGTCTGTGACTTTCCTGCACAGTGAATGTGATCTTTACTGACAGATAATGAGCATTTGACTACTTTCACGCTGCTGAATCAATAAACGCACACAGAATTTCAAGTAAGTTGAAATAAACTCATTTGGTTGTCTCCATAAAAGTTGCATGAAAACATTCACAACCTTATTACATATCAGCTTTACATCTGTCATCTCTCATATTTTCCCTTTCTTTAATCATTTCTTCTGCTCTTCTCCCAGTTCATCTTTCTTTTGTATTCTTTATTTTTATTCTATTCCCTTTTATTCCACTTGCCTTTTGATCTTGTTGCCAGAGGGCAAGAACTGATAGTGGTGGCACAGAGAAAGCATTCAAGTTTTGGAAAACAGAGGGGAATAAAGAAATCTCTCACATACATAATGATAGATTTCATTCATATTCTGAAACATCAGAATGAACAAAATTACAAAAAATTTCTTTTAAATTACAAAGAAATAAAAGTTTCCAGACTTGACTCTTTTGGCACAAATGAAAATATCCTGCCTTCCAAGCAAGGAATGTAACTTTAGAAGTGCTATTTTTGCAGGTCTGACAGTGAAGTTGTTAGATAATGAAGGAGGATTACTATATTATTTATGGAACTGCAATGTGTAAATACTATTTCTTTCAAAAGTATAATAGAATGAATGTTAGTTGGTGATAAAACTTCCATAGGCACTGTCTTTCATTCATACCATGCTGTGGACATATGGTCATCGTATCAAGTTCTGATACTGCATAAGTTGGTGGGTCTGGCTGGCTACACACGGAACTTAAGCAACTACTGTGAATAACATTTCTATTAAAAGAACCATGATTTAGATGTTATATACTTAGCCAGAAAGAGCAGTTTCTCCATATTGGCATTTGGAAAGCGTTAAAATGTTATGAAAAGTTATTCTTGTTCTATAGTGGCCTGATACAGCACCAAGCAAGCACAATGGGATTAATTAAAGTCTGCTGGACTGACCAGACTTCTTTAGTTTTTCACTGTAAGACTTGAGAAGAGGCGGTAGAGACTGAAGGGATCCTTTTGTGTTCAATAGCACAGCTTTTTGTCTCCTTACTTTATGGACTAGCCAGCACCTTTTAAACTTCTTTTACTCTCATAAAAGCATAGAGGGAATGAATGTCATCTCTTATTTATTGCAAATATCTATTTTGCTATTAGGAGAAATAAATAGTAATACACTTCATAAATTCAAATCAATCTACACCTATATTTGTTCTGACAAAAGTAATAGACACAGAACTAATGTTATCTCAGCAATCATTTCTGGAATATAGTTCCAGCACTGTATATTAACCCAAGCACAGAATATAGGTCTACATGGTACAGTGCAGAAAAACATGGAATACAGCCCCAGTGGGATACCTTGCTGGTTTAGTCATTTTGCTTTCATTACCCAGCCCATTTCTTTTTATAAAGTATGAAACTGGGCTGCTTCATTTTGTGCAGCACTAAGTAGAGAACTGGATCAGAACATTGCAACATTCAGGTTGTGCATCTGATTATTTTGTATTTTGGTTCATCCTTTTTAAGAGGAAACAGATGAATTTTTTTTTTCTAAATAACTTGTGTACATGCTCTATTGGTTAGCATCATACTGTTTTAAACTGAGAATTATACTGAATGTTAACGTGCTTCAAAAAGTTGAGGATCCAATGTCACCAAACAAAAGTTTGACGTTAACTGAACTTTAGTCCTAAGCAGCACCAGAAGTTACTCAATAGAGCTGTAACCTTGTTAAGCACATATACAATTCTTATTTTATGTCAAGAGGAATTTCATTTCCCGTAATAATTGACAGATAGTTGTTTATCAGATTCTAAGTACTTATTCAATATTATTTTTATACATTTTCATTGAAATCCTGTATGCTCATTACCTAGTTTTTCTCCCTTTAGCTGTGGCTTCCAAGATCCATTGTGAACTATTTATGTTGTTGAAATACCCTGAAAATTCACATTTTACATTGTGGGGCAACCCCCACTATTAGATGTATTTAGAAATTAAGTCTCAAAGCCATGTTTAAGGGCTTTTTTTTGTTGTTTAAGGGCTTTTTAATCGCCAAGATCCATGGCAATATTTTAGCTGTCATTTATTTAAAGGAACTGATGTGATTTTTATGTTTTGGTTCCTGGGGAGATGGTAGATGGCTTTGAGGTGATTTTTCCTCATGCTATTTTTTGACTAATTAGGAAGAAAATTCCCTCAGTTCAGTGTATTCTCTGTCAACTTTGTACTTGTGCTCAAGTGAAATTCCTTTCTTGCAGAAAGTGCAACCTTGGTACCATACGGATCCAATCAGATTTGAGAGTAAGACGCTTGAGTATTCCTGTTCATTTTCAATGTGACAACTCAAATTCACAGGGTCAAATAAATCAATAATAAAAGACCACTTCTCCTCACAGCATCGGGTAAAATCTTAGCTTTTTATTTGATTGCAGCACCTTTGGCCTAAAACTGCTTGCAATTTCAGACTTCTAACTTCAGACCTCTTTTCCCCCAACCAAAACCCACATGGCATATACCCAAAGTCTAACTTTATTCTGCAAGTACTCTTTGAGTACTTCTCAGTTCTCACCTTCTTTAGGCAACTTACTCACTCACTGGGACGACAAGGAAAAGTGCATTTTGAAACGAGGTGAAAGACACTGCATAGAAAAAGAACTATTGGGCACTGGGTTGCTGTATAAAGTGTCAGAGGCACAAGTTCACCAATTTTGTACACGCCACCCAAAGCAGCTTTGTGGTATATAAAGGAAAAATGGCATCTGTATAGAACAAGGAACACCTCCAGCATCATTCCCAGCTCACCCTGACCTCAGCTCATCACCTCTGTGAATTCCACGAGCATTTCCTATGGGAAGTCCCCATTCCATTTGCTCAAGTTCAGCTGCCTTCAACAGCCAAGTTACATTCAATATGGCCATAAAGTAAATGTTGTTTAAATGTATTTCTAACATTCAGAAATATCATTATTTTTATTTTTTTACCTTTTGTTGATCACACACCAGGCTACAATTACCCATAACAGGAATTATGACAACCTCTTGGTCATATTTTCCAGATACAGAGCAAAAGAAAAGTGTAGTTAGACTATTTCTAACTACCACTGACTATCACTTTTCCTTGCAGACCTGTTCAGAACCTCTTGTGAGTAAAGGACAATGACATTAAAGCAGCATAATAGACACCACAGTGGGTGATCCATACTAACAGAATTATGTGTTTGATTTAGCATGACTAAGGGCAGCAAGGGACAAGATTGCTGCTGAAGTTAAATTACCCTTAAAACATAATCCCTGGTGAAGCCTGTGCAGAACGGGGCTGCACAGGGAGTTTGTGTACACGGGGCACTGCAGGGGTGCCTGCACAATCCACTCGTGACAACAGGAGAGCGCGAGAGCTGCAGCGACGGGGCAGCAGCCCAGCTTGGGGATGGGACAGTATGGCCCCAAATCAGAGCAGGGTCCATTAGCAAATCTGCACCACACACTGCTGCTCATTTCAAACTCTTGGGATTTTGCAGGCATGAAGGAAGTTTCACTCCTCTGGAAAATAGGAAGCGTGTGCAATCCTCCATTAAGGGCTTCTGGATAGCAAGTGATCATCATACTCTCTGGTTCTTTACTTCAATCTTCTTAATTTGTAATCTTAATTTACTTTAGAGCATTTTTGTAGTGTAATGTCTCACTAGAAGGATATGGGATATTAAACCATATGTGGTATATAAATTGTATGGGTTATTGCCAATGACATTATAAAGGGTACACGGAGCATTTCACAGAATGCTCTAATTTACATGGTAATAGCCCTGTTGCAGCTTTGCAAACAGTGCTCCTGAAGGGACACAGGGCACCACAACTGACAGTGCCAGTCACTCAACTGCTTCAGTCATGTTAGGGGCATTATATCATCTCCACAACTCTCCCTATGTCTGTCCTGCAGTTGTGCTGCTCAGAACAGTCATTCTAATGCCTCCTTCCATATTTGCTTGCAGTAGCCAAGTCTGATAAAGGTAAATTAAGTTGTTTTGCAAAATGCCAAGAATTTTTATTTGTCCCCTTCTTCTGTAAATGCTTCAAACCAAACTGTCTTGCCTGTCTTCTATGCAATTATTCACAGAGGAAAAAATTTCAGCTTGAACAAAGTAACAGAATGCAATGATCTGAGTGTTACTTTTTGAACTCACAGCAGTGTATTCATAAAGGATTCAAATGACTTGTGGTATTTTCTTAATTACATGAAATAGCAAATTAAATTAGGACAAGATTGAAAAAACATTCAGAAGAATCTGATGAAAATGCTCATTAAGTAATTTATGACGAAAACTCCTCCCCTTCCCTACCCCAAAACATACATAAGGTAGTACTATTATATAACACTTGAGAATAAACCTTATCCCTTTAAAAATAGAATTTCACCTTTCACTAGAGTACTATGTCCCTACTATAACAGCAATTAGTACATAGAAGATGTGGAATGGTGCACATATTGTCAGTCACAGACTGGCAGTCAATATAAGTACAAAAGAGTTTTATGTAATATTTAACAAATTATACAAGCATGATTTCTTTTAAAAAATAATTGAATCAGATATCAAAAATAGAAAAATAACTCCTGTTTACTGTAGATAAACACACTGCATTCTAATTTTCCATTTACTTTCGCTGTGTATAATAAGCCTATTTTGTTTGCCAGGCAAACTCTTTGTCACTTTCTCCTTTGATTTTGATTGACATGTGCACAATTAGAGTTACAGACATGTTAATTAATTTAGCAATTGAACACTACGACTGAACAGTGTTCATTAAATGGAAGAATAAAATTCAATCACAACTAAACATGTTTAAACAAGTCAACTTTGTTTCAAGAGCATGGACTTATTCTAATAAATTGATTTGGATGCATAAGTGTACGATTATTCAAATAGTTTTAAAAGTAACAGAGCTCAAAGGAAAATGCCATTTTCTACACCAACAGAGCATGTAATAGTTTGTCATTACAAGCAAAGTTTAACTTACACAGAAGTTGACTCCAGTTCCTTGCAAGCTTTGTTCTAGAAGGAATGGGTCACACTTCAGCACAACGCAGCATATTGACATGTTGACTGTTTGTTGCTACCCATTTTTGACCTTTATTTTAGAGGCACAAAAGTCACCTTTTCTTTCAACTGTAAATACTGAACTGCATTCATCTGCCCACTTAAAACATCCACTCTAAAAATCTAAAATGCACTTCGACAAGCAGTTCACAACACACACCTACATCAAAACTCTCTTTAGAATTCACTTCGTACGTTTTCATTTCACTATTACAGGAGGGGGAAATGCATTGAATCATGACTTATTTTATATCCCTGACACAGTAGATATCCTGTATTATTTAAATGACTACTGCTGATTAAAAGCACATTTGAAGTGAACTCTGTATAGATACTCTGGTGCCACTGTCCCATCAACAAATGCTTGTGTCAGCCAAAATCCTTGGGAAGACCTCCCTGGAAACTGAGTGCACACACATCTCCTCATATAAACCTGCAGAAAACTGTCACTCCTGGGCTTCAATGAGCAGTTAGAAGCTTGAAAGAACAACTGAACTTCAGATTAATATTTAAATGAACTCTCTCTTCTAAGACCAATATACCATGACCCCTTTTTCATCAGAACGCTACTTGGAAATACATTCTTTGCAGTTCATTCTATCCCTGAAAATGCTGGGAACAGAACAGTACAGAGCATGGTATGTAGCATTTTCAACACAGGAATAAATAATATCACTTAAAGTTCATTTCTACAAACCCTTATATTTGGATCACCACTCTCAGAGTTATTCTAAAATTTAACCAGTCACAGTTCTGATTAAAAAAGTCATTTTAACCTCTTTCCTTACCTATCATTTGAGAGCTGTTTTTTTTCTTCTGTGCTCACACAGAAATTGCGGACATCCTACAGAGCCCTTATCTTTTGAAAGGCTATTCCACCCATTTGGGTTCCTTCAGATGAATAAGCAGGAAAAGGTGTTCCGGAAAAGCAGTATTATTTACAACTGGCATTTTAAGACACACCAGCAATGCCTGCCCCTAGGAACGGGTGTCTGACTTTACGTGTCTAAAAGCTAACATCTAATCAGAGATCTTCATCTTGGCTACCTCCACATTCAGTAGGTATTCACTTCTGGAGGCTGACCAATCTATAAGACATGTAACTAAAGATGATGATATAACGCAAGCATCCCTCACCAGATGTAGAAAATTATCTTAATTATCAAAAAATTAGGATTATAATCTAAACCAGGTGAAGCAAATCTCATTGCTCACAGCAGCTGGGAAATACCTCCATTACAATCACTTTGCAATAAAGCTTGTTTTCTACATGTAATTGTCAAATAAAATGCATTCGATTTAATTCTTTATGAAATTTGCACAGGATTAAAGTAAAGCTTGTTGAAACGGCTGAAACTTGCATGTACGCTTTCGTAATTAGCACGGGCTGCAAGCACAGCCGCAGCTCCCCAGCTCAGTGAGTGCAGCAGTAATTCACACAACAGTGACTCCATTCCCCTCAGCTACTCCACCCGCACCTGAGGCTGCGCATCGGGAGCTGGGCAGAACTCAGGTACTTTCTAAAGCCAGCTCATCAGGAAAGATTCTTTAGGTCCTGGCTGCTGAGACGTTTCAGACCTCAACCCCATCTCTAAATGTTCTTGTTGCTTATTAGCAGTCTGCCATGTTTCTATGGCCCCGGCCAATGTTTCTTGTTCCCTTATGGCTGTTACACTTCCAGAGTGGTTTTTGCTCCCTCGGGAGCTGAGCACATGCCCTGTGTTAGTGACTCAGGAAGCTGCTCCCACAGCCTCAGGCACTAAAAGCACTGAGCATTTTAAGAAAAAAAAAAAATCTATGATCTGGGAGAGGCTGATAAAGCAGTTTTTAGTGAAAAGTATCACAGTTTGAACAATTCAAGAAACAAGAATAAAATGCAGCATGATGGTGTCAATTAGACATTACAAACAATGAACCTAATCAAAAAAAAGGAGATATATCCTTAATACAGATCTAAAGTATAAAACTGAATCAGTAACAGAAGGTTCTGGAAAGCAAGTTAAAAGAGGACATTTCCCTTTCAGGCACCTTGCTTTTATTTCTCACATTTTTCCATTTAATGGAGTGAGAAACTACTGTTATTTCTCACATATTATGGCAACAGTGAAACCTGAAAACGAACACAAACACTGCAACCAAATGATGGATAGCTGTGCAATTACCAGTGCTACCTTACCACACAGGAAACAACTATCTTCCTTTCTCAGTTGTTCCATAGTCACCAAAGCTACTGTCAGCTTTCTTGCCCTCATTGTGGTCACCATTCTTCTGAAGAAACACACGTTCTAAACCCCTTCAATCTAAACAAAGCAGCTGCATCATAACATTCCCCAAAGCAGATATTTTGTGGAATTGTTGCCTACCTTCCTTGTTTCTCAGCAGCTCCCTGCGAGGACACCTCTCGTGCGACCTTCCCGTGTGTGTGGAGCTCCTACTCCCGTCAGTCCCAGGTCTGCCGGGTGTCCCAGCTGCATCCCGTTACTTGATGGCCCTGCCCCAGGTGCATCCCGTTACTTGATGGCCCTGCCCCAGGTGCATCCCGTTACTCGGTGGCCCTGCCCCCGGTGCATCCCGTTCCTCGGTGGCCCTGCCCCCGGTGCATCCCGTTCCTTGATGGCCCTGCCCCAGGTGCATCCCGTTCCTCGGTGGCCCTGCCCCCGGTGCATCCCGTTCCTTGATGGCCCTGCCCCCGGTGCATCCCGTTCCTCGGTGGCCCTGCCCCCGGTGCATCCCGTTCCTTGATGGCCCTGCCCCCGGTGCATCCCGTTCCTCGGTGGCCCTGCCCCCGGTGCATCCCGTTCCTTGATGGCCCTGCCCCCGGTGCATCCCGTTCCTCGGTGGCCCTGCCCCCGGTGCATCCCGTTCCTTGATGGCCCTGCCCCCGGTGCATCCCGTTCCTCGGTGGCCCTGCCCCCGGTGCATCCCGTTCCTTGATGGCCCTGCCCCCGGTGCATCCCGTTCCTCGGTGGCCCTGCCCCCGGTGCATCCCGTTCCTTGATGGCCCTGCCCCCGGTGCATCCCGTTCCTCGGTGGCCCTGCCCCCGGTGCATCCCGTTCCTTGATGGCCCTGCCCCCGGTGCATCCCGTTCCTCGGTGGCCCTGCCCCCGGTGCATCCCGTTCCTTGATGGCCCTGCCCCAGGTGCATCCCGTTCCTCGGTGGCCCTGCCCCC
Organism: Oriolus oriolus; assembly: GCA_013400235.1. Lineage (NCBI taxonomy): Eukaryota > Metazoa > Chordata > Aves > Passeriformes > Corvidae > Oriolus > Oriolus oriolus. Next base: position 3,377,960 of record VXBT01007138.1, on the reverse strand, counting down.
GGTGCATCCCGTTCCTTGATGGCCCTGCCCCCGGTGCATCCCGTTCCTCGGTGGCCCTGCCCCCGGTGCATCCCGTTCCTTGATGGCCCTGCCCCAGGTGCATCCCGTTACTTGGTGGCCCTGCCCCAGCTGGGGAAGAACAAGCTCTTCTCAGGCAGCTCAGCTCGAGCACAACAAAGAAATTTTGCAGCACTGTCTCACAGCAGTTTGGAGCTAAATATTTGGATAGTTAAACAATATATTTTGTTTCACTTGTCTCAAGAAAACCCAAAAAACCAGCCAATCTAAAAGCAATTGAGAAAATTACAAAGTCAGGCAGCCAGAAAAGTTTATAACGCTGTTGGACTGATATGGGACTTTGTACACCTAAAGATAAGTGAAAGCTGCAAAACAAAGATGATGAATATTCATTCAGTGTTTGCAGTAACGCCCTACACTTCTGCCAACCAGGGGGGAAAAAAGGGCAAAATTGAAGTACTGCACCTACCCTGCTTCTGGCTTCTGAAGAAGACAGCTGAAGGGCAAGGCTGCTAATTAACACTAATTTATAAGGGAAAACAGCAGGGTACATCATAGTACTTGCTGGAGGCAGGAGTGTGGCTTTAATTGCTGAAAGCTGAGCATCAGTAATTGTGTTGTGTACTCATGCCATATCCTGAAGCTAAAGTTTGTGCCATGCTATCTTGGAGGGACATAATGCATCAGTCTTACTGCAAATTCTTTACAATGCAAACAGGCCCAGATGAACTAAAGCTGATAGGGCTCTGCAAAACCACCACGAGCAGAGAATCCTTTTTGCTACAGGGCTTTTTTTTTTTATATAAGTAGCTTCTGCAAACTACTTACATGTAAAGGTGCACAATAAAGTGTGCTCAAATGTGAATAATTATTTGAATATTGGGATATGGTTCTTCACTCTTCCTTCTGTTCTCGTCAGAGCTAATTTCTTTCTTTTTCTCCCCCCAGGAAGGAAACATGGTTAGAAACTGGGCTTTTTAATCTTTCCCAGTAATTCTATCTTTTTACTGTCCTAATTCTTTTCACCCCTGGTTTTATTGCTATGGTTTTCTGACTGTATCAAACAAACTAAAGAATGCCTCAAGTTATTTGAATTTTGTACTGGTACTATCAAACACATAAAGGCACTCTGGGAAATGTTCCTGAAGCTTCTTTTTTTAAAGGTCTAATCTTTTTGTCATCTTGAAGAATTCATTAGCTGCCCAGAAATATATAAACCAATTATCTGCAGGGCTAGACATTGTGACTCAAATAGGATCTGCGTCAAGAACAAAGGGAAGCAGGTCAGCAATATGAAGGTTGGCTGGTTGCACTCAAATTATAAAAAGAGAGACACAGACATTTATGTGCTTAAGCACCTGCCCAAAGGTACTTGACTTCTATGTATATATTAGCAAAGTCTTCAAAGACATTTAAATATTCACTAGAAAAACTACAGAAGTCATGCTTAACTGAAAGAAGAAAGGCTGAAATAAGAAATAAAAAGTCAATCTGAAAAGGGTTTAACATGCAAAATCTTCTTTTGAATATGGATTTTAGAAGACAATATATGATTTTAAATTCTGGTGTGGATCATATGTGTGACCCAGGCAGTAGTCTCTGATTATGGACAAGAGGAGTATGGATTTTGGAAAAAAACCCTTATGTAACTCATATCAGATGCTGGTTAGATGCAGAACGTCTGACCCATGAAAACAAAGGCAAAGGGAAAGTGAGGGAAGAGTCACGATCCAGTTGTTCAAAATAGTGTCTGTCTGGGATCTTCTGTGGCTGTTAGTTGCTAAGTCTTAGTCAAGATGCTAAATTTCAGCAAGTTCAAAAAGTTTTTCCTAGCCAACTACAAGACAAGAGGGGTGTTTGAGGTAGCTCAGCCCTCAGCTAGAGTGCTATGAGTCTGTAAGAAAAAGGATAACAAACCTGAGCTAGCAAACACTGACTTTGAAAATCTGAGGACAGGGAAGACCGTCATACTGGAATTTTGAGAACTAAATGTTAGCTGGCGTAAAAATTAAACCCTATGTTCTGGTGTAAACCTCACCTTCACATTCATCTCAGGGATGCAAAATGGTGTTACAGAACTTAGTATTAACATCAATTTATTTCCAAAGAAGCATAAGGCACCTAAAAGTCTGTGCAATTCAATGGAAGGAGGAAGAGGGCATTTAATTCCTTTAACATCTTCTGAAAAATCTTACCTACACAGTGACAGTGCAGTTTGCAGACTGGGAATTGTGCCAGGCCTGAGCAACAGAGTTCAAGAAGGACCACCAATCTCTCTCTAAAGGTTGGAGGCTGCTTTAAATCAAAACAAGAGGCACTGGTTCTGCCTCTTGTATTTCAAAGAGTGCATGACTCAAAAGTAATCTAAAAGTAGTCAGTGATCCATTCTTTCTAAGACAAAATAAGCAGTCATAAGCAACAGATTACTTTTTCAAATTGACTTTAACAATGTTTTTCTGACCCAAGAAGACATCTAGGTTTTAAAAAGCAACCTTAAAGAAAAGTTATCCCTAACATGAGTATTGCAATCTTAAAGCTTCACAAATTTTGCTTTACGAGTATTATGGCTGGGTAAGCAACCAGCACCCCACCCTCACTATTCAAAGTATAACTGAAGGAGGAAAGCTGAGGAATCATTTTCTTAGTTATTTTGTACAGTTCGTTCATAGACCTCTTTTTCACAGGAGTCCTCACAACAAATGACAATTACTTGGCGCAGTTGTGTAGTTAGGTATTGTAAGTGGTTGTATAAAAAACATCCATTTACCTAGTAACTGGAGAAAGCAGAAAGATTGATAGAAAAGAAATTGAAACCCCCAAAATAGAAACTGATTGATTATTTGTCCCTTGGGTAACTGAACTCTAAAGTGAGAAATTTTTTAATTTGGAAGAATCACCCAAAAGAGCATACATTAAATTTGATTCTTGATCAACAATCCACTTTTAGTATAACATCTGTCCAATTCTAGAATCCTTCTGCCACTGAGCACTTGTAAATATGTCCAGCAGTGTGAAGGCCTTGCATGAATAAATGATTTTATTTTCAGTTGTATTGCTCAACATACAATGAAAGGAAACAAACCTTTCAAAAGTATATGACACTTAATCTGAAAAATATTCTCTCTAGTTATCACAATCAACTGAAATAGTTCAATATCGGCTCAGACATAGGTCAGACATCCAACCTAGGCACCCACCCATATATAATTAAATCCATTTTGAGAATCTAAACATGTGGCCCTTTTCCAGCAAGAAATTGAAGCACATGGGTAGTTCCTACTGACTTGAAGGAAAACAGAACTCGGGAGAATTCACATGCTTAAATACTGTTAATTACCTTAAGGAAATGAGTGAAAAAGTCAAGACGCCTCTGGAAATCAGTCTGTTCCTTTTGCTGTCTGAGGATAGACATAAAACTTTGACAGCAGGCTTTCATACTAAGAAACAGTGGTGCAATAATCATGGTACTGCACAAAGAATTTATTTTACAGTTTAGTAACTCCTTCAGAATATGTCAAGTGCATGTCAATCAGTACAGTTTTGACTGCACTGTAACACTTCTTGGGGTTTCTGATACCACTGATCACAAACAGTTCTGAAAACTCATCATTGACTGGCATAGAATAAAGTAACTCTGTTCTGGTAGAAATAAGAGATTTGTCATCTTGCCTTCATCTAAAGAAAAATAAACCTCTCATCATCATCTTTTGCTGCATCTGTCACTAAAAATTCCACTCCCATTTATTACTCTTTTCTAATCAAATTGAAAACAGAGTCTTCGATCCTTCAGGGAGTAAATGCACAGAGAAATTTCCAGACATGCAGGACTCCTGCATCTAATGCAACAGTGAAATTCTGCTGCAGTACACAGAGAAAAACATTACACTATAGTGATTGCAATAATATCTGGTTTGGCTAGAAGTAAAAATTATATAGACAATAATTTGTGTAGCTTGAAGAAAAAACAAGAGGAAATGAGGAACCCAGACTTAAAAAAAAAGGCAACAAATTCGGTGAGCTATATCAGCCTACAAGATGTTCTGGCACAAATGAACATAAAATCTGGATTCCTTCAGAACCAATTTTTGAGCGACTTGAAACAAACATTTTTTAATTATTCAGTTTCCACTCTGAAAAAATCCAAACAGGTACAAATGAGGGACAAAGAAAATGGTGATTCATAAATGATGAGGTCTGCAATGCTGACACCAAACATTTAAAAACTACTTAGTGCAGCAATCAATAATGGTACAGGTGCTGCAGGACCCACTGAGAAAAGGCTACAGAACTCATCGAGTTTCAGTAAGTGCTCGATTACTTCTTATGTATTTGGACATCCTTGTTGATATGAATTTAATAACACACGATAGCATCAATAAAGTCCTTTATAAAACCATTGCAATTAGTTCACATTTTAGAATGTGTCCTCCAAGCCTCCAGAAGGTTTTCATGTTTCAGAGACAGAGAAAACTTCAAGCAGTAATTTTATTAAGTATTTGCCTGTCTGGCAAATCAGTCTGCACTTAGAGGTGTCAAACTGCAGACAAGAGCAGAAGGCATTTTGGTCCTGTTAACAGCTGCCAACTTTGGAGTTTATAATTGGTTACCATCTGGGATACATTTTTTTTAAAAGCTACAGGTCAGTAATTTTACTTTGTGCATTTTAAAGAGGTGACTGAGCATGTAGGAGAGGTGTAGACAGAAGGGGGTAAATAGGAAACAAAACAAATATATACAAAGAAACTAATCAAAACACTGATACACACTGTGAAAGATAAAATAAAAGCATGATGAATAACTGATCAAAACACTAGTCACTTGAGATTGGAACTAAGGGGATTAATGTGAATAATCTTCAAGGAAAGAAAAGTGAGCATATAATAAAATATTGCCATGTCTGGCAAAGATAATTGAATCTACACAGTGTAAATCTAAATAAGAATAAATTGAAAATAAAAAGAAATACCCTAAACCAAAGAAATACAGAACAACTGAAACAGAAAAATAAACTGCAGGAAGAAACAGTGCAAGTGGAGGAAGTAATAATGATAAATGGCAAGGTAAGAGACAGAAAACTCCCTGAGGAAATGGCTCAAGGGAGCAAGCTGTTCAGTAGTAAGGAAAGGCAAAAGTAACCCTGCAGAGATTTAAAAGAAAGCTAAGAAGGTGAAGGTGAATAAGTTATTCTGTAGAGCATTTTCCATACCTCTTCTCCATTGTTAATTTAGTCAGAGACAGAAAAAAGTGAATTGCATTACATCGTGTTTTGAATGTGATATGATTAGACAGTGTGAAAGCACAAGATGAAGCCATTAAAAACACATAAATCAAGGGAAAATACATATTGCTTTTGACAATCAGAGCTGTGGAGGCAAACTCTGGGCACGTAATGATGGGGCAACCTTTTGTGATCTTCAGCCATCTGATCCATCCCTTGCTGGGACAAGGTGTTCCCTTCTCCTAGACAAGCTGTAAACTGCATTTCCAACAAAAGGCATCTGGTTGATAGCATAGACCATTATCTACAAACAGCTGTGATCACACTCTGAGGAGCTGGTGAAGATCAAAGCAAGATAAGCCTGCTGCAAGAAACTGAGCTTAGCTGGCAAAGAGCTCTCCACACGTGGGTACACTGCCAGCTGAAGTTACAGCCTTCAAATACAGATAACCAATAGGCATGCTGATTTTTTTTAATTAGTTTTTTTATAAGGTTACTTTCAAAGATCAAAATCTTTTTCCTTCAGTCCTGTCTTGAAATTTAGACTATAGTGTCAGCAGAAAATCATGGTAAGATCTGGGTAGCAGAAATAGCAAATTTTTCATTCTCTGACATCCTGAAGTAACACATTACCTGTTTCATTGCTGTCATTTGGCATCCAGCCCCTTTCATTTCCTAATGTAATCATTCCCAATAGTTTTGTTCTCTTTCAAATGTTTAACTGACATTTTTATCATCTTGACAGATTCAACAGTCTTTAAGCTCACTCTTAAGAGAAGAAACATTAAGACAAAAGTAATTTTCTAATTTGCAGAACTAAGTCTCATCTTAAATATACACCAAACACTAAATGGAGAATATGAGTTAAGGTGTAGGGGCCAGAACCTCATGACTGGGGAAAATGGAGCAAACTACTACTGTTACTTAGCTAAATAAGACTTTCCTGCTTTCAAAATGAAAACACTTAAAAAGATGAGGTAGAGATTGTATTGTTTCTTAACTAGAAAGAGATGTCTAATCTTTTGAAACTGATTTGTAGGTCAGCTTCCACAGATCACTCCAAAGCTTAACATCCAAAAAAAGAAAAAAAAAATCTTTGTTTGATTTACACCAGCTTAATAATTTTACCGAGTGATCCTTAGCTCTAGAATAATTAGAAATGTTGAATACTCATCCTCTGTAGGGGATAACTGCTTCAGACCTTGATGTTTTACAGAACTCTATCACATCATGACCAATAAAAAAGCTTATTTTTGAGCCTCATGATCCTTACTCCACCAGATAAGCCAATGCCATGATCATCGACACCAAACATTTCACAAAGAGAAGCACCTTATCTAATGTACATAAGCCCTGCTGATGTGCAATTACATTTCAATCACTTGTCTATGTCTCTTATCATTTACTAAAATACAAAACTGACCTTGGTCTGAGAGGGGTTAACACCTTAAGATGTGCCTTCCATCTTAAATTATGTTAAGATATATTAGCAATAGAAATATCCATTGTTTGTTTTTTTTTAATCCTATCACTATCAATGTCCAGTTGTGATTCTCTTTTACTAAAAGAAGGAGTTATTAGAGGGTTCTCACTGAAGTATTTCCAACAGTTAAGGTATGAGCACATGGTGAGATGTGAATATATCTATAGGTTTTGTAGAATTTTTGATGTTGAAAGGGTTTGTATCCATAACATTCCCATTCAGTGAATGTGTAACAAATGAGAAGACATAATTTGGTAACCTAAATATGAATATGCATTAAATGGTATAATATCACTACTTTATTAAACATCTGATGATGGTTTCAGTAAGTCACACTGAACAACTTTGAATAGCAGAGAGTGAAGATGGTAGAAACAACTCAAAGGACATTGTTTTCTTTTCCAAGTTTTTTTCTATGCTGTCCTATTTCATTTCATATTAACATTTTTGACAACGCTGCATCAAGTTTCCTCTTGGAATTGAGCTGATAGTGGCAGCTATGGTTAAGGGTAGCTTGGAGTTCCTGGACGTCACATCCAGGGCTGCTCTGGCTGCCTTGAACACACAATCATTCCAGTGTTCCATGATCTGGAGGAACAAACAAGGGAGTACTTAAGGAGGAAGTGCAGCAGACCTTTTAACCCTTTCCTGTTAGTGAATTTGTGCCTCACACAGGTACTGGATAGGCCAGGAGACTCACCTAAATTCCTGATATCTGACAGCTGGGGATTCTACTTTATTGACCTATAAAATTCCTAGTTTCCATTTCTGAGAACACTTGAATGTCTAAGAGATTGCTGATTTTTTTTATTTGAAAAAAAGAAATAATTTGACTTTTCAGAAATCTAGAAAATTAAAATGCGCTGAACTTTTGATGTTATGTTTTTCCTGAGGTATAAAATAAACTTTCTCTTTTTTGCCTTTCAATTAATGGTAATGAGCATCACTTTCAAGCTGAGCAACACTCAGTGCTAATTATCTTGACCACTGAAGGATCATGGAAGGACGATCCTTAATAGAGCTTTTGCAGTCTCAAGAATTTACCTCTCCTTTTCCATCTGTGTAGTCAAGAATATATTCCCATGACAAAACAATGTGAGGAAAACTTCCCTAAACTTGTAGCCTCTTCCTGGCCATTCAGCAGGCTCTAGCTGGAAAGAGCCAGCCCCACATGAGCAGGTCAAAGAGGAAGAGCCTGTGTACAATCAACGTGTCATGGCCTTCCCAAAGCCCAGTTGTGCAAAATCACATTGGTTTGATGTTGTTACATGAATTATGACAGACTCAAGATTAGCCACGCTGGGGCTAAGCACTTTGCAAATGTTTATGAGCTCCCACAGCATGGAGGATATTGCACATTCCATAGCAAACACAGCCCTTTAGAGGAACAGATCAATATGCAAATGCAATGGCAATAACATGATAAACTCATTTCAGGCAGTCAATCTGATACACAACTAATGAAAAATAGTTCCAGACATAAAATCTAGTGAAGTTACGCTGGCTTGGCCCCGCTATAATGGACATGACCATACAGCCTGCTTTGCATTCAAGGCAGTCCTAAAGCTGGAAGCACAAGCTAAATACAGATCTAACCCTGATCACATCAACTCAGAGCTGCACACCAGTGAAGGCACAGAACAAAGCTGACAATAAAATATAAGTGAGGCTGAAAAGGTATCAGTGGACAAATCACGCAAATATGCAAATTTAAGGTCCAACAAGGGTCTTTTGTAAGTGAAGTGAAAAGTCTTAAAATGCAAAAAGGCTTGAACCAGAAGTCATTATAAAAAGTTTCAGAATAGCACGAGCATACTTCAACTTTTGAAGCAAGTAATAACTCCAGCGGTGGCATTTTGTATTAATTGAAATATTTTCACCAATTTCTCTGGCACTTCAAATAGGAGAAAACTGCAGTATTCAAGTACAAAAGTAATAAAACTATAAATCTCAATATATCTTAAAGTCACAGAGGCAGTCCCTCAGCAATTAAGGATAAGTTTTAAAGGGCTCTCAATTACATAAAGAAAGTTACTGCACATTCCATTAGGAAGATGGCAGATACTTATCAAAGACAATATCAGAAAGAATTTGCAAGAAATAGGGAAAGGATCATAAATTGGAATGGCTACAATATTTAAAAAATAAAAATATTGTTCTTTAACTTAATTTGGTGAATTTAGGTTTGAAGTCTGAATTTTTGCTCATTAGATAACAATGAGTGTAAACTCTAAACAATGTTTGTTATTACAGAGAAGAAAAGAAATTACAGAGGAGGAAGTAACACAGTTAATTATGTCATTGAATGTAGATCTGCAAACTGTGCACAGTTCCTGAGACGGGCACTGATCTTTGGGTCCTGTCCTAATATTGCTAATATTGCTCACTATGCTTGATGTGATGCAGGCAGAACATGCTATAAAATGGATGTGGGCCTGCAGCAGCACTTTGTAGTCTGGCAACAATTCTCTTAATCGTTATTGCCAGCGCTGATAAACTCTGATATCAAATGTATTCCCATGTCCACCTGTGCAGGGATGTAAAAATGGCTTCACCACTTTTCCTATTTATCCTCTCTTCCCATGAAAAAGGGCAACACAACAAAACCTTAGGAACAGACCATTACTTCCACAAATATTTCTGCATGTCAAAGTGATTCAAGAAGTTTCTCATGGTATTAATTTTAAGTCACTCATTGCTTTAAAATTGTCCACTCACAGAATCCTGTAACTGTCCTACCTGTGTAACTTAACACACGTCGGAAGAAATTACACCTCTTTGAAAGACCATATTGTTCTGGAATCATTTTTCTATTATTGACATATACATATCTAAGTTAACTTTCTATGAACACAGCATTGACTAAATAAATTTAAGTTCAAAACAAAAAATAAACAATCATTCAAACACTAAATGTGATACTAATCCTCATTAATTCAAATGTATCATTCTTGTCTTCATGTCCCAATTCTTTGAGTAACATGTTCTAACACATGAGAAACATCATACAAAGGAAGAGTAGAAATAAGGCACCCAAATAACAGCTAAAAGCATACAGATGGACTGTGCCTCCTGTGGGCACTCTATCCCACCTTCTATCTCTCAGTTCAGGATGTGCATCATTTTAGAAAGAAGATCATTACATTTCCAAGTCTGAAATTCCAAAATTTAAAGGCCTAAAGAAGAAAAGACATTCCAAAGGGGAGAAAAATTTCACCACAGAAGGTTCTGTGCAGCTGATGACTCAGTTCTTGAGTAACTGATAATAACACATAGCATGAAAAAACCAACTGCACATGGTACCACTTGACAGCTGGAACACCACTAGGAAGAAAATATTCATAAATACTGACTCATTATCTGGTTGAGATGATTATGTAAGGGAACTAATATAAAAGACAGTAATCTATTTCATTTTTTCCTCTTATAGATTAAAACCCTCAAAATTTAGCCTACTGTCATGGTGCACTACATAAGATCTGTTAGAATCTTTCTGGAGGTCAGCAGTCTTGGAATCTGTAATTAGCACAGACTGAAGCAGTCGTGACTTTGGGTAAAAAACATCACCCCAAAACCGTTTCTTTCTAAATTTCTACAGGAGAACTTGTGTGAACGAAGCATGGCTCCAGACAGAAAAACGAATGCCTAAATGAGAGTTATTACTGGTGTGCAAAAACCAAATTCTTATTGGATATCAGATGGAATTGCTAATCGCTTCCACTTTTCTCAGGTACAGAGCTGGGAGGGGAAGGATGGCTACATCCAAAAGTAGGAGACAGCTTTCTGAGGAAGGTAGTGGGTAACCTTACCCAGAGAGCCTTGTAACAGAGGATCAGCATGCAGGAGGACTGACTCAGAACCTCCTTTCCCCACTGTCCCAAAGCAGCACCGTCACTGCCAGCCGGTGACCGGCTGCACCGCCAGGCGCTGCCACTGCCGCGGCTCCACCGGAGCACAAGTGGGCAACAAAGTCTGGAAGAACTTGTCGGAAAGGTTAACATAAGCATCCAATTTTTTAACTTCAGAAGAGGTTTTAAAGGTTGAAGAAAAGGTGACCAGACTTACCATTTTTTCCCTTTGAAATGGAGAATTATGGGACCTGGATGGCAGGGGTGCTGCATCGGTCATTGACAGGTGATGGATGGTGCCTACTTATTAGAGCAGGTTTAAGGCTGGCTGTAGAGTTTATTGAATACCAGTCATGAAAATAAATTATTCAATGAACTGTAGAAAAATTCATCAATCATTTATATGATTAATATTTTTGCAGATATTTTCCAGCTGTACTGGATATGGTGTCATTCATCTGTAGGTCAGCAGTATGAATCCAAACCAGGCTCCCTGTGTCAGAAAATGGTTAATGCTTGAAAACCTGGGAAAATATTTAAGCACAATCCTGAATAAAACATAAAAGTGGTAGAAAACTTGAATACTGGGAAATTCTAACCAGTTCCCAAGACTGTCTTTTGATATAGAATTGTCTGTTTTACCCAAAATCATTGTAAATTAATTAAATCCTGAAAACACAATATGTTTGAGGGAAAACTAACCAAAGATTTTTAGCAGATTACTTTCAAAATGTTTTAAGGGTCTGAAGTATTTCCAAAATTCTTTCAGAAATTTGTAAAAATACTTAAATTTTTAATTTTAAAATATTGGGCAAGGTTAATTACTTATAGGTACTTTATGGTTTGCCATTTGAGTATTCAAAATCAGTGGTAGGTGAAAAACACCACTTTTATACCATAGGAAAAAATTTACTGTATTAAGATCTAGTTTACATTTGAATTAGAGTATTTACTGAAAATAGCCAGGAAAAAAAAGTCCTGCCTATCAATCAAAGAGCCAAAAGCATTCCACAGTCCTGACTGAGGCATGTGTACAAGTCTGAGTGCATGTAAGTCACACTGAAGTTCATGGAACTTTCATATTTAAGTGCTCTCCTGAAGTCAGAAAAAGAAATATCTACACAGTATTACCTTCTCATTCAAATTGTTTACAATTCTGTTTGGGCCTTTGTTCTGGCACCAGAACTTCTGCATCCTCTAACCACTCGCTTGGAGAGTCCCGTTGGTGCTTGTTCACTCTCAGGCAGTGACTCTTGGACTGCTTCATGTGAGGTGAAATAGGTGTCATGGCTGGGAATAGACTGTCTATCTCCTTCACACATCCCTGGTTTTAAGCATCAAGCTACTGATGATTATTTTAATCACAAGTAGGTGGCAAGTTGAAAGTGAGAGGGTCACTCTGTAGTTCAAAGCGTTGGGCACTATCCACAGCAATGGACCTCACTGCAGACCAAATCCTCTCTTGCTTCATTTCAACCCCACTGCAGGGCATTAATTACCTGGTTTGGGATGCCTACCCCTGCACCTAGAAACAGCTTAGGTGTCCACATACACTATGCATTTTATAGCAGAGCTTTATTTTAAAGCAAATACCAGGCAAAAAACCTGGACTTTTTTTTCCCCTCCCCTTCTGCTTCCTTGTCTCTCAATCCCCATAGCTGACTGCTCATGTGAAGCCTCAGAACTGCTGCTCACTTTATTCAGAACAGCCCCTGAAATGTGACTCACCATACCTTCAGTAGTATTTTATATAGGACCTTTTATTTAATTGTCTCTGCAGTTCATGAGAAACACCATGCAGGTTTAAACATGAGGACAAGATCATGAGAATGTATTTATCATACAGAGTTAGGAGTCAGAATCCAGAATGTTCTGGTTCTTAGATCAGTCCTTACTCCAATAGGTAACAATGAGAAAAATCCTGGGTCTTTTCAAAAAGTTAACAGTTTTTACTACTGATTTTCATGCAGCCAGGATTCCACCTTTACCCTTTAGGACCGAGATTTTCCAGTTTTACCTCTAAAAGGGATCTCCGCCTTTGTAAAGACAAAGTTCCCTGTGCCATGCTTTTATAAAAATTCACTCTTACTTCTTGGTCAGTGTCTTCTCCCAGAAAAAATCTCAAAATACCAATGGTAACTTGCCTTGAAAACAATTAGTTTTCCCTCTTCTTCTCCATAACTTCTGAGTTCAGTGAATTCTGTCCCTCTTTGTTTGCACTTTACATAGTTCATTTATATAAAAAATGATTTCTCTTCTCTCGTAATCTTCTAAATGCAGATGAGCTCTCTAACTGTGGGCACTCTTACTGTGTATGAAATTTACATTTCGTATGTAAATGTTTGCTCATCTTCCCTTTCAAACAAGTTCAGTTTAGACATTCCCGAATGATTGCTTTTGAAAGAATTACCTCCAGGTATTTTCCTTCTTACACCGCCATCAACTGCAGTTTTCACAGTTTTAAGTAAACAAGGGGAATTAACATCTGTACTGAATTTCTCATTTGGATCATGAATGTAATTGTGATAGAAGTTTAACATTGTATCAGTTGGCTAAAAGATGTTGTAAAGAAAATTAAATTACCTCATGGGTCTTGATTAAGCCTTGCTACTTATTCTAAATGGCTCTTCACCTACCAAGGTTTAAAGGAATTTATATTAAAAAAAATAAGAAGAAAGAAAAGAAAGTCATTACATTTCATCTTTTGCTTGTTAGCCTTATTTCAAACATTTCCCAGGCCTGCTTTTGAGGCCCCTTGGCACAAATTGGATCAGTCCTGCACCATCACTGGAACAGTGTGGCAGAGGGAAGGACAGTCTGAGTTACCTTCAATTTCATTGAGATGTGTTCCTCCACCTAAGCCCTCCCCCTATTGCTGTGCCCTGTGTTGTTGCAGGATTGTCAACAGATGAATAATTTCTATAAAGACATTTTTTAACCAGTCCCTTTCTCAGAAAAGCTGAGAATTTCCACAACAAATAGAAGAGCATTTCAGGACAAACAGAGTAGCTTCAGGGAACAGAAGAGGATGACAGAATACATTGCTATTTAAAGAATGATCATCAAATACCACAGAGGACCATATAAAATCCCAGAAAAGTGGCTGAATTCCCAAGTGAGCCAAGCTGTGAGAGGACGTAGATTTTCCCTTTACAGTGAACACTGCAGAAAAGACCAAAAGCCTTTCAATTCATAATAGATAAGTTTTAATACATGACTCATGAAAATACCCACTTTTTAAGCAGTGAAAACTGAAAGCATGCAGAGAAGAGAGAGCTCTGAATAGGGAGATTTATTATTTCGGGGCTAAAAATGGAAGGGAAAGGTGTCTAGAGGAGTATGTGCATTAATTAGTATAACTCCCTATTACTAAGCTTCTCCCAGTACCAGAATACAGCCTTTAAAAATTGAGAGAAGGGAAAAAACATAGTGAGAGGAGAAAAATTTCCATCACTGGGAAAAGGGACAGCTTTTAGAAGTGACATTAGTGGTGTCAGATTGTCTTTGCTCAATCCACTTCTGCAAATTATTCCTCAGCAGCCTGAGCAAGACTTTTACAAACTGGCTTATTCTGGTGCATAAGGGCATAAATAAATACTATGTAATTGCCACATAAATACTTTCTAAAGATAGGCATCTTATGAAACAGCTCTTCTGAAGCCAGAATACATGAATAAAAGCTTTTCACATGCAATAAATACTGTCTTCCTGCCAACAAATCCCCTCCAGGTCAATTTGACAATTATTAAACAAAGTTATCCAAATAAATAATGCAGGAATAAACCTATTGAAAAATTAAACTTTTTGCACACCAGTTAAAGTATAAACTAATTACTGACAAGTAGTGACATAACAATTATTTATGATTAGTTTGGTTAAAAGAATAAACCTGCTAAATGAATGTGTGATTTGCACCAAATCAGCTATGACTTGCTAAAGTAATAGGTTTGCCCTTCCAGCATCACATATAATACTGGAGTGTTCAACCTATCATATTTTTCCACACTGTTCATGAGCTTGCTAATCAGAAGCAATTGATAATATGAAATATTTAATTGTGTAATGTTTTATTAATCTCTGCTCATGAAATGTTAATAGCAAAATTTGGCTAATATCATATGGAGCTCTTGGTAAATGTAGCAGTTTGTTTCTTGATGCATTTTGCTGCTGCATATTTGTGATTGCCATAGAGTAACAGAATGAAAAAGGCAACACCATGAGGATTAAATGCACACTTACTAGCACCAGAAAAATAAAATGCAGACTACATTCTGAAAAACAGTTAAAGGAGTATAATTTTTCTCATGGCTCTCCAAGGATCTGGAGGACAAAATGATTAACTTTCTGCAACAAACTGTCCAGCATTAACTTTAGTTTAATGACATGACATGCAATTTTCAAGGAGTACACTGGGCTAATCTTCCTGGATGACTAAATCTTCAATTAACACAGCAACACTGGGCTGTGTGTGGGATGACTGTGAATTACAGTGCAGGTATAACAAAACCACCAAGGTGTGTCAAAAGAAAACTTCTGAGTTTCTGTTTAAATAGGCCCTAAAAGACTCCTGTGTTCCTTTGGATGCTGCACTTCCTCCTCTCACATTCTCACTTCTTTCTTTAAAACCAAGCAGCTTTCACCCTCTTTGCCACTCCCTTTTGGAAGATATTTAAACTCCCATCCCAGCCTTCAAAACTCCTCTATTCACTTTAAAAAGAACCCACTAGAGCTGATCATTCTGAAAGAGTTTATGGCCACAACCTTGGCTGTGGAACTCTCTACCACTGCTTTTCTTCTGTCCTCAGGAGCACATTAAGGGTTAACGGAGAGCAGAAGTTCTTCTACAGATTCTGCCAATCTCCAGTTATTATCTGTATTTGGTAATATCCAACTATTCTGGTCACCCAGAGCTAAAAGCCAGAAGAGTCTGTTAAACAGCTCGAGCCTAGAGGATGAGTTTCAGTCAGAATCAGGACATGGGTGGGATTATTAACAAAAAGAGGTAGACTTGTCCAAAACAATACTTACCTGTAGAAACATACTGTATTTCCTGCAGTCACAAGAAAATAAAGAAAATCAAAGAAAATAAAATAACCCACTGGCAGAAACATGTTTTGTACTACTCATCAGCAGAGAGTTCAGGCACTTACAGGGCTGCTCCTTTTTACACATGTAACAAACCCGGTGATCTAAACACGTGCCAGAATAATCACAAGGAGCCAGGCTAACTGGGCAAATCTTTTTTTACTCAGTAGATCTTACCACCACTTCATGGGCTACTGCAGGTCTACAAGTGCAAGTCTTCCCCATTCACAGAAAATGACTGCAATATTCAGTAGTATGTTTGGGTTTTAAACAACTAGCCAACTTTAACTCTTTAGATTGAAACTTGTTTGATAAGATCAAAATTAACACAAAAACACCCTTTCATATCACAACTCCACTACTCCCAGAAGGCAGGATAAATACAGACTGCCTGCAAAAACTGTGGTCAAACACCACCAGTAGTTTGCAATGGGAAGTTAAGGTCAAATGCTTTAACATCCTTAGCTACCCTGAGAAGGCAACTGCTTGGTCTACTATCCTGGCTCTTATTTCTGCTTCAAGGAAAGAATTCTTAAACTGTTTAACATAAATTGAAATTCTTGACACCTTGTTGAATGAGTCTCAATGCCCCAAGGATTCAGCTATACACACTGTCTGGAGAAGTGTCCAGGGGCTATCCAGCTAATATGCTTTTACCCTAAAAAAACCACCTATTTTACAAATGAAAAAAAAATATGGATTTATGACAGCATGTTACAAGTTATGGGTTTTTTTTCAGCTTCAGCAAGGCTCATGCAAGCTCTCCTAACAGATTTAACAGTGAGCCATCCACTGGCACTTGAAGCTGTAATGTTTCTATGCAGTGTCAGCTCCCTTGGCAAAGCGTGCAGACAAGTGCTGCAGACTACAGTGTTCAGGACTAGGCTTGATAAGAAAGTTAATGAGACTGTGCAAATCACATCACAGAAGGTCACTTAGACTGTGTTCTTACAGAGGCTGTTCCGGTGAAGTAGAAAAGCCACAGAGGGGGAGGACAACCTAGAAACAAGTGTCTGTGGCATTTGTTAGAGGGAAGGGCTGGCCTTGCACCACTAAAGAAGGTAAGTACCACACTGAAGGACTGTCACCAGCCAGAGCCCAGACCACCAGGCTGGTTTCACGTGAGACTTGAAGTGAAACATGCCAGAGTAGTGCTTTATCTCCTTCAAGCAGTAGCATTCCCACCAGCATCATTCCATCTATAATTTAAGGAAAAACCTACCAAAGTACAAGAACATTAAACTCCCCTTCAGAAATCAGTACACACAGTACAGTAACACAGACATTAAACAGAAATATTTTTGAAAATAAATCCCCTCCGAAAGAAAGATCCACCTCATACTACAACTCTTTCACCCTTTGAAAGCTCCTCTCACATTATCCCTGTGTTAAAAATGCATGTAAGGATATAAATCTGTAGTTACAATATTGCCACTATACTCCCTGTTTTCACAGGGGAGTGGATGCCATGAAAAAGTGTTTAAAGGTGCCAGGAAACCAGGAGAAAAAAGCCAATCAGAAGTTTTGTTAATTGTGTCCCCATTTCAGCTCAGCTGCAGCCCATGCAGACAAGCAGATGTAGAGCCTCACTCATTTCAGTGCAGCTGCTGTTGGGCTCGAGTTCACCTGTGCACACAGAGTTTTCCTGCATGGGAGAAGATGGGAGCAACAAGCTGAAAATGAGGTTGTTCAGTCTGCTGGAAAATTTTTGCTTTAAAGGTTTAATGTAAGAACTGCCATATTCAATATCTTACTGTTTTGGGGTTTTAATGGCTTTTTGTAAGGGTTTGGTTTTTTCTTTTGTCTTTTTAGGATTCTCTGTGGGGGTATTTTGGTTGTGTTTTTAAGGTTTGGGATTTTTACTTCCCTTCCCCCAGTGATTCATTAAGAATGTATGCCTGTCAGTGTATTTATGAACTGGAGTATTTTGATTTTATAAATAAAGCTGTCCCTAAGCACAACTCTGACCTATATTGTCTGACAATTTCACATCTATTCTAGATATTTATATGCACCTTATCGATGAGGTATCTGCCTTCAATCACAGGTACATTTGCTACCCTCACACAGAAATATCCTTTCTCTTTAAAAGCAGGAGCTGTAACCATGAACACACTCACCAATATCGACACAGAAAAGTCTGGCAGAGCTGAGAACAGATCTCAAGTGTCCCATGTACAATGCCCAATTCAATATATCCCTTATTATCTTTATTAGAAACAACGTGTATATCAATTATTAACAGCATCATTTTCACCCCTGGAAGATAGTCCATGAGGTGCAACTGGTTTTCTCCAGCCCAGATAATTCTCAAATATCTTGTCTTTCCATGACAAATCCATGTGCAAAAGGAAGCAGGGAAAGCACAGTGTGGGAGACTGACAGGGAAGAGCTACATCCCACGCTGAGGACTGCATCTCATGGAAGCAAACAAACAAAAAAAGCATAAGAGTTGCAAATGTTTGCTGAACGATCACCTGTGCACCAAATCTGTAATTAGTGTTGATAGGTTTTTGGGATGATGCCCCAGCTCGTATATTACTCCAGTCACTTCTGTTTACCACTTTGAAAATGTTGCCAAATTATTACCCAGTAACTGGTAATTGCTCTGTATTTGTCTCATCACCATAAACACTTGTGACAAGAGACCTTGAGCTGTGTTAATACCCTGACAAAACGCACGCTCCCTTCCACAGCCCTAATCAGCCCTCTGCCTCGCATAAATATCCAACCCCTCCTGTCAGCATCAGCAAGAATGCCAAAGAAACTGAAATACTGGATGCAATGACTGCATGAAGAACTGAGTACAGTAGTTGTGCTTCTCAGTGCTTTACTTGTTCCACAGAATCCCTCACATATTCCTTTGGTTGCCAATTGGTTTGTCTCTAAATACAGCATTGCTCCATTCAGCTTTCCATCTTAAATTTAAATAACAGATATAGTTCTGCTCTTTCTCCCTAAGCATCTGACCAGTTCACACTTTTCCCTCCTGAAGTTTATCTGTTTGGGATTTTTTGGTCATATTGAAATGTTTGCTCTATATTTTCCTTAGAAAAAGGTAGAATTATGGATTCCACCAAAGTGGTCTATCCTACTACTTTTAACAAACCACAACTGTGACTAATTGCATTCAAGACAAAGATGATTAACATCCAAGGTGGGCCATCACATGCTAAAATGGTTTCCAGCTTAACCATATACAGGAATCCACTTTTTATTATTCTATTGTTCCTAAAAAAAGCGCTGAAAATAATCTGAAGGAATTTGTTGATCTCATTTTTAATATCTAAGCACTGATATTCCTACCAATACTCTCTCAAAAGCTGATTTCTAGTATGCTGTAAAAGATGAGGAAAATTAACTGGTTGTACACTAAATTATGCTTTGCTAGAGGCTAAGAGAAATCCTTCTCCTTACCTGTACTATCCTGAGAACACTGAAGTGAAACAGGAAATCCACAGTAAGAGTGCTGTATATGCTGAACTGAGGTTTTTCAGGTACATGACACCCTCTGCTCAGACTGACATGATATGCATCTGTGATTTATAGTACTTTATTCTTCCTAGAAAGTGGGTTCCAATTAATCTTAAAACATCGCCCCTGGTATTTAAGAGCCTGAACCACCTATGCTGGATGCTTGCCTTGCACTCCAACACTTCAAGGGCTTCTCCTCCAAACTAGGGAAGTTGGTGTTCCACAGGGAAACGCTCTGGATTCTGTTAGAGCAGAGCCTGTTCAAGGAGCTGGCTGACCTCACCATTTCCTTCTGAGAGCTGTAAGAGCCCAGCAGAGCAGGGTACATTCCCTGAAGGAGCTGTGGCTGGGGAGATGCCCTGCCGGAGCAGGTTTATCCTGAAGGAAGGGCAGTCTGTGGACAGGCCCCATGCTGGAGCAGGGCAGAGGGGTGAGGATGAGGTGTAATGGGCTGGCCACAGTCCCCATTCCCCATCCCCAGGGCCTGCTTCAGGCAGGGGCGTCGGGGACAAATGTACAGGAATCTGGAATGAAGGAGGGAAATGGAGCCTTGGGGAAAGTGAGTATGGAAAAGTTACATTTAATTTCCCCAAGGTCATAAAAGAGCTGGGATTAGAAGGGACCCTTACAGGTCATCTAATCGAGCCTGTTCTGTAAATGTGCCACAGTCTTCTTTTTTCTTCTTTTTTTTTTTTAATCTTTTAAATAACGATAATGTTACTGAGAACTAATTAATGGAAAACACTGCTTTACTATAAAAATGGAAGAAGAAAAAAAAGGCTTTGTCAGGCAAAATGTTAATTTTTGTTAAATCCAAAGGTCTCATCACAGCAAGAGAAAGCAGAACTTACCTGAAGGGTAGACCTGTTTGTTTATAATAATTTCACTACTTGTAACACTCTTGATACTTTCATTTATGTATTTAAGTAGTTAAAATTTAATACTTCAAATAAGTAAATAATAATGCATTCATGAAAGAAGTTGATTAATGTTACCTACTACTCTGCTGTTGAAATCCACACATACACTATTTTTTGAGTGAATAATTATGCAAATAGCCAAGCAATCAACCAAACAGTGCCTGTCCCATGGGAGGAGGACTCCTCTCAACAGGCAGTGAAAAAGCAGTCTGGATCATTAGAGGCCCTCTTGCCAGTCACCTCATTAACATTGAAGTGAAGGATGAATGTCATGGAAATAATGGAATTAGCACTAAAAATATGACATACAAAAATCTCTGTAGGTAGCACATATTTTCTCTTTTTCTGCATTCAAAAAAAAAACCTAAAATGAGCATTTGACACATAATCCAAATAGTGACGACTGATTTTTGTCCAAAGGGATATTCTTCATTAGTTTCTTACATATAATCTAACCCACATTAATTTTGGAACAGTTCATAAGCTCCTAGAATATGGACAACATCAGTGTTCATAAACACACCTGCCAGCAAAAGAGAATTAGAAAGATAGGTGGAACAAGAAAATACCTGGAAAAGACAAAAGGAGACTTGAAGACATGTGACTTTATGTATATAGAAAGACGTTGTACAACATTGCTTTTGTGTTGAGGACTCTGGTATTATTAAAATAAATAAATAAACAATTTAGTCATGGGCATGTGTATGTTAATACTTCTGTGAAAGAAATGTAGAATAACATGAGTTTTCTACCAACAAGCTCCTTGAAGTTACTTACATTTCACAATACATTATAAAAGCCATATAATGACACAATGAAAAAGTTACACCATTCCCTTTCCTGAAATCATGCCATTTAAAGAGAGCTCAGCTGGCTCTTTGTCATGTGTAGATATACTCTTGGGGGACTTCCAGCAACCAGAGCGATAAAGGTTAAAAACATCCTGAAATTATTACTGACAATGTTCTTGATTCCAGTTCCATCCTTGCCTTACCTGTCCTCAGGCTATCAGCTAGGAGCCAGAGACCTGATCTCGCTTTTGCCTTGTTCCAGTTACAACAAACATCCTAGAGAAGGGAAATGAAATGTTTCACCCCAGTGAGATGACAAGGCACATGGCAAGATTTTGCTAATATTTTGCAGACTGTCCTGGGAGTTCTCCTTCACAATCCCTCTTCACACAAAGCTCATCTGCCCCTCTCTCTCTTGTGAGCTGGTGCTCATCTCAGCTCCATGTCTGCTGTTGTTTCCAGGTGAGATCACTTAATATTTTAGTCCAAATACCAGAAGCAATCAAATTAAACCAGGCACTAATCGTCAGATGAATTTAATATTTAATCAGGAAACTGTATAAGCATTGGTAATAGTTCTTAGTTCTCTCTCATATGCTAAAATTCAAATTAACTACCACCCCAGGTACTTGGGAAAAGGTACTGGGAAAAGCTGCCTTTCATAACCAGTGTTATCTATAGTAATTTTGGAAAATTGTGCTGAAACAATGATAAAATATTAGGGAATTTTAGTCATTACGACAGAGGGAGAGGGACGTACAGCATTTTATTTCATGAGTATATTTTTATTTTAACACATTTACAGAAATCCATGGCTCATTTGATATAGCACAATTAACATGCATTCAAGATGTTCTTGTTGAAAAATGAAATTCAATTAAGAAGTAATAAACTCTACCCAACAGGAACTTTGTAAAAAAAAATACCAGAGCATTTTCAAGGCAACATCGATTTACTGATTTACCTTTGTCAAACTTATTTCACGATCAGCAGTAAAACAGCATTGTTACTCCTTTCTCTGCAGATCTCCATATTGAACTAAAGTTCCAGGCATTTTGAAAACAATCTACCTGTCACAGAGACACCTGGTTGAAACTTTCCTGTGCTGAGCTCACTGGGCTAGAGCTGCAAAGTTGGTGAAGCACAAAGGGCAGGAAATTGCTTCTTTATCAAAATTTGCACACACAAGGTTCAGCAATGCCGTTCCAGAATAACTCGTTTTTCCACACACTCTTTCTCAGAAATGGGTTCACCTCCTGCAGCATTATCCAAAGAGCAGCACAGAAAATGTAACCATGGTTGCAATGCCCAGGGTAGATGAGAGCCCATAACCTCAGGCTGCTGCCTCAGAGCTTTGTGCTGCTGAGGGAAAATGAGTCCCCTTGGCACCCATGCCAGATGGAAACAGCCAAGGTGTCACCAACAGGAGGGTTCTGCTTGATCAATAATACGTCCATCAAACAATTGCTCTGCCCATCAAACCATTTGATCCAATCAGGATGTATTTAACCGTAATCAACCTTGATTCATCATTTCAAAGCTAAGATTTAACAGAAAATATCCTTGGTCCAACAGGGAATTATGTGATAAGGAGATAGAGCAGGCCAAATGGACAGAGCAGCAACCCAGGAGAGGTTTCACAGTGCATTAACCCAGCAAGTAACTCTCTTACCAACCACACCACCAAGTGCATAAAATGTGCCACACACCAAACTCCTTTCAATTTGCCACATCCTTCGGGCCAAGTTTGTTTTGTTCATTCTTGTGAAAAGTGCCAGACTGGAGGTGTTGGAGTCCAAGTCCCTCTTTTATCAGTAGAGGAGCAAAGACAACAGCAGCTCCTGTGTACTGCTGTGCTTCAGTCCAGCTCTGGAATGGCTGCTTCCAGGGCTGGGAATAGCTTTTTATCTGCCTAATACTAATTCATATCCAATTAAATATGACAGTTTCATTACCACCGTATTTCTTATTAACTTGTTACAACAATCTTACTGTTACCACACTGATTACAGCTAATGAATGATCCTAATTTTTGGCTGTTTAGCACTGGAAACCTTCTTATCCATCCTGCAGAGACCAACGAGTAGACACCAAACAACTTCAGCTGTTTCTAAACTGGGGTAAATTCAGCTGTGTAATCTGTGTGGAATATTATCAGTATCTCAAGCTGTCCCGTCCCCACATGTGTGTACTCACCATCGCATGTAGGTAATGCTGTGAATTCTTATGACACCACAATTAAAAGAGGTTCTCCTTCCATGTCTGCCCTAATTCAGCAGTGCCAGTGGCTATTATTCCTCTGAAGGAGCTGGTTGCTCATCAGTCATGTGGCTAAGGTACTGCAATGCTCAAGCTGAGAGAATTCACTGGAGCTATTTCAGGCAGAAAGTTTGCAAACGTCTCTGACCTCAAGTGAGGGGAATGACTCTTAAGCAAAACAAAATACACAGAAGATGTACAGAAGATGGAAAACTAGTACATGTAAGACAAAGTTGCTATTAAGTGATGTAAGCATAACTGTTTTATTTAAAAGATGCTATTCACTAGGGGCTTCTATCTTATTGTCAAAACCAGCAAGAATTCTAACAAGGGCTTCTTGGGAGTAATTAAGAATAAACAGGATGCTGCGGAGCTTTAACTCATGAAGCCACATTAATGGGGGAAACTGTCCTAGCCTCAGCTTCAAATACTTCAAATCCCATAATGTCAGCTTCTGAGCCAATCTGGGTATCAGTGAGGTTCATCTACACAGAATTCCTATGTGTGTCCAAAAATATGTGTATATAGCAGAGCAGCCCTTGCACCTTCTGATTTGAATCTTCTGAGAAAGGAACAAAACTCATTATGTTTAGTTCACACATTATTTTTTTTTTTACGATCCAGCCTGTGTTTGATCATTTTACAGTTTATTCACAGGAGGAAGAGAAGTAGACTGTAAATGAGTAATATGAACAAAACATAGGTGCCTGTTTCTTACAATTTCTTCTCCGAAAATGCTTACTGTTGTGATCAGCATTTCAGTTACAGCCGTGCATTTTAAGTGCTTTATTCCAGTTTCATTCCCATTTGCCATAACAGATCCATGGAGTCAGTGGAGCAGCACAGGTGTAACCAAGGGAAGCATTTACTCATTAGCAGTTAAGGCCACAGCCACAAGCAATTTTAAGTCCTGCAGCATGTCACAAATGGTAATCATATTGAGCTGCTCACAGCATCTTCTTCTCCATTTTAATTTCCAAGGATAAATGAAGCAGTACGGTCTCAGAGTTCCCAGAGCACTCCCTTGAACATGTGCATCTCTCCTAGGATGCTTTTAAGGGCACAGCTCCCAGCCCCATCTGCCCATTTGTCAGCTTCTCATGCAAGCATGCCTTGCATGTCTTCCCTTCAGCCAAGCTGCACGCACAGAGAACCACCTCTGAACTGACTGGTTTTTCACAAGCCACTCTACAGATTTCTTTCTCTTACAATGACTTCAGAGAAGAAAAATCACCAAAAATTTACTTTCTGAGGAGTTTAGAGAAAAAGGTGGCATTTAGATATAAAAGTGAATGCAAAGATCATCAGCATATAGGCAAAAAAAACCAACAAACCAAACCTACAGTTCTTAATAGGTTGTATTTTCTTGCTTTGCATTATGTGACTTGAGGGCCACCAAGGTGATCAGAGGGATGGAGCAGCTCAGCTACGAGGAAAGACTGAGGGAGCTGGGGTTGTTCAGCCTAGAAAAGAGAAGGCTTTGGGGTAACCTAATTGCAGCCTTCCAGTACCTGAAGGGAGCCTACAGGAAAGATGAAGAGAGACTTTCTACAAGAGCCTGGAGTGACAGGACAAGGGGATATGGCTTCAAACTGAGAGAAGATTTGGATTAGATATTAGGGAAAAATTCTTCCCTGTGAGGGTGGGGGGGCCCTGGCACAGGTTGCCCAGAGAAGCTGTGAATGCCCCATCCCTGGAAGTGTCCAAGGCCAGGTTGGATGAGGCTCTGAGCAACCTGGGATAGTGGAAGGTGTCTCAGCCCATGGCAGGGGTTGGAATGAGACCTCTTTAAGGTAATTTCCAACTCAAATCATTCTATGACTTGTGCCCAGGTGTGAGCAACTAAGGGGACACGATCAGCCAGATTCTCATATGCAATAAGGTTTTTTCATCCCATTATGACAGTGTAAAAAGACTTGAAGAATATTTATTGCAACTTTAAAATACCAAAGAAGACTAAGGAAGCTTTGATGTAGATATGAATAAAGCCCTTCAGTTTCTGTGTAGCTGTGATAGTGACAGTGATTGCATTTGCAGGTGAGCCAGCCCACGCATGACCGTGTCGTCCAACAAATGCAATTATAAAGGAAAACAAGAACATTGCCTAGGAAAATGTTGCATGCAAAATCACAGCAGTTTGATCTTCAGTACATGTCTCCCCAGCCATCAGGTGCTCCACAGGACACAGATAAGTAATCTAAAGGTTTATGTCTTACCAGCAGGGCATCATGTAAACAGAAAATAGTCACCCTTTCTTTGTCCTGTCTGCTCACATTTCATAAAATAGCAGAACTAAATGCCAAACACCTTTCATAACTCTGCTGCCTTTGCTCACTTTCCTGCTCATTTCCTTGGAAACGCAGTGAGTACACTGAACTCAACACATCCTGACAAAGAGATGGGATTATGTGCTTTGCCTTGACTTCATCTGTGGATGAGACACTAGCACAATTCAGCAGACACTTCAGATAAGAGTAGACTGAGAAGTAGGAGGAGATAAATGAAATGAAGAACACAAGTGATAGTACTACATTTCTGCCAGCATTAACATACTTCCAGTGTGACTGTGGATGTCACAGGGTAAAACCCTGGATCCACAGCACTGCAAAATTTGTCATTTCTGAAATATGCTGCTATTTTCCTTAAACTCGCATAGTTTTTGAGGTTTGAATGCCTAGACTCATTTCACATACTTGCAAAGGGTGTTGTTTGTGTTAGAAGTCAACCAGTACTTTCCTGCAAAATCTTGTCAGATTAATTCTGGCCCTATTTCAAAATGAGCATTTTGGCAATACCTCAGCACAACAGGTTCAGTCAATTTTGAAGAGACAAAATTACAGAAAAATATATTATTTTGTTTATTTGTAAGAGAAAGGCCTGAACTTCCCTTGATTCATGAAGAAGGGAGAGCAGTTGGAACTGAAAAAATTAAATGAAATGTAGACATCTCAGTCATACTGAACAAAGTCTATAGAAATAAGAAGAGAGGTAATGGTGATATGTATGTGGCATCCCCTACTGCCTGTTTTCATGGCCTCTTGTCTATGTGTCTGTGTGTATGACATAGAGAGACACAAAATACACAAGGAGGAACCGCCCCAGAATGACGCTGCAAGGCAGAGAATGCATCTGGTGATGACAGAGATGCCAATCCTCCACCACCTGGAGGTGAGGCCCCCCTTCCTGGGCAGAAGTTTGTACTGAAGTTTGTCTCTCCTCTAGGCTTGTTATACTTCAGCCTGTCCCCCCAAAGCAGAAGACACACAGCTGCACAGAGCTGGTATGGTCCTGGTCCCTCTCACACTCTGAGCATTCCTCTTCACCCACATACATGGTTTCCTTCTTGGGAAACTGGGTCTTTCCCACTGTAGGTACAAAAAATTCTCAGCTTTTGCCTTATAAATTCATTGGCCAGGTTCCCTGAAACTTAACCACAAGATAGAAGACTTAAAAATATTCCATGCTAGACACCAGAGAAACTACATGAAATAAAGCACTTTATGTATATCTTCACTCTGGCACAGACTTCAGTCAGGGCTTCTTTAACATGACAGGCACTCAGCTACAATGCACAGCTCCAGAGGAAACCAGGCTCCCTCAGTTACAGCTCAAAAACCCCACACTCGGGTCCTCTGCAGCACTGGGAACAGCCCTTGAGCTTGGAGCAGAGCCTTCAGTAGGGCTCCTGCTGGAATTCACAGAGTATTTGGTGGCCACTGACACTTGGGCTGGATTGTTTCTGGCACGTGCAGCCTGCTCTCCCCACAGAGCCAGTGGCCCTGCTCACACTCACAGCACCCAGGGCTGCAGTGCCAGCCCCTGACCTTACCAAGCTGGGAAGCCAGCAAGTGCCTTTAATGCCTCTAAATTCAACTAATATCTAATTACAAAATAATTCAGCTTAAAAGAGATTTTCATTCTAGGAAAAATAATTCAAAATATGAATTCAATGAATTCACGGCTAATGTAATCTGCATAATTTCAATGCATTTGACAGAACTGCACCATTTTAGATGAACTAAAAGGCTGGATTCAAAATGCTGCCCTTTACTTTGATTAACTACCTGGCAAGCACCTCACTCATGCTCAATTTATACAGGATACAAAATCTTTGCTGTTCTCCAGTATTAGCAGAAGCTTTACCCTCTTAATTATTTAAGATAATACAATGAGGTGGTCACTGACCTGGGAGAATAATGAGAGAGACAGTCACTGAGCTTTAGATCATCAGCACAAAAACTAAATTTCCCTATTTTCTGTGAAGATACAGCTCCAGTAATTTATTCAACACTGCCATCTGTACTTCTCAAAAGAAAAATACATTTTTTCGAAATAAAATGTGGAATCTTAGTGATAGACCAGTAAAGCCTAATATTTTGCTTAAATTTGCATCAGGGAGTACTAAAATGTAATATTTTACCAACAGCATTAAGCTTTGGATTGTAGAATCTTACCTTCTCCTGTGCAGTACTGCAATTTCTGCCCATTTCTCTATTTTCTGTCGTTTCTCTAAAAGAACTGTCATTAGAAGCAATCACTAGATTAAACTATTCATTTCAGAATCACTCCTAAAATGTAAAAACACTCTTGGAGTAGCCTCTAAGAGCAGTTGGATAGACTGAAAGGAACTGGAGTTGAATTATGTAAGCCCAACATATAAATGTGCCCTTTTCTGCACATTACTATCCTTTTCTATTTATGGACATGATTGTTTCCTAAAATTCTTCTTCAGAAATATGTAGAACAAATGAAGTTTCTAAAATAAAGTTACCATTTTCACTGTACCTTTGCCAAAAGCACTGATGTGACTGGTTGATCCCTCCCAGTCTGCTCTGTTTAAAGTTGTAGCTTTTATCTGTCCTTTCTAAGCAAGTTTTGGGCCAGTGGCAAATTGAGGGTGACTCTGCAGTCTGATGGTTACTTCAGAAGCACAGCCTAAGAAATGTTTCACTTTATACATAAACTGGAACAAGGGGAAGAACTGAGATCTGGGATTATTTCCAGAACATTCTCTGCATCAGACATTAGATATTGTAGAGAGAAACGGAAGATCCAAACTCAAATCCCCACTCCAAGTTAGTCCAAGGCAGGACAGTTCTCATCTGTTTCCCAGAGGCACCACTGTACAGAGGTGTTTTACCACCATTATAAAGAGCCCCACGGATGGGTACAAGGCTGCTGGTGAATCCTGGCACATCTCAGGTACAGGCTGTCATGACACAAACACACAGAAGAAGATTTATAGGTGCTTCACCAGAAAAATCTTCACTGCTGAGGTACAACTGCCCCCATGGTCAGTCAAGAGCTGAGTAAAGGTTTTTGTGAATGCTAGTGACATCTAAATACTGGCATCGAAAAGAAGATTTAGTGGCTACATGTTCCTGCAAATCAACCGTAAGGGGACTTTTCCCATCCTAGGCTTTCAAAAAGAAAAGATTAATTGATCATCAATAACATTCTTTATCTTCCTGGCAAACTCTTGCTGGGTACAAAATGTAGCTAATCATGTCAATCCATTTTCTTCTGTTGTTGACATGAAATATCATATACCTCCAGGCTGGAAAGCTTTCCTCATTTTTGATATTGGAATAGTTTTAGGCAACTGGACCTCCAGACAGTGAAGTGAAATTGCCGAGGGAAGGGTGCAGGAGCACCAGTGCCATTTTGCACACAATTCATCATTACTCTTTGCTCTCTAGAAATTTAGCCCTTCTACAGCCTACCCGGGAATTTTATCTTTTGTTCCTTCAGAGAGAAATGAGTCAGAAAGTGTAATAGTTCAGCAGAAAATCTTTGAAAGACACTTAGAAACAAAACCCAAGGTACTCTCAGAGAAAACAGTTAATAGACAATGTTCTGATTGTTGCAAAGCCACTCTTGAAAAGCTGTTGGAAGATAAGTTAGAATCGTGCCATTTAAAATACAGCCACTCTCTAATCATTCCCTTCAGCTTAAATCTCACAGGATCAGTTCTCCGAAGATGCACTGGCAATTCTGCATTACTGCATCCTTACTGCTGGCAGGCTTTACATGCACATGTCAAAAAAAGACTGTAAAGATATCTATTCATCATTCTGCTGTCAAAGTTAGCAGAGGTTCGGTAGTTGCACAAACCCATCTGACAAGAAATTCACCCACCACAGTTCACAGATCATTGTTAGATTGTTGCTTCAGGACCACCCAGCCAATAGGTCAGTCCCACCCTCCTGCTGTACTGCACCCATCTGGCTTCCTACCAGCTGTTAAGGAAAGAGTAGCAGGATTCTGTGAAAAATGCATCAAGGCAACTGTCACCTGAAGGCACCACATTTGTGAACTCCACCAAATGCTGTCAAAAGCATCCTAGAGGGAAAGGCACTCTTCAAATACACTTCCAGAGATTTAATCTTAGGTACAGATCTTAAATAAAGTCCCTAATACTGCCTTGCAGTGGTATGCCCAGTATCTCCATGGAACTTTCCTGAGAAGAAATTAATTTCCTGCATGATACACATCACCATTTTTCAATTCTGTTGTCTGCCTGCTTCTTCAGCTAGAGAAAGCTATCCTGTCTCAATCTAAATATTTATTCATGGCATCACAAGGACTTGACGAGTTTGTCAGATACAGCATGCTCATTAACTATATTTCCAGATTAAAAAATTAGTAGACTGGAAGCAGAGATAATATCAACCTACACCTAGCACACTAACTTAAACCACCTGAAATAAAATTCTACTTCCTTAAATTTGCTTACTCTCATTTTTCTGACAATACTGCTACTGCTATAAAAAGCATAATCCCATATAAGGAGCATAACTGTCTGGCCATTTTATTTATATTTTGGTATAAGGTAATTGGATTTCAAAGTTACTGAAATAAGGCTTTGCAATACATAATTGCAATACATAATAAAACAAGTGTAAGAACACAAAGCTGGTTGCAGACTGTATGAAACATCCACTGGTGTTTGCTGGCCTAGTCAGAGAAACCTCCCTTCCTGATGTGGATATCCAGGCTAGGCACTTCTTGCTAGCGCAGAATTCCCTCAGCAGTAAGCGGAAAGGTTCCTGCTAACAAATGCAGTCTAGGTTAAAAACTTCCCTTCAGTTGCCAGATGCAGGATATCACAGCAGTGCAGGAAAAGGTATCTCTGAGTCCCGGTGGCAGACACGGTGTCACCCAGCACAGAGTGTCACCAAGCACAGCCTCAGCTGTGCAGAGAAGGCTCAGGAGGCACAGAATGGGTGAGTGAGCTGGAATTCCAGAGCTTCCACAGCCTCCTGCTAGCAGGGCTGGGGAACAGCTCTGTGCCTGTGCCTACTGAGATGGTGCCACAGAGTCCTGCCTCCCTGGCAAACAGAAGAGCAACAGATTAATAAAATGTTTTAGAGGATAAGAGTAGCATAAAAAGCACATCAAGAGTCAAAATAAACATCACTTTTCTTTGATTAAACTCAGTTTAAAACAAATGTATGGACCTCGTATATGTAGATAATAGAATGAATACCTGCAGAGAAATTCAAACCTGCACAGGAAAGCCTCCAAACACATTCTACCCAAGCAACAAGAAACTGTGATCCTGAGAATGCACTGGAGACATTTTCCTGTTGGTTTCTTCTGATAACAGCTATAGGACAGATTCTTAGTACGTACTTTGCTGTGTAAATATTGCAATCACGTATACCTCAACTCTGCCAAAAATTCCTATCTCAGTCATGGACACAACTGCAGAACAAAGCAATCAGGCCCTCCCTCTCTCCTCCCCTCTATGTGTATGGCAGGCTGTGTATTCACCTGTGCCGCAGTTTCTTCCAAATTCCTTGTTCAGTCGCTCCTTGGAAATGAAACCCTTTTCGGTTGCCCTCTGGCTGATTATTTTCCTGAATTTTCTTGCCTGATACTTCCTCCAGGCCTAGTATATGCTGCAGCTTGAACTATTTTCCTCTTTCTTATCCGAGTTAATCTCAGTCAGTGCAAAATTTGTTAATCTAATAGTGGTATTAAAGAACAGAGGATCAAAACCATGCGTGGAAACTTGATCTCATGTCCAGTAAGGTGTGGGTCAAATGCACTGAAAAGGTTGTGCTGAGTTCTGCACCAGGCTGTTTTTAATATCACATCAATGATATTCTACTCTGCAAACTACAAACAGGGACTTGTAGTTTGGGGGTTTTTTGCGCATTTCCAACTTTCAGAAATGTGTCATTTAACAGATTTGATCTCAGAGTACATCTAGCAGAGGTGTCCAAATGAATAACTAGACAGCAGATGTTCCTAAGGGCAGTATTTGGCTGCAGCATTGCAAAGGGCTTCCCTCCAAGGTGAACAGGAAACCCCTGGAGTTCTCTGTCTGAACCCCTGGTTCCTCTTTCCACCCAAGGCACTGCCCCAATTTTACAGTTTGCCCTTGAAGACAGGATCACAGAATACAGCTGAATGTGATCCCATTTCTAAACAACTCAAATACCTGGCAGAGAATTAATCTTGCAAAAATGAGGCAGGTGATAAATCAGATAAGAGCCACTCCCCCCTCTTATTCAGGACACTCTTGAGCTTCATCCAGAGAAATGGGAATCTGTGAAAGGGTACCTTGCTGAACTGTGATGGACTATATCCAAATGAAGATTAAACCACAAGATAGAAATACCTTGATGGATTTATTCTATTAGTCTGCAGAAGAGAGGGACATTTAATGTGAAGAAATTCTAGTTTAAATCACTGAGCCAATTTTATTTCATCTGTAACTAAGTTAGATCTCAATAGAGCTACAAGTAGAATAAATTTGTCCTCTGGGATTGATGTTTTGATTTTGTGGCTTAAATATTTTATTATTTACCTGATAAGTTATTTTTTGTATTATACTACCTTTTTGGTCTGAAGTAAGAAGACTAATTTCCATTCCTCTGGTCAAAGCCATTATCTCCAAAGCATTTACTCAGATGGTACATTTCACTTTAAATTTGATTCTAGCTTCAACTCTACTGTTTTCTAATTACATTTCTGGTGGAGGTTTCACCCTTATATCTGTGTGAGCTAAGTTATTCATAGTTAGAATTTTATTGCACCTAAATTACAAGTTTGGAATGTTGCTTCACATGTAATTAATTTGAGTAATTGTCATGGGTCTGCCAAACAGCCCGTGTTCACTGAGATGAGGCTTTATAAATTAGACAGGCAGTGGATCCACCAGGAGACTTGGTGCAGTAGATAAAGACTGCAATAGCTAGTGGTGTTTTCATGTGTAATTAGAAAATGCATTGTTCTCCAATTAAGGAAATTAATTAAAATCAAGCGGATGGTAATCAAGGCATATTGCAATATAATTTTCTCTAGTACATGCATTACTCTCAGGTGCTATCAATGTACACTATTGGTTTTACACTGTAAATTTAGCTCCAAGATACATTATCCTGTCTGTTTCTTAATATAATCTTCTCACTTGTTTTTCAATTTGTTTTTCATTGAACTGTACAATTAATCCTGTGCTACATATAAATCCTGTGCTACAAAATATTTATTATGGGATATTTTTCTTGTCCACAATAGTTCTGGGTCAAATACAAAGTTAGATTAGCAAATATTTCATCCATATGCAAAATTATTCTCATTGTTATATGTGGTGTAATAGCATTGATTGTGTAATATAATGAGAATAATCATCATATTGACCCGTGAAAACTGAAAATGTTGCTCAGTTTATCAAACATTTAACATTCTCCATAAAAATAATTGACAGAAATTGACAGAAATCGCATCATTTGTTATTTTCTTTCTAAACACCTCAGAGCTCCCAAGAGAAGGTAGATAATAGACCAGCAAGCCTCTGGAATGGCAAACATCCAACAAAAGCTAAAAATCAAACTTTCAAAACAACCTGTGGCATTTTCGTCATTTATCAATAAACAATTCAGAATAACGGAGCGGAGCCACCTAGAAACTCCAGGATCAGTTTCCCCAGTTGCAAGTCCTTTTCTCCTTGCATGAGAAACACTGGCCCTTGCTTATTAGGAGCAATTCTCCTGTGAAGGTCTGATCCTGGATTCACCACACCCAGCTTGGCAGGGGGCTACAAAGACCTCAAGACAGATGCCTGTCCACCTTGCTCTGTTTTCATTTGCTGTGTCTGGGAAAGCAGCATAGCCTAAATTCAGAAGGTTCACCACAATTCCACTTCCTCCTCAGCATCACCACCTTTATTCTGACCCATGGTCTGTGCAGTCTCTCTGTTCCTGTAACACCCCCTCACTGGTCAATGCTCCTGCCTTAACTTATCAGTGGCTTTAAGAGCCTTCACAAGGTGGCCGTTTGAAAGAATTGTTAATCCCATTTTTTTCCAGCAAAGATGCTGCTTTATTCTTGAATCCAAAAGGCTTTTGTAAACCCACATCAATGCAATCTTTTTGGTACTTAGGTAACTTCTTAACTGTCATGTGAAGCTCCTGGTATCACTGCAAGTGCTGAAAATGAGAGATGCGTACTGTGAAAAAAACCCAGCTATTACAAACATAAAGAGCTATTTGCTCTTCACTTTTTGGTACAATTTTCTTATGGCTCTAAGGAAAGAAAATCCATTAGTGTGTAAACTGGAAGTGCAGTTTATATGCTGACATAGTTCACTTGCCAGAACAATCCAGAAAAATTTTATGTCAGGAAATTAAGGCAATGAAACGCAGACCAGTTTGAATGCAAAACTAACAAGGAACACTTGATTTTTAAAAAACCCAATAAGCTCTTCCCATCTATCTTCCTTATGCACTGTCTAACAAGAAAACTAAATTAACAAACAGAAATGGCTCACTGGAGATCAGAGGTCAAGTGCTTCCATCCTCTGGGTAAACAGGACACTTCAATATAATGGAAGGGAAGTAAATGTTTTCACTTTCTTGCTATCTCCGTGCGGTTAAGTAGTAGCACAAGTAGCAAACGAGAGATTAAATGCCCTACAGCTTGAGGTTGGACCAGAAAAATTCCTTTGTGAAAAGTGGAGAGTGTCATACATAAACCATACACCAGTAGCTGAATTCAGAGTTTGCCTTGTTATTTGCTGCTTAATATTACAGTTGTGACATACTGAGAAATGCTTTCCCCATTGTACCTTAGAGGATATATCACCTAGTCTATTGCAATCAAACGAGCTTTCAGACCTCTGCCAAGGTCTTCCAGATTATTAGAGGAAACAAAATGGGTTATAGGCATTTAATTCAGTCTCACTCTTTTACAGCTTCCTATCTGCCATCTGTTAACTAAACCTGAACTCTTAACTGTTGCTATAGATTCAAGGTAAATTTCTACTGCACCCAGATGTCTCCTTTGAAAAGATGTTACCAATTAAGTTGCTACCAGTTCTGTTCTAACACACTGAAGACTTTTCCACCACAGTTCCTGATATATAATTACTGTCCACACTGAGATGTGCATGGGTGTGTTTATTTCCGTGCACAGAAACACCTACATCAGTGTATGACTCTGTTGTAAAATACTGTACTGATTCATGGCCAAAATTCAGTGTAATTAAAACCTTTATTGCACTTTTAGCTCACAGGCCTGGCAGCTATCTGGTTGCTTCTTCAACACTAAATACAATAACAGGCTAATCTTTACCCTGTCTGGGATTAAAATTTGTAGCTGCAACATTTTGATTAACAGAAAAACTTCAAATTTCTTCACTCTCAGTTTGAGATCCCCCACAGATCTCTGGAGGGGAGAAAACATTTTAGCTGAGATGAAAATTAAACAAGGTTGTCAACATTTCTGCACTTCTGTAACACAAGGAAGTAGCACTTGCAAAGATAAAAGGGAAAAAAATTATTGAATGAGAAAACAGTTTTCAACTGGATAGTGAGAATAATTTAGCACTTTGGCTTTTTCAGACTTTAACAGGCAGAAAGCATCTTGTTGACTGAAGATGAATCTAATTCTTTCAGATAGCTGCAGAGTCACCAGCCTCCCCTAGCATAAGCACACACCAAAAATCTCATATAAAAGCCAGCACAGCAGAGTTAATCTCCTTTCTACTGGTTCAGAACAAAACAATTGCCACTTTATTGGATAAAATGGCTATAAATAGATGTTCTTGTGAAAACTAAGTCTGAGGCTATTCTGGGGAGAAGCTTCAACACAGAATAAAATCAGTTGTACTTGGAGTCCCACTTTCATAACCCTATGCTCGCTGCTGGAGCCACTGCCTCTCATCTTTGTGAACTCCGTGCCATTTTGGACATAAGTCTCAATAGGGCTCCAGACAACAGGTCACATTCACTCAGAATGGCAGATTTAACCCAAATCTCCACTAAAAACATGTCTTTTTTTAACAGTATCTCTATTTTTAAATATTTAATACATTCTTGAGGCCACTAGCTGGTTAGCATTTAACACTCTTTCTAGACAACAAGCTTTTCAAGGTTTGGATTGCAACCTGACTAAAGCCAGAGGCAGCTATGCTCACACTTACGCATGAGCAACTCTGCAAAACAGAAAACTAAATTTCCTCACCACTGGGAACATTATGCAACCAGAGCTTCACCAGTGAAATTAGAGATGCTCCATTCTAACACCTGCTGCTTCCACCACTCACCTGGTCCCTTGCCCTTGCTGTGCTGCTCTCCTTGCCCAGCCTGGGCAGCGCCGGCTGCAGCAGCTCTTCGCTGCACTCCTGATCAGAGCAGGTCTGTTTGCTATTGTTCCATGTTTGGCTAACAAGAAAGGGCTGTGAGCTCCAGCTAATACTAATACAAATACATCTCCTAATGCAATTCAAAGTTTATTTTTGAATCTTCAGAATTAAACAAACCAACATCTGGAGTAATTTTTCACTGATCTCTCCTCAAAACCTCGTGTCCATTAAATCCTGGGCCTTCCTCAATATAAAACCATGCTTGGTTGGGCAGAATATCAATTCCTACTAATCAACGTTTTCAAACACAGGGTCAAAGCAGTTTTATTGTCCTTCATGTCCTCATTACTGCATTCAAAGCAGAAGGGCACGGAAATGTTTCCAGTGTCATTCTATTGCCATCTGGTGTTCCAATCATGTAACCGCAGGTATACTGTAAACCTTAATCCAGCCTCTGAAGTGTCTGGAGGTCCGTGGAGTATGTCTGGGAGGATTCCAAAACCTCACTATAATCTACATTCACTTTCAGCAGACTCAAATTTTCAACTAGTACTTCATTCCTCTGGGAAAATTTTACAGGTCAGTACATCAAAGGGATGAATCCCTGCATGCATATCCAAATTTGTATCTATATAGTGACATTTATACACACACATAGGGGCTGTATCTGCTTAGGAGGTCACCTTTCATCTAAAATTCACCTGCAGCCTCAAGGTAAAACCCAAGAATGCATCTTCCATACAAGCAGAAAACAAGGTGTAGCACAGACTATTTTGTCTATTTTCCTTTTAAACATTCCCTCTCCCAATATTCTGATAACATTAATCCAGCTACAAAAATCATTAAATTGTCTTAAATAAATTGAGATATTTTGGCATGTATTTCAGATATCTTCTGAATTCTCCACATATGAAGTCCATAATTGTTTAAGGTTGTTCTGTCACCTTGAAAACTTTCTGAATTTTACACTGAGACATCTGTGATTCTCATATAAACTGTGATTTATGAAGCTGAAGCATTAAGAAAGTTAGTTTGTATTGGGAGAGCTGGGATTATCTCAGTTTTGGAAACAGTCGTGTTGTATTTCTCCAGTTTAATGTTTTAGGAATGGCTCCAAAACCTGAGGTAGTTAATGAATCTTTCAATATAAAACCCCTATGGATTAGTGCAGAAACATAACATTTTACTTTAACCCTCCCAGAAATTCTGAAACATTGTATTTTAATGTTTTGGTTCAGCTTTGGCCTGGTCTAAAACAATAGAAGCTGCTTTCACATGTTTTTTCTGAAGTTTTCTTTACATGCTTAATGCATTTGAAGTTCTTCCCCAAGTTTGCTCTAAAATAAAACCTAGATAATTCTAAAGCAACAGCTACCACGGTAAAGGTAACAATACCAAGTGATCTACTGCTAGTGTCTATAGTAAATTTGAATTTCACTGCACAGACTTTTTGTCATTTTTTCAGAGGGTTTCTATAGCATCTTTCCTGCTCCCAGTTCTGAAAACATTGTATTTCATTTCTCTCTACCAATTGTTTATTTTGTTGAGATTCTTTTAAGGACTCATGGGACATTGGACATTTTTTCTTCATTTTTTTTCCCAGAAGCAAAATCTTGCCATATGAAAAATGGTTCTCTAGAACTTTAGAGCTTATTCAAACTGTAAATATATCAGTTTACTGAGGAATTCTGTTAAGGTTGTCCTATCTATTTCTTTATTCATAAGACTTTGATTTCTTCAGAATATGCTTTACTTTATTAATCAAGCAGATTACTTTGGGACAGATCCAAAATTCTCAGCAGTTACTGCAAATATCTTCTAGACTCCAGTGGCTTTTAGGTCAAATTCTTGATAATTATTTACACCTGTGTTTGGTCTCTAGAGACTGAAATTTAAAATTCTGCTACATATTAAATAATATAGATTCAAGAGAGATCAGGCAAGCCAACTACTGCTCCATTCTTCTTCCAGCTAAACCTTAACTTCCAATCTGTCCTCTTCCCAGAGTAGGTAATTGTATGTCACATTCACCATGCCACATCTGAGATATTTTCCTTACTGCAGGCACCAGTCTGTGGTTATATATTAGCAATTCATGGGAAGATTTTACACCTAGAGCTTCTGCTGAGATAAGAAGACTCTTAGTGCTCTGCAGTTTCAAGAATCATTCACATGATCTAGTCATCCAGTGAGGAGAAATCTGGCTGTTTTCCTTGCCAGGTGAAATGTGATAACAGGATAAACAGCTTTCACTCACCTCAGCGAGGCTGTTCCAAGCTCTGGGCTACAGGGAATACAACAGGGAATACAACAGGGAATACAACAGGGAATACAATGCCAGGTCTTTCTCAGCAGTCTCTGCTGGAACTCTCATCCTCTGTCTGAAATGTTTTGTTGGAACTTATACAAAGATCCCACTGGGCCATGGAAAGGGCCCCGGTCTCTCTCTGTGCACTCCTAACCACAGGCATGTGAGCGGCAAGCAAAGAAGAATCCTCTTCCTCCCGCTAATCCTGCTCATTTTCATCCCACCAAAATTTCGGCTCTCTCCCGAGTCACACACGTTAGAAGCACCAATCACCGGAGGTTTGCTATTGCCACAGCCGCCGGGCTGCCCTGGGGGCTGGGTGTGAACAGTGTCCCTCTGGGAGCACTGCATGGCAGGCGAACGGATTCCGATCCAAGCCTAAAGCTAAAATGCACAATCGAGCAGAGAAAAATGTTTTAACATTGTGACAAGAATAAGCATACTTAGGAGGAAAAATAGCATATTTTGCTACAGCTCTCTGCCTGTTTGATGAAGTCATTTCTCTCTTAGGTTCTGTACAAAATATAGCCATTTTACAAGCATCTGGGTCACAAGGAGATGCTTCTGCCCTGTATCTCAGGTTGGAAGGCAAGAGATCAAAATACAAGACTCTGAGAGATTATTGAAAACATTTTGGAAGGCCCCTAGAGTGAATTTATTACTCCAAGTGCCAAGGAAATCTTCTTACTGTGTCCCATGAACTAACACTTGTGGAGCCAGCGTTATTTTTCCTTTCTGGACTTTTCACTTATTTTACAGTGAAGTCCTGAGTTTGAGGGTTTTTTCCATTGTTCTTTATATTTTTGGCAAAAGTTTTACAAACCAACACTAGATGGTGCTTTTTGATGAGAAAAGGCCCCTTTATTTTTAAAACATCTTCCTGCATTTCTGGAGTGCTGCAGCACTGGAACAAAATATAATGAGCATCACAGTTGTGGCAGGCTTTGAAGAGCCATGCCATCAGATTCTCAACACTTGTTTTCTTTCTGAGGAGATCAAACTCATTACAGAATCATTAAAGTTCCCAAACGCTTTTTTCATTGTATAAAACCCGTGTTACAAAGTTAACACATTTTGTGCATATTAAATTCATCAAATTAGTGGTTGTAGTCATACATAGCACACATTTTTTTCTATAGATAAGGATATTTAAGGTTTTTATTTTATTAAGTATATAATGTTTATATATCTAATGTACTCAATATTAATAAATAAAAATAATCTTCATGGCAAGTAACAGCAAATTCTGAAACTGCCTGGGAAATAAGAAGGGAAAATGATGCTCTTGGAAATTAAAAGCAGGGATAAACAGTCTACTGAAAATGTTGAGATCAAAAGGAAAACAAACTGTCGAAAAGACACTGTGGTCAAGGTTAACAAAATCACGCTTTAAAAGAGCTTACCTGAACTTGTTATACATTCTTGGTAAGTTTGTAAGCCCCATATGGGTGTCATTTTTAATTAGATTAACAAACTCTTTCCCAGTAGTGGCTAAGTGTATTCACTCATTATGTAAAATACTTGGTAGTTAAATAAATATGATGGCCAATTACGACTTTAATGAATCGGCGCTGTAAGTTATCAGAGTGATGAGTTGGCCATGGAATGAACATGAACCAATTACATCAAACTGAAGATGAGCTGTGTGTAACAGCTAATCCTGCCAGCAGAGCAGTCACTAACAGAGATGTGTTTTCCTCACCCCCAGCCGATGACACACTTGGGGACAGACAGAGGGTGACCTTCCCACTGAAAGTATTTCACTCTGCTCTCCGCAGGAGCTGAGGTGCTGCTCGAAGTTTTGATTCCTACAGAATTCCTCATCTCCTCCATAGTTACACGTTTATTAACAGGGATTAATTGCTTGTGCCTGGAGTGAAGTGACAGAAGGCCTGATTCTGTCACCCTTGCTGAGGCAGAACACCCTTTTTGATCTACATAGCCCTCCCCTTCACAGGAATGCCTGCACAGCAAGGCACGGCACAAAAACAGTGACAGAATGGAACTGTGAAGTAGTGGGAACGAAATCTCATTCTCAAGACTCAAAAGGGCATTTTGGTGATTAATTTTATCATATTCATTAATTGCGTTCTGTAATTGTAGAGAACCATTGCAGAAAAACATTTCTGGCATTCTCTGATGATTTAATACTTTATTTGATAGCATTAAATTTGAGAATGGAAAAATTAAAGAGAATTTTATCTATCCATGAATGTAAACTAATTGGATACAGAATACTTGAGAACCTCTGAAAAACTGGGGCTTTCCCAGCAGCACCTCTTCAAAGGAAAAGGTGTGCACAGACATGTGATTCTGACTTAATTAACATTGTCATGAATTAGAAGGGGCAACAAATCAATTAAATAATGCAGAGATTTGAGAATAAAGTGTGAAATATGCAATTTGCAGCAGCTTCTGAATACAACAGTGCATCCCTATACTTAGCCAACACAAAGACAGAAGAAAATAACATTGCATAGATATAATTCATCTTTCTCCTTCCCTCAAAGGTCACATGAATCCAACAAGCCAGAAAAACATCATGGATGTTATGATCCAGAAGTATAAATAAATATAAATCTTGATTAGTAACAATGCCTATAAGCATCAGTGAGTGTGGAAGGTCAATTCTCTTTACCAAACATCCAGATGAACATGTACAGTGATTCAGAGGAAACAGCAGAGTAGCTCCTGAAATAAAAATTCAGCTGTGACTGAGTTTGGGTGTACCCTTAACCTGTAAACACTGTAACAAAACTTCAGGGTTGGGAAAAATACGTGAACTGGACATGCTCTCTGATTTCTTTCTATTTCCAATTTCATGTTGTCACTCCTTTTGCTGGCCAGTACTCTTTCCCAGTGTGGCTGACAGGCTGCCTGCCTGAGGCAAGAGAGGTCCAAGGTACCAGAGCCGTGACTTTCCCAGTGACAATGGCACACATGGTGGGATTCAAGTAGAGCTACAGTCAACTCTTTGCTACTTATCTCACAAAACTGTCTTAACCCATCACCTTCCCACTTCCCTGAGAGGGTGGTTAAGCACTGGAATGGGCTACCCAGGGAAGTGGTGGAGTCGCCATCCCTGGAAGTGTTTAAGAAATGACAGTGTGGCACTTGGTGCTCTGGTTTAGTCAACATGGCAGTGTTTGGTCAAAGGTTGGACTCAGTGATCCTGGAGACCTTTTCCAGCCTTAATGATTCTGATTCCCCACATGCTTCAGCTTGTGCACAACAGAACTAACAAAGAAACAAAGAATAAAGCAAAGTTATTTTTCTTCAAAAGATTTTTGTTTGTTTCCATCGCTTTTCATGCAGACAGAACTGCAGGCCACCAAGGAGTTCACACAGATCATTCCTGCTCTTCTTGCTAGATAAGCTCTTCTTGACTCAGTTGTCAGCACTAAAATGCTGTTGTTTAAATGTTTTTTCTTAATTCCATATGGAATAAATTAAAAGCCCAATCAGCAAACAGACACATGGTCTCATTCACCCTTCATAGTGGCTGCAGCTTTAGAAATCTGTAAAAAATCTGGGTGGAAGTAAAAACATTAAATGAATAGTTTCTAAGACTGAGCACTCCTCCAGGAGAGGTGGAATTACCACTGGGCAAAGCAAGGGAGATCAGTGGCTTTACAGCATGATTACTTTTACTCTTTTTATAAACCTGAGAAGCTATTTCAGGAACATCCTAAATGGAGGCTCTGTTGGTTGGCAGGGGGGTAAAAACATAGACTGAATTGATAAACCCCTTTTCAATGGCCTACAGGATTGATAGGTTTTGTGTAATCCCCGTGAGATTCCAGGACACATTCCCTTCATCCCTTCTGCTTTCCCGTTACCCACCGAGCCCAGCTGCCCGGCAAGGTGAATTTAGCAGAAATCTTTAGGACATCTTTATATTATAATGCTAGAGGAGTTAATAAATTTCTCCACCCCTTCTTATTTATATGTTTCTCTTTCCAAACATCATTAACTTTTAATAATGATCATCTAAATCTGCACCTCCTGCTTTTATCTCTTCCTTCTCAATGGCTCACTGCAAGCTTTTGCTATGGAGCAGCTGAGTTCAGGATTAATGTAAGATTTATTTTTTTATTCTTTATAGTCTTTGTTCTAGTAATTATGGGGATTTTAAACCAGACAGAGTCCTATTATTCTTAGATTTGGTTAAATCAAAGTAACGTCAACAGGAGTGTGCACATTTTACTCACTACTTCTCAAATGTCTCTTGTAAAATTTAATTTATCTTTTATTTCCTTGAAAGAATATTTTTATCTTGGAATCAGGGTTTTCTGATTCTGAAAGAAGCTGGAATCAGTGGCAATATACATAACTCCTTAACTGAGATTAAGGAGCCACAGTGGCCACTGGGCCACTGTAATGACTGAATATTATTAAAGCTAATTAGGAGCAAAGTATTTCAGTTAAGAGCATGGTGGCAAGAGAGCTTCACAGAGGAGAATTTGGCTAAGATATCAGAAAGCTGAAAGGAATAATGCTGGAAATCACAGAGTGGCTCCCTAGGTTATTACAGCAATAGAAGTCAAGGAGAATTTTATCAGTTTTCAGTAGAGATGTCCCTTATGCTACAATATTGACGAAAAATGAAAAGAAATTGCATTCAAGCACAGAAAGAGATAAACCATCTGTTTGGAAACTGCTGTATCAGATGGTCCATGTTCTGCACCTGAGGTAGGAAGAAAGTGCTGTTCTCCCCAAAGATTAAAAAAAAAGAAAAAAAAAAAGAAACTATGACTCAAAATAAAGCAAAGAGAGATCTGATAAATTCACATCACACTTATCTATTGGTTAAACATGAGGGAGTATCCCACTTGATGTAACAGATTTTTATCTTCTTGTGTGCTTTGAAGCATTCATTTCTGGTCACCCTAAACACCAAAGATTAAAAGTACTGATGGGAAAACTAAATTTAATGACAGATGAAGAGGTCACTCAGGGCAAGAAGCCATCAGGGACAACTGTTTTCAGGGGCACATTCACTGTGCTGTGAATTAAGTTTAACGTGTGTTAGAGGCAGTGATGTGTACAGACAGGACCCCTTAGAACAAGAGGAAATACAGCTTCAGTAGGAAACGTTTACAGAGAATGTCAAACCCCATCGGCTTCCAGCAGCAAATGTCCAGCGCCCTGGCTCACCTGTGTGCTCCTGGGTGCTCCCAACCACCCGCTCCAGATCTCTCATACAGAGGCACATGATGTAAGACTGACAGAAAGAGTCCATAGGCTGAGCCCAACCCCACAAGGATCACTCAGAACTCATTCTGCCCTCTGCTAGGCTGCCTGTCCCTAGCAGTACTGAGTCTGCATCATACCAGCTCCTGTGGCCACAGAGACCAAAATCTGATTAAAAAAATGTTTTATGTGGTGTGTGAAGAGGACAGATGGCAGCAGCAGCTGGAAACCTTTGCAAAATATGCAATCTGTAATTATTAATACAGCAACAAAACAACCTCCAGCTTACACAGAAAGAGCTGCAAAACAGGAGAGATGAACAATAAGCCCACAGAGAATAAATGTACAAGAAGGACTGCTCAGAGGAAGGTCACTTTTGCCACAGCTGGTCTTCTCAACAGCCCAGTAGGAGTGGGAGAGGAGTGGACTCACTGACTGCCTGAGGGGTGCTATGGGCATGAGATTTGTTCAGTCACCAGGGCCAACCTGTGGCTGACACCTCCACTCCTATCCTGGCAGTGGTGCGTGACTAAAATTGTGTCTGCAGCACACACAACTGCACTAGATCAGGCAAATGGGTTGTTTTAAGGTAGCAGCTTGCTTGCTCTGAAAGCAATGAGCCACACCTGGATCCTTTGAAAAACAAAGAACAAGTTCTCTTTGGCAGGGATAATTAACAGCTTGTAAACACAATCATAGAAACAGCTCAAATTAAGGAATTGAACTTTTTTTTCTAAAATATGGTGATAAGGAATGGCTAAGGCAACAATATCTGGTAAACTACATCCTTGCTACCACCTGAGAAGGACAGGGGTCTTCACTAGTGGTTCAAAATCTGTGTATTACTTTGAAACTAAATGTTAGTACCAAGTAACAGCTGCTGTTGTGCCCATTTTCACGCTCATTATGATTTATTAGAAAATTCAGTGCTATGTTTGCTGTTTGGAAAACCACAGGCAACCACAACTGTGAACTCATTCATATCACAGAAATGTAAAATAAGAAATCAGACAGCAAGAAGTTCAGTCATCACAACAGTTGCAAGCACAGGTGGGAGTCTTTCACAGATAGAAACAATACTGGTGATAGAGCTGATTCTCTAATGCCACCAAGCAGCAGTGCTTTGCAGTCAACACAGTTGTCACTTGTTCATATTTGATACAAAAATTGTAATGCAGCTAAGGCAAGGTACAGCAATCTCATTTTAGCTAACCTGTCACTTTTATAAACAAAACTGTAGTTCTGCTAATG
The DNA here is from genome assembly GCA_013400235.1 of Oriolus oriolus. NCBI lineage: Eukaryota > Metazoa > Chordata > Aves > Passeriformes > Corvidae > Oriolus > Oriolus oriolus. The sequence continues at coordinate 3,333,517 of VXBT01007138.1, read as the reverse complement.
TTTTTGACACTTTCTGCAAATACATCAGTGATCTCAGGCACTCAGATTAATGTGTTTGACTTTCTACCCTCACGCAATCCTACTACACTGACATGATTTATCTACACGTTAAGAGAGGTACCTACAGCACCGGAACGTGGAGCCCAGTCCACAACTGCCTTTCTCTCATAGCAGGACTGTAAAATGTGACTGGTGCAGTGTTCATTCATTTCCAACTTACACTTCTGAAGTTCCTCCAGAGACTGCCGGAAACCCGATTCTGTAATACAGAAGAAAAATGAAGCACATTACTATGGAAATTAACACATTACCAAACCCTCATGAGTATGACTCTCAGATAACATCAGATAATTTTTACCATGTAAGATGAAAGTAGTAACGATAGGGACATGGAAATAATGAAGTGGAGGAAAGAGAATTTATTTTTTTTTAATTATCAATAATAAATTCTCTTTATTCTCTACCTCCTTCAACACTTGTTGATTTGCCCCTTTTTTTTTTACAATATTCTGTTGATTTGGATTACAGTTACCAGGTCTGTTGGAGATCATTACTTACTAGTGTTTAGTGTTTCCCTGTTCAGTCTTATAATGAATGGGGCTGGTAACTGTTTCACTCATGGTGGTAAATAGATAAAAATAGAGCCCAATAACCACATTGTTAACTGTGACTTGAATAGAGAGAGTCTTGCTTAATTCACTTCATCATTTGCTTCAAAGCAAACACTCATTTTCTGCTACCAGAAAACATTTGTAGTAAAGGGTCCCTACTTATTGCCACTCTGTTTTGTACAAGTTACATAGTGCTCTCAAGAGCTCTTGAATTTTTATACCTGATTTGATTTACATTCTTTGACATAGAAGAGAGAGCTTGCTTGAGGTAACATTTGAGCCATCATTCAAATTCAGTCATAAAATTTACTCAGAAATGTGCTACAAAAATAAGCAGCACAATAATAACAAATGCTCAGCCTCCATTTGACAGCTTGGGCAGAGAATATCATTCTCTTGGATGGCATCTCTGCAGTGGTGTTCCATCACGTTGGGCTGGCAGGTGGGCAGGTCGTTGCTAATGGCCAATGTGCCTTTTGGTGAGGAAAGTGGCATTTTGCTAACATTGATAACAGCTCTCATGGCTTGAGATGCTGCTACAGCTGGGGAATGGCCCTGAATTTCAAGTACCAAAGCACAACTCTGCCTTACAGGAGCTCATTAACTGCACACAATGACATTGGGAGGGAAGTGTTGGAGGACTCTGTCAAGGATTGTTTAGGAAGGAATTATAATTTCACTGTCTCAAGTACTCTTGTAATTCCTCTCACAGTAATACACCACGAAGCCTTTATTTTGTTTATTTATCTTCAGAACCTCTTTGGAATGAATGGGGAAGATGAGGAAGTGAAGTAGAACATGACTGATCTTAATTTGCTCATGTGCTCAGAAACACTTTTGGACACCTGAGATTTACTTCACTCAAGGTCACAATGAAGGCCTTTGGTAAACTGAGAAATTGAAGCTGGGTACCACAAACGCAGCTTTGCCTTCTAGCAGCCACCCATCTCCGAAAAGAAAAACTACAATAAAATCAAGAAATCAAATGGTTCCGGTGCAAAAAGAAAAAAAGAAGTGAAATAGCAGCAATGGAATTATGTAGAAATATGGGATCACATAGACTTTCTACCTCAACTTCTTCCAGAAAATTGAGTTCATAAACAATCTATATGGGACAACTTACACACATAATATACCATCCACCTGCTGAAATCTCTATTAGGAACTTGCCTTGTCAGCTCAGAGACTTTACCATGACAACTAAAGTAAATATTTCCTTTATTTAAAGTAAATTATTTAAAGTAAATATTTACTTTATTATTATTATTTAGTCTACAACTTAGCACAGGAGCTAGACCTAAATAATGCTCACTGGAACAATCCTACAATATATTTTTAATCTTATTATTTTAATCTTAAACAAATTACTTAACTACAATGATCATTTTGCTCCATGGTACACTAATATTGGTCAGAAAACACAAAATAATCTAGCACTGCCAATTTAACATCAGTATGTAGGGTTTCTGAAAGAGGCCATCCTGTAGACTTATCTTTCTTTTTCCATTGATTAAAGAGAAGTCTAGAGGACTCAGACTGAGGAGGTGACTCGATTTTGAAGAGTCAAAGTGAGGCTGTTGATCATACTTGTGGGGACGATCATATTTTCAATTTTTCCCAAACAAGCAGCACTATCAAACTTACGAGGCAAAGAGCTTCAACATATTTTCATGGGAAAAAGACCCCATGCCCCAACAGCTGGTTTGTGAAGAAATGGAACAAGGTAGAGATACATGAATAAGGGTTCCATTATACAGAGATGTATATTTCACCTATGAAAGATTAACAGAAAAAGCTGCTGTTTCTCTCCTTATACTGAATATTTATTCTATAGGCATACTAAGAACACCACAGCTCATAAATTACCTGACTGTAAATAGTGTAAACAGTATAGTAAGACAAGAAGGTCACTATATCTGCATGAAATTTTGTATATATTTATATTCTGGTTGGCATGGACATTAGCAAACACTAAATTATTTAAAGTAACCTTTCTCTGATTCATGAACATTTAAAACTTATTAGTATGCATTAGAACTAATTCAAAGTTTGCCTATCTGCACAGCCTTTAGAAATGTTTTATCCTCTGCTCCTTTCTATGAAATTCACTTCAATTTGCTTCTGGGTGCAGTGCTTCCAGTTCTCACTCATTCTGAGTGGCAAAGATTTTATTTGTATAAACAATAAGTGAGGAATGGAAATTAACTGAAACCTGCCTATCAGCTACATTATGTGAGAGTTACTGGTCATGTCTTACTGTTTGGGCTATAAAATGGTTTTTTTTAAGAGCATGAATGCTCTCAGCTGTTCATGAAACAGAGATCTGTGCCCTATGCAGCTGTAAGTACAGCATGAGATCAGCTTTCCATCATGAGATTTTCATTCTTATGTTGGGTCTGCTGCTCTAATCCCGGGGAAGGCAACTGGCCTCACTCTCTCCAGCTATAGCATAAATATAACTACCTTGAAAAGTACTTTCATTTCCACAAACTGAAAATTACTACAGTAGAATGAACATTAGTGCACCTGTCAAAGAGCCTTACTCTTTACAGGTACCATCTTGATGGTGGGATCCAGAGAATATAAATTTAGGATAATAATACCCAAGGTTCAGGATACAAAAGGCATGATAGTGGAGAACAGAACACTGCACTTCATAAAACATCAGAGTAAATACTTTTAAAAAAACCAACAATTACAGTGGGATAATTTGCTTTTGTTAGCCTAAACAACTTCCTATCGAGGCAAATGTCATGTAAGAGCTCCCACAAAGCATTCCATCCCTTTTCCAGACATACAAGCCATAAGCACTGAGCACAGCTTCTAAACAGCAGTAGTAGGGTTAAAAGATTCCTGCCTAGTTTCTTGCAGGCAAGTTTTAATTCATCCTATTGAGTATCTGAGTAATAGCTGCAACACATTTAAATAATTTATGTGTTTGCAAGTGGCTTCATGCAACCCTGTTTTATCTCAGCTCCTTACTCCTAAAAATAAGCAGTTGTTTCCTGTTTAGTATTTGACTTATTCCCAAAATGATGATGTTTATTTTTGTCCTGAAAAAAGACAGTGGTTATTTTTGACAAATTCTTTTAAACTTTGCTCTTTCAGAAACATAATCTGACAAGAGAGTTTTGTCCATCTGTACCACAGTCATCTTTTAGTTGTCCAGACTCAGTGTCTGACAGCTGGGTCATTCTCATCCACAGAAACACTCTGCAAATGCAGACAGTGTCTGGCGCCAGGTGCACTGCGGTTGCTGAATCCCAGAATCACTGGGGTGGCGTGTGGGACACTCAGTTATTCTAACGGGATCTCGTGCCATTTCCATTGGAAAAGCCTAGCAGGCTTGTTTGAGCAATGCTCACTCATTGCTTCCTTACTTAAACATCTTTCTCCTTCCTGGTCCTTGAAGCAATCTGGTAAAATCTATCACATCCAACTATTAACAATTAAGACTATAGCCAGGAACTGCAGGCTTATGGCCTGTAAGAAATATATATATTTGAATATCTTTTAAATTAATTACAGTACAGAATAAAAAATCCCACACCACTGCCACGTGATCATGGTGCTTCTTTCTTTTTATGTCTCCAGCACCTTAGCTATTTATTTAGAGTAAACACCAAAAAGTGTTTGTCTAACTAAAGAGCCAGCTAGTTCTTAATCGGAGCCACTGTGCTTTCAGGTCCATCAGGTACTTAGAATTCTGCTTTCTAAAGAAAATGTGTCCCACTGAATGCTTGTTCATTCTGTCCATCACCAAACTGCTGGCTCACACCTGCTGAAAATCCAGTGTACCTCAAACAGATAGCCTTTATTAATATATTCCAAAAAGAATATGTTTCCATGAAATAAACATTAGAGTTCATGTAGGTAGAATGTTCAAATGTCAAAAATGTTTGATGTACCTCTGCCATCTCTACTTATGGATGCACCACGCCCATCACCAGTTTCTCACTGCTCATCCTTAATTATGCAAAATTCAGCAAACTAGCTGAAGTGTGAGGGGACCTCTTGTGCATTCACAGATCAGCTCTTTCCAAAAGTATAAATTGCTCCAGACCAAGGACTGTTTTATTAAAGAGACCTTTCTTTACATGGCAGATCTTGTTCCACAGACTTCATGTTCCTATTGACTAATATTGGTAGAGCGACAGCCAGGGAAAAGCTGACAGAAAACTCTCATCCTGGAGTGGAGATCACAAAGCCAGAGGGAAATTTGGAATATGGAATTTTGCAAAAATATTACTTCCTTCTGTCATAAATAAACTTTTTATTTGCTTCCCTTTCCTGAAAGGAAACAAAACCAGATGAAATTAAAATAAATTGTACCTGCTGTTATTTTTGGCATGTGTATGAAGTTAAGAAACACTAATTTAGTAACCCAGGAGACAGACAGCAGATATCTGCTGAATTCCTGCAGTTGCTATAAGCTAAGTAGTGATGTGTGCTTCTTGTGCAACCCCATGAAATGCTGCTCCAAACCTCTTCAAGAGCCCTTTCAGTCCTGACACATTTCAGACGTGGGGTGACCACCAAGTCTGACACAAAGAACCAGGCAGGCAGGCTTGGAGCTGCCAACTGCCACCCCCAGGCCCAGTTCCACGTGAGGCTGGAACAGCCACCAGAAGTGCACTGATGGGGCTGAAACTCAATGGAAGACCACACTCAGAAAGGTCATCATTTAGTTGCTTGCTGCCAGAGATTTTTATCAGCTGATTGTTTGGTCAAGAAAACAAACTTGTCAAAAGTAATTGTTGATTGGTTTGTTTCAGATTTTTAATAGGAATAGGCTTTTCATTTAAGAAAAGGAGACTGTGAAGTGTATGTACAGGTCTGGAAAAATCAGGTTTTGCCCTTAGAATGATTAATCCTGTGCAGCTGTTCTCCTGGACTATTTTCAAATGTGTTCAACAATCCTTAAAAGATTTGTTACAGAGTGGTGACAGAATTATTTTGCCTGACTAACTTCACATTTTAATGAGCTGTGAAAGCCTAAAATTTGAAAGAAGATAGCTTGTACTGATTTGGATGAATAATAGGCAAGAAAGTTTTAAATGGAGAGCACCAGCAGCATTACAAGACACTAAACTCCATCACTCTTACCCCTCTGTTAGTTATTCCTGCCAAAGACTGCTGCATACTGTTAATCATCCTCAGAACCTGCAAATGTCCGATCTCATAGGTACAAAATTGGGCTTTTTATACAGCTGTTCACAGCACAAGAGAAGGTAAAGTTAAAAGGTTGAATTAACACATTTTCTTGATATCACAATCCTTTTCAGCTTTGTTTAAAACCATCTTCCTTATTTTCAGTCACATTCCTCCCAAAACAATTTCTAGAAGTTTTCAATCAATTTGTTATACTTGCTTCAGCTGTTTCCTTCTGCTAAGTTAGCCCCTAATTCAAGAGACCATGTAATTGTCTTTAAACATATTTTTAAGCTTTATGAAAATCCATTTGTCATGGAAGCAATGTTGACAGTCCTAATTCCAAAATGGACATAACCCCTTGTTTAAACCCTTTGCTTAGTACGGATGTCTTCCTGAATCAGTACTTCCACGTTATGCTGTGACATTTTCAAGAGCACTCAAGTAATTTAGCAGACTCAGTGTTGTTCCCTTGCAGGTTGGTATTTTTGAAAAACATGCCATTGCTGAATAAGAGTGGATTTGGGGATGTTTTTGAAAAGCTTTTGCTGAATTGCAGGCTTAGTCATTTATTTCAGCACAGAAATACATAGCCCAAGCTTTCTATTTAATTCCATCATCTCACATTTCTATTGGTAACTACTGCAAGCCATCTGCTTCCACCTGCTTTGTCCTCTCCTTCCAAAACACAAACTTTCAGTTTATCCCTGAAGCATATTGTCTAGCAGGAGGTAAAAAAAGCAGAATATCTTTTAAACATTTTTTTAACTTGATGTTTTGGGACTGGATTCCATCCTAACTGCTGAGCATCCCAGCCTCTCAGTGATGATATCCCTCATGTTGTCCAGCAGCCAGCACTGCATGGCAGCAGCACAGAGCAGTTCCAGCCAGGGTGAAGTGCTGCCTCCTCTGCTGCTCCTTATCATCCCATGTGCCCTCCTCTCTTCTTCCTTTTGTCCCCCTTTCTAATGATGACCCTGTAAATAGTGTTAATGACATCAGACTTTTCTACAATAAGTTCTGTTCTCTTCCAGGTCAGAGTCAATGGTCGTTATTCTTCATGCCCATCGTTGTACTGTATTTTCCCACAAATGTCTCTCCTTCTAGAAAGGAGGGAAATTTACCATCATTTTTTGCTGCTCTCCTTTGCTCTGATGCTTCTAAGCTGTCAAGACAGAGGCAGAAAGTCACCTTTGATTTGACCCCAAATATCAGAGACTGAGCCTTTCACATCCCTACTCTGCAAAGTCCATAGCGAAATGCAGCCAGTAAAGGACACATCGTGAGAAGGAAGCATTCAAACTGCACCTTTTGTGATAAATTAAACTTTCCCATCTCCAAGCATCTGTAAACGCTCCTAACTGAAAAATACCAGCAAAATTTCGGTCCTGCCTGGCACAATTCACTGGTGACTACACACACCACAAGCCCTACTCCTGTGCCAGTCTGATGAACCTCCTGCACTTACAAGTGCTAATTTTCACAAGCACCCTTCACTGCAGGAACATTTTGTAGCTACTTAAGTTTGAGATCCAAGTTGTCTACCTAATAATTTATATGCTGGAAGATGCCACTATTATGCAATCAGAGACTGAAAAATTATTTCATGAGATGTAGATAGCCAAAGAACAGAAATTCAAATGACAAGATGCAGATGTCTCAATAAATTTGGAGCTTGAAAAATAATCATAGAAAAGTTTTGGAGAACACCCAGGTATGTTCAGTTCAAAAACTGGTCACAGGTAGGTCCCACTGATTTCCTCACATGTTCACAGAAGAGGATGAAAGTGCCCCATTTGTAATTTTTCGTTTAAAACTGGATTGCTGCATCTGTTTTGCAGCATCCTGTGAAAGAGTCCACCACACACCAAACACACACTGAAGATGGAATGGTTCTGGAAAACCAAGAGGAACAAAATTTTCTAGACGGTTACTTGATCAAAAGCATTCACGATTTTGCAGTTCATTTAATCAAACTATTAAAAAAAGAAGCATTACAATTGAAATAATTATCTGTAAACCAATATTTTGAATTTAAATGTATTCAATTATCCAAAAGTAATTAGAATACTTTTAAATTTTAAAATATTACAAGCATCCTAAATTACATGCCTATATTTTGGGACATGAAAAATGTTTCATTTCTCTTCCTAAACACCTTTCTTTTTCATTTCTCTGGACTGACTTCAGGCTAGGCTGAGTTGTGCTCTAGATGTTCCCATTTCTTCACTGGCCTTTGGAGAGATGAGTCATCTAAGTGAGACGAATCTCAAGACACAAACACAGCAGCAATAGGAAAAGAATTGAAAAAACAAACAAACAAAAAACCAACCAAAAAACCCCAAAGCAAACCTCTTATTTGATTCTCTTTCCTCTAAATGGAAGTGCAATCTTGATTCTCTGCAGCAGAACAGTAAGTTCTTGGCCGGGGATTCAATTGCGTTGCTTGAACACTTTGTGGATAAACAAGATTTCATCTGGTGATGTAGCAGGGCTTCCTCTGAACCCTGAGACAGTTCCAGTGCAATCCCACCATGCAAGAACTCCCAAAACAAGGAGCTGACCATTTGGGAGAGTCACTTCTCAGCTCTCAGAATCTCCTGATGGCACATTACTGACCACTGAGCGGCAGTGTAAGGAAAACAAACCCAAAACTAAACAGCGACAATCCACGTGGGCTTTCATTGAATCCACAGCATCACAGAGACTACCTCAGCATTCAAACAAAACATCCCCATCAGGATGGAGACATTTTACCAGAGCTCACTCACTGATGCACCATCCTATGTCCTGGCCAGCTTACCTGTTTTACAGTATTTCAGAGATAAAGCTTTTAGTAAGGATTCAAACACGTACCAAGTTTAAGAGAGGACTAGAAAATCCTTACGTTTCTTTAAGAAAATTCAGAGAAAACCACAATCTTTCTGTTAGATTATCTAGGACTTTTCCCTAAAAGCAGGAGGACTATAAATCAATTTGTCAGTAAGATGGATATTGTGAAAACAAAACAAACAAACAAACAAAAAACCCTGCTGCATTCAATATTAAGTGAACATTCAGAAAATAAGGAAAATAGAACCTTCTTGAGGAAGGGTCTGGAACTGAGGAAAACCTATAAAATATATTATGACCTATGACCCACACAGCTCTCATAAGAATAACTGCCTAAATCAGTAACCTTGAGTTGCTTTCCCATAAACACTCTGGGGAAAAAAACCAAACCAACAAACAAAAAAACCCAACCAGCCTTCTGAAACAGAGAACTCTATAAATACCTGAAACACAGAGCAAACCTTCAGTTAAAAAAAAAAAAGTCCCAAAAATACTTCTACCAGGATAACAGGTAAAGTACTTGCACTGAGATTGATTTTAAAGCCTAAAAGAGATAATGAGCCTGATTCATATTCTAGTAAGAGCTACCTACGTTTTAAGGTCAAGAGAAGTCAGAAAGAAAACAATAACACACTGCCATGAAATATGAGTGCTACCAAAGGAATTTCACACACAATCTCATGATTCCTCAGCTAATGCACTTCCCCTGTTCAGTAAATACCCTGCTGTTTTGAGGAACACGGGATGAGCAGCACAAGAGGAAGCTTTAAAAATTGTAGATGAAAACTGAGAAGGTGTTTCTTATTTGCAAATAGCTAATTTGGAAGAAAAACCAAGACACAGCATATCTGCACAAAAGATTAATTCCTCCTCCCTTTGTGCTGCTGCTTCAGACGTGATTTCATCACCAGTTTAAACCCATCAGAGCCCACACCCATGTCTGTGTGCTCCTGCCCTTTTTTGTGTCACCACCAGCAATCACCGGTATGTGGCAAGTCACAAAACATGCTGAAACAACTAAAAGTTTATTTGTTTTCTTCCTCTTCTGCTGCCTGCACGGCCACACAACTGCTACCACCGACACAGGGAAGGCAGTGCACAGTCACTGCCAGGGATTAGAGGAAAAGATTGGATTACCCTTTTCATCAGCAGCTACAGGCTCTTAGGGTGATTTATGACAGCAAACCTGGGAAAGTAAGATCATAGAATAACCACATTTTTCTAATCTTTTCTATTACTTTGAATTATGAGAAACCTGAAACACCCAGCTAGAAGAGCTGCAATAAAGTACATCACAAGGCATTTGGCATCAGTCTGCCAAGACAGGCAGCTCTGTGCATTCACAAATTTTCTGTGCAAAAAGTGCTGAATGCATGCTATGCTTCACTCTTTGGAGTTAGTTTAGCAACCAACACAACAGGACATGAATCATCATGCAATAATTTATGAATACAGTGCTGTAAAACAGAAAGTCAAATGCAGAATATTGATGAATTTGGCAAAAGTTAGTAATTCACAACTATCATAGCATAGTCTCTTAAATGAAATCAGAAAAGGACACCATAGGAAGAAAATAAAACACAAAAAGAAGAAACTCAGAAATTTCTATCAGTCTGCCTCAGTGGATGCTGGTGGGTTACTAGAATTGCTGACAGCTGATGCTGTGCCAACACCAGCTATCTCCCCTCTGTACTAACTGATAAGCTCGTGGCCTCCTGCCATATCATATGATCTTTGCAGGTCTTAGACAGTAAAACTGATCAATTTGAATAGGGTTTGAATTATTTAACAGCAAATCATGATTTCACTCAGGAAAACAACTGAATACAATGTCAGCAACTATAACCCAAGCTGGATTCCTCACTTAATACATACGTACCTACAGAAAAATACATCAATAACATGAACTATACCAAAACATTTACCCTGTTTCCCACTCCTTTACAATGCAGTTAAGGCCAGAAAATGAGCAGTAAAACAGAGCTGTGGAAAAGGACAGATGAAAACAGTGCCTGGCCTAAGCTGAGGGGCAAAGAATGAGTTTTGCATTTCCCCTTCAATATTTACTTATACCCAGTAAGGGTGACCAAACTGAGGGGAAAAATTACACCCAAAACTTAAAAGCAGTTTATGCTGCCTGAGACATTGCTCTGCCAAACCCTTCCTGTGGCTCAGGACAGACCATCAAACCCACCATGTGTTACCTGAGCAGACCAAACACCACCAAGCCCATTACTGGGACAGCTGCATCTCCCCAGCTCAGCCTTGGGAGTTTGCAGGGCGCCTCTCACCTCACTGGCACCACGGGCATTGCCCCTGGGGAGAGGGCCGGCCCTCAGGAGTGCCCGCCATGCTCCCCTTCCCTGGGAAAGCATGGATTTGTCTTCTTCACCTTAAAAGCTGTGTTTCCCTCCCTGGCACGTGTGTCACACTGCCACTGCCCCTCTGGGGCCATTTGCTCCAGGGGGCCCACGCAGGTGGCAATTGTGTTTTCCAGGATTCAGGTACCTCTTCTTTCCCACCACCATCTGAGCTGCCTCCCACAGTCACCACACACAGACATGACTGAGGCCAATCCTGCCCTCCCACCTCCACCAGCTTTCCCTTCTCTAGAGGAAAAACACCCTCAAGCAAGGAAAAAACACATTTGGGCCTAACCCGCCTGGGCCTGATCCACCGGCCCCTCAAGTTAGCGCCCTCACACACCTTCACCCTGGGGGTGCCAGCAGGGACAGGGGATGGTGGCTTTTGATGTCATCAATTGAATAAAACAAAATACAAAATGCAGAACTCAGCAGACAGAAAGGACAGAAAAGACATGTACTTTTTAAGCTTACTCCTCCAGAGCTGAAGAACAAGTCTCTTTAAGAGGAGGTGGTAAAGGCAATGACAGCTTTGGTTTGGTTCTGCATTTCCTGATCTATTTTACACAGTCGTTCGACCTGACTGGAAATTAATTACATAACATGTAAGTGCTAATAACAGAAGCAGGAGAAAAAACACCCTCAAGCAAGGGAGCAAACAGGACCTTTCAGAGGCAACCTCACTTGTAGCTGCTGTAAGAGGACAGACTCCCACCTCGGGCTCCTCCTGTCTCCGCTGTGGCAGCAGGAATGGCACTGGTGGCCAGCTGGTGTGAGGTGATCCACTGAGCACTGCTCCCCAAACCCTCCCTCATCACCTGCCATGAGCCAAACTTCACCTGGACAAACGTATTTTCAATTTGTGCTGCTAACAAAGCCTCAGGTAACCCTGCCAAGGTGCTAAACCATGTAAACTTTCCTTCCTGAACCGATATACCTGAGGCTGCCAAGCCCTAAGAACTTGGCATCTTCCTGAGAAACCTGTGTGCACAAGTCAGTCACAGCATCTTACTATAAATCAGCATTTTACTATAAATCCTAAAAACGTGATCCAGCATCATTACTATAAATCCATTAGCATGGTAGGATCAGCCTCCGTAGGAACAAAAACCTGATGCTTAATGGAAACTACCCAGCAGTGCTTTCGTAACCTTAAGTACCTCATTATCATCTTCATTGTCCTTTTATCTCTCAAAGTACTTCTGGAGCACCGGAGATGGATACAATTTAGAAAAACTGTTTTCACCTATTAACTGCTTGGAAATACTGACTGTGTTCAAACACCTCTAAGTGAAGGAGCAGCCGAGCCACAAGCTTGAGCCACATACAAAAAGTCTGTATCAAAACTAGAAAGCGAACTTGTATCACTGCGTGTTTAGCAAGTGATTATGTTTTCATCACGAAGTGCACTGCAGGAACTACTTTTCCGTTCAGCAACTCTCTTTAGAGAGTACAGCAGTAACTCTTCACATCCTCCCGACTTCCAACACTCACTACAGACAGAGACATGAGAAAGACGGGACAAAATCAGATCACTAACATCAGCATTCCGACGCAGTGTTTGGAAATGTGTTTACGAAATACAGTCAAATGGAAGAGAACTGACAATGCCTCAATGTTTCAGTCACAACACATGCATAAAATGAAATAAATAAATAAAACAATGTCATCAACAACTGAAGAGCATAATTGAAATACAAAGAAAAAAAATTTAATCATTTGCCTTGAAGAATCTGCTCAGTGTTTTTTAGAGTGTCACAATGACTGGATTAACTCATTGGGTCACCAGGAAACTTTACCATCTATTTGTAACAAAGAACTTCTTTTTTCCCCCCATCGCCTTCTCTCTTTTGGTTCCATTCCTGAACTCCAGCTTTGTTCACCAGTCTTTTCCACATCTCCCTCACATGCTTCTTTTGAACATCATTTTAAGCTGCAAAAAAGAAAGCACTATTTTAACTTTGGTGAACAATCTGACCTAGTACCTGATGCCTTATTTTAGAAAATGGCAGCACCCTGAGCAAAGTGCCCATTTTGTGGATAAGCACTGACTGCTGGTAACCCCTGAAGAGGTTATCCTCAGGTGATCATTACTGAAAAGTGTTTCCAGTGGAGTTTGATGCTGTTTGAAGTTTCCATGGTGACTCGGTTCCAACTCTCAGATCACAGGTTATCAAATTTACAGGCTAAAAAAAGGACTGACGGGGTGAGGGATAATGACAGAGAACAGGGCAGTTGTACAGAAAAAAATTGGGGCCACTTGAAGAATTAGACCCATTCAAATGCTGATGAAAAAAATAAAGTTATAGATCAAAGAACAAGATATCAGGTTTTAATTATGAGAGACTATTTCAGAAAGTAGAAGCTAAAAATCATGTGGGTCACAATAGACATGCAGCTAAGAATAAGAGTTCTCAAAGGAATTCCATGGCAAATGAAACAAGGAAAGAAAGCAAAAGCAAGGATAATCTGTTCCTCGCATCAAAAATGAAGTGGGGGATGGCCAGAGACAATTTTTTTTTACCTGGCTTTAGACCATTGATTCATAAAACCATTTTTAAGAGATTGTAAAATCTGGCACAGGGAGATATGACCTTTATCAAAAGTCAGAGATGTTTCCTTACCATTTAAGATTTCACTGTATGGTTAGGTCATCAAAAGATGATCAAGTTGTGATTCGTTTACAATGCACATATATCAGACTGGTAAGATAGTACTCAGTGCTACATCATTCTTAATTTTCACACAAGAACCAGCACCAGTGGCTTGGAGCTCCAGGCAGATAATTTTAGGTGGGGGAAATAACTTAATTCTACCATTAATTGTGGTTGTTATCCAGAACTGGGACAAACTATAATAAGAAAAAGTGAATGAAAAACACATTTATTGTTCACTAACTAAGCATCATAATCCAATAGAAGGGTTTCATCATAGACCAAGAAGAGTTTCATCATAGTCCAACAGAAGGAATTTGGCTTGCTAAGTTATGGCCTTCTTTCTAAAATTATTAAATGAAATAAGAATTTCTGTTAGACCTAAAAATCTTTAAAAACCTGTGATTCCTTTCCCACTTCTATTCCCACGTGGGTGCTGTGGAAAGAAACTGTTAAGAGAAAATCTTCATCATTCTCCCTCCCTTCACCAGCACAGGCAAGCAGCACAGCTTGCCACAGAAACACAGATTTCCTTTGCATTGCTTAAGGGGTGTCGCAGATAACGATGTTTTGGGATGTCCTTGCTGTGCTTGTACTGCAGAGAGAGAAAACATCTGGCATAAGGAACTTGGGAGAGCAATAGGTAGCCAATAGCAGCTTCACTCGCCTGGAATTTCTTGAGTTAGGAACCACAGACAGCTGAAAATCTGCTTTAAGGTTGACAGAGGCACTCAGAGATGAGTCTGGAGCTGTGTTTCCCTGCACTGCTTAGCCAGTTCTAGTAAGAGTGAAATTTGACTTTTCATCCACGTTAGCACTTGTCAAGACATGTAGGTTTTGTAATTTGAAGAACCCACCTCAGTAATTTCTAAATTCTAGGTGATTTTCCTCCCTCTTACCATTTCACACTCCTGCTACTAGAGCAAGAGTAGATGACCTTCCAGAGAAGACAGGAGGCAACAGTTTTGTGCTGCTTTTCTTGCAGAAAAGGATCAGAGAGAAGGAGTTTCTCTAGAACAAAAGGACACAAATCATTGTGAAATAATTTCAAAATCCCAGGAACTGACAGCATGAGAGAGGAACACAGAGGGCATATTCTGTGCCAAGAGACACAGTTTCTAGCCAAAAGCTAAGATGTTGAAAAGTGGAAAAAAACGCTGCCATTTTAAATAAAAGCTTTGATATGCAAATGTCAGGGGATCCCCAACACTGATTTTAAAACCCCCTATTCATAGTTGGTGGTGGGAAGGAAAGTAAGGTTGCTCTGACTCCTGGTGGGCTTCTCTCAGGGATGGAAGGGTGAAACACCACCAGTCTATTTCCCTTTTACTTTCCCTATTACTCCTTAGTCTTTCTACTTCCTCGTTAAGCTCGGCCACCGGAGAGAGGAGATCATTCACTGTTCGCACCGCACGCAGGCGTCTCTTGCACGGTCCCCTGGTGCTACTGACAGGCTAAAGCGCTCCTTACAGGAAGGGGTCCGGACAGACGCGTCCTTCTCGGGGGGTTCTGCTTGGGTTGGTGCACTTTTACTAGCTATAGCTTTTGATCGTTTGGAGATCGTTGCTGAAAAAAACCCCAAACCAACCAACCAACCGAGCCCCAACACAAAACAAAAACCCCACCAGCAGGAGGATGGCTGCAGCCCCGCCTGCCTGCCCCGCCTTCGCGAACTGCCCTGCCACGCCCCAAAGAGCTGCCGCACCCCCGAGAGCCTTCCCTTAATCCCACCTGCGATGGCCGGGGGAAGCCCCTCCCTGCCTGCATGCCATTACTCCATCACAGAAATTCATAGTAAGCTCCTACCATGCTTCTGCATGACAGCAGAGTAGGTGTAAGCCCACAGAACCATTAAAAACGGAGCTCTATGCAAACAGCAGAGGACCCAAGTTCTCAGAACTCATTCATCTTTGCTTTCTTTAAACAAGAAAACCATGAAAGGGAAAGATCTTGATTAAATATATGACATCTGCTCTTTTTAGTTGCCTTCTCTGTAGAAAAGATGGCGTGAGCATACACACCATTACTGCAGGATATATACAGGACTGAATTTACAAAGATAATATCTTTAATGTGACTAATGCTGTACTCTTAAGAGCCAGGCCAGCTTTCAGGATATGCAGGCTGAAGCTTTGATCCTCAAGGCAAAATACAGCTTCAAACTTATGATACAAGTTTAACTCACACAAGTTAATCAATTACATCATCAAAGAGGTTTGTACCTGCAACACAGAGAGGGAAGACTCAGTAAGTCATCAGAGAAAGGAAAGGTGGGTTCAGCAGAACACACGGAAGCTGCTGGTGGTTCAGGAATGGGAAAAATTGTAACCGGCCACAGAACCAGTCCATTTATCAACTCTCAAATTTCTGTGCAGCAAAATCAAGTTTAAACAGTTCTTAATCTGAATTTAATTTTGAAAACTGGTGTTTGTATTTCAGTGAAGCATTTCTGTGCCTGAGAATGTCTCTTCAGTTTCATTCAGTAGGTCTCATAAAAGACATCATTTGACTCTCCAATTTCTTTAATTATAGCAAGACCATAAAAACTTTTTGATTCAGTAAGGAAACTCACAGAAGAAAAAACGAACATTTTTATATTTCTACAAATAAATTCCAAAACTGGAAATCAAACAAAACTTTAAAGCCTTAAATAAAGATAAAATAAATAAAAAGAGGGCATGATATAAAGTATCCTTCCTTTTCCCAAGTCACAAAAGGCTGATCCAAAAGGCTAGTATTTCAAAAGGATTAGAAACATCTCCTCATGCCCAATGGGATGCACATGTTTAGAAGATAAATGTTCAGGAGATCTTTCTAGAGAGATAAAATTTTGGGAAAAAACCCCAAACATTTCACCATTCTGTGCACAAGACACAGCATCCTAGGAGAGGTTCTTATGCCAGCTGTCCATTTATCATTGGTTATTTGACAATTAAAAACATTTGTTCCCACTTCTGTGGGGGATGGGAATACCGAGCAATGCGAGGAACCAGCCTCTCCACATCTCTTTTTTCCAGCTCAGATTCAGCAGGAAGTTGGAGGTCACGGATCTCAGAGAGGAGGAATTTTCTGGATTACAACTACAGATTTATTTCTCTTATTTTTATGTCAGAGTAATCACTGATAGTAAAGTTGTGTATAACATTCCTTAGTGGGGGAGAGTTAATGATGTGAGAGGAACTGAAGTGTGGAGTTCTAAACCTCAACATTAAGCAGCTCTATTATTAAAATTCATATTTATTCCAATCTTGTGCAATGCTCTTGTGACAGCTCAAAGAACTTTGATCTAAAACAAATTCTTACTTAAATACTGCTGATCCTTCTGAGAAGGCAAATTAAACTGAGCTCATGGAAGGCTGAAGCACCCACTGTTTCCCAGGGTGAGGCCCCAGTAGAAGAGTCAAGGGAAATGGCATATAAAAGGCAAACACACAAGACAAAAGGTGTATTAGCTGCAAATTAGGAATGGTCTCTTGTGTCTTTGCGTATATGTGCAGAATGAGGCCATTTGGGGGCACTGACCTTAATAACAGGACAGTTATTAAACTAAAACTCATTAGGTCAGTTCAACAGCAAGCCACCAATGTGACATGTCCCGGCATCCTTTTGAGTGGGCTCTTGGAGTCATGAACAGGGAAGTTCAATAGTAAAAATGCTTTCCCCAAAGTGGGTGGTGAGGAGAAGAATGAAATTACAAGGTGGGTTTTCACAAAGCTCAGCTTGGGAAACACAGCCTGAGTCTCAAACACCGGTGAGGTAAAAGATGCAGCAAGATTAGAAATGATGAATAAATGAATTGGGTGCTTTTATTTGTATCATGAAAACTTAGGGTCAAAGAAAAAATGGAAAAATTTGACTGCTGTTTTTGATGTACACAGGAAATAGTAGAGGCAGGGCTGGAGGGAAAATAAGCAAATGATCAAGAACATAAATTTTTCTGGCACAACTTGGAATTTATCTCAGAACTTCTGGAGGCCAATTTAACAAACATCCTTTCCTTTTCTAAATGGCTTTTTCAAATGCAGGTTTACTTATATAATTAGATGGTAGGACTTGGGAAACATTTTAATACCAGCACCACCTGATGCCAGGCCAAGTTTACCTGGGTAGCTTAATTTATGGGGGGGAGTTTGGTTTTGGTTTGGTTCATCTCTAGACAAGCCCTGATAGAATACTTAGCTTAGAAGGATCCAAATCTTATTAGCTCCCAAAAGTTATCTACACATGAAACAAGACTTCAGTCCCCAAAATAATGCCACAGGTACCTTTACTGTGCTTGAGAAGTCACTTCCAAATGCATATACTGAAATTCTGGCCCCATGCCTTAGAGCTGTTCACATTTTGCTACATAAGAAGCAATGCCCTTGCCAAACTGATTTTCTCAGTAAAATTAGAAAAGGCTGAACCATTTTCCCATTAAAAACATGCACTAGTTTCCCAGGTATGTGTGCAGCAGCTACTCGTGTCTGTGCTAATAAAGTCTTAAGTGTGATAGAAGCATTTTATTCATTAGAAGACTTCATTTTTAAGTTAAGCTCACAATTTGAGTACCTTTATTTAATACCTTTTTCTTCGTAAAAAATAGGTACATATGGAGGAAACCGATGCAAGCACCACTGAGAAGATTCTGATCTCAGCTAAGTGCCTCTGTGACGCTGGCTTGTGACTGGTATTTGAAACTGGCAGTAGCATTTGTCATACATGAGGACTGGCAGAAATATCAGCTCATTTATGTGTTTTGTTAGCTTTTCTTTAGAAGTCTGAAGACATCTGCCTTTTGTGCTATAGCTTTCAAAAGGCAGAGAAACAGTACATGAAAATCCAGCATAGCTGTCTGCACTCTAAGCACCCCTAATACGTTAAAGTTATTAAAGACACGAGCTCTGCTTTTACATCTGCTGTCACCTGCAGAGATCAGAGCCTATATATACCTTACAAATCTTCAAGCTACACAAATGAAACTGCAAGTACCTGATGCTGACACCTGTTTTAAACAGGATTTGCAGCGCTGCCTCCCAACTGAAACGCAGACCCGTGTGAGCTCAGCCATCCATCGCTGGCTGCAGACGTGCTCGCGCTGCTGTCCCGCTGCTGCCTGGCACAGGAACTGCCCCACACTGAGCTCTGCTCTGCCAAGGCCTGGGTTCTCTCTGCTGAGGATGGGAGCTGGTTTGGGTACCCCCACATGTTCCTGCAGCAGTGCCAATGATGATAGAGCGGCTGTGCTCTTTGCCCAGAAGTTAATGAATTAAGTTCTAACAGGATAAGACATGGAACTGGGTGCTATTACACCCAACTGCAGAGCCCAGAGACATTGAGAGGCTTTTGCAGCAGTCAGTGGTGGAGCCTTGGGATGTTAAGGCTGTGCAACAAAGATTTAGTGGGGAAGAAAGATGCTTAAGCTTTAAACTAAACACCTGATGGTGATGGAAACGTGAACAACTTTTCTTTATTCCTTTTCCCTCTGAATTTACTTGTACTTCATAGTGGGGCTAAAAAAAGAAAACAATGCGCACACTATTCTCCTAAGCTCTGATTCTTTGTTCTTTGCCCCCACCACAGTACACCCAAATTTGCTTCAACATACCTTCAGCAGGGTGTTCAGCTTTGTTGCAGATGTTTCAAAACATTTCTATTTTAGACAATGCCTGCAGAACACACCAAGATCTTCTCTGAAGGAACAGTTGCTACCTCAAGAAAAAGAAAAAAAAAACAGAAGGTGGGGGGCATCCAGGCTGATGTGTGTTGTGTATTTCCCATGGCTCTATGTCTACAGAGAACATTTCCCAAGGAGGAAGCAGGTTTTTTGGTGTCTTTCTGAATCAAGCACAGGGATTTCCACTTCATGATCACCAGACATTCTTTTGAGATAAACAGGAGTGGATAAAGATCCTACATTCCTTTAAGCATACAGAATAAAAACCACTGTGAGATTCTAAAGGTTTATAAATGAAAAACTATCACCAAGGAGCCAAGAAGTCTGGCTTCCCCTTTGAATGCTGCTCTCAGCCTCAACGAGACGCATTTTTTCGTTCAACTTTCTCACAATGCTCACCTAACTCCACTTGCCAGCGTGTTTTGCCAAATTAGAAAAACTGCTGCAGAAACCATCTGCTCCAGATTGCTTATGTATAATAAAGTATGGCTCAATGCAGTGTATTGGAAATGTTTGGGGATCTTTACATGGGAACCAAAAGCAGCAGTGCTGACTCAGGCAGATCTCCCGCTGATGTCAGTGGGAATTGCACCTGAATGAGCTCTGCTGGAGCTGGTACAGAGCTGGCTGTGCTGCGCCTGCTGCTGACTGACAGGAGAACATATGGTTAGAGTTTAACAATACCAACTGCAATGGAGATGAGAAGGAAGGTTTATAGCATTTCTGGCTTGCTGCTCTTTTATAACTATCAAAAACACTCAAATGATTTGTACACGTCTGCTCTGTAACAGCTTTTCCCAGCTTCAAGTGAACACTGAGCAACTGCTCCGAAGTTAGATCCTACCTCAACAGCAAGAGTTGATCTCTTGATACAGAAACATGAACACCAGAAAGACTACATGTGAAGACTAAAATAAAACTTCATTATTTCCCTGCAGATTGTACTACATTTGTCTCTGGATGAGAATGCAGACATTTCAACACATCCCCAGTGGTTCAATCTGAAGGAGAAATAAAGCCTTTGTAGCACAGACTTTATCAGCTACACCAAAGGACAGGGGCTTCTCAAACTTGACTCCAAATGTAGGTGTTACAAAATTACAGTAAGCCTTGGAAAGTCTAAAAGCTGAGTGTGTCACTCAGGTTACAACACCTGTGAATTGTGATTACCAAAGCAGCACCTCCAGAGGGATAAATCCATTCCCCAACCTCACATGAGTTGCAAAAGGGTGAAGAATACTGAGAAGTAAAGAAGAGAATGTATGATACATGTTCCCACAAGCCTTAACCACTGTTATAACAGAAAGGATTCTGAACCTTCACTAATTCCTAGGAAGGGGCCACATTAGAGAACCAAATGCAGAGTAGGTGAAATATTTCCTTTTGCAACCTGCTAATTAGCATGCACCCCTCACAGAGGTTGCAATTTGGTTGCAGCTCTCAGGCACGTGCCCTTTTCCTTCAAATACTACAATGAACTCCTGTGTTTTGTGTTACAGAGCTTCTGTTCCCCTCAGTTTACCAGCCATGGGAACACTGGGTGATGGCCGAGCTCAGCTGGTCAGAGCAGGGTGCTAGTAAAAGGCTGTGGGCTCGATCCCTGTATGGGCCATTCACTTGAGAGTCAGACTCAATGATCCTCACAGGTCCTTCCAACGCAGAGTATTCTGTGATTCCGAAATTCACTTCCACAGAATGCCCACAGAAGCCACACTCCTTTTGTTCAGGCACAGGGACACAGTGAAAGCTGAAAACCATCACATTGACTATGTTTTTCCATGTGATAAAAGGCAGAAGTGGCTGGAAATTAAAAATACAAAGGCAAGAAAGATCTCACTCTAACTCAAAGCAGTGCAGCTTCACAGTAAGCGATCACCCCCTCTATCAGGTATCCCCTAGAGTGGACCTCTGGGTAGGGATCTTCCTGCATTTAGGTGGCCAGGATAGATATTCTGAGAAGTTTCAGCTGCTTTGGTTGAAGGAAGGTAACAGCTTAGTGTTTGACCTCTGATTTGGGCAAAAGCCACTGCATGGCCACTTTCTAAATTATTGCTTAATTCCCTCCTGAAGCAGGCAGTAAACAATGTTTTGCATTCCGGTAAATGGAGCCTGGAGAATCAACGTGAGGGACACAGCATCCAGGCTGGAGCCCACCGGCAGAGAGGAGACTCTTCCTGGTACTCTTTGTGAGGAGGTTCTCTGACACTTGTTTAGCCTCAATGCTTGATTCATCCTTACCTGTACTCTGTGTTTCCCATAAACCCTCTTGGAAGAGAATCCATTTGCACAGGGACGGTTAGGAAGAACACTGAAGTATCATTAATATTCTCCACGGTGCATTCTCATTACAAGGCTTCTGAGGGCCAAGAAAACGGTATCAAAAAGACTTTGATCCCCAAAACCATGGCCCTAATCCCCTGTGAAGGAGTGTATCTACCATCCCCAGAATCACAACATGCAATTAGGAAACAGTAAAAGAAGAAAATTATCGTTCCTGTAGAACTAGCACTCCTTGGAAGACACTAAGTGTTAGAAAAAATATCTGAAAGTTAAAATAAGGATGATTGGTTTAGAGGAATCATCACAGAAGGGGCACCAACTGAAATTCCAATGCAACTGTAAAGTAATTAGGTTAATTAACATACAGAGGCACCATTCATTTGTCTTATGATATCAACTCCTGCTTTACCATAACACTAAAAAGCTGTTGGTCTAGGTCAAGTGCAAGAACAGTTGTGTCACTGCAGTTATTCAAAGGAACATGAAGTCTGTAGTTACACACAGTAGAACACTAATTTTAGGGAATGCTTACCTAACATGGACTTTGGGTGTGGAAAAATAAGACCTACCAGGATTGCTCTGCCATTCCTGAACAGCTGCTTACCTTGCTTATGACAGATAACTTGACACAGCTTTGTTCTGCCTTTTGTGTTAGCTATCGTAATTTATAGCTCCTTCTTCCTATGTACCTACTGAGACAAAACATTTAAATGAAATAAAAGCAATTGGGAAAAGTAAGAGATGGGGATCACTGCAGTAGTTTCTTCCCCTTTGTAAGGTTAAGGGAAGGAATGCAGTATGTAATTCTCACCTTAAGTGAAAGCAAGTCCAAAGTAATTCCATGCCGAAGCAGGCATCAGCTTACAGTTAAGCCCATACAAGCAAATATTAGTTATTTAATTTTTGACATCCCTGTGTTACCTTGCCCTTGTTGCTTGCACTCTTGCTTGTGTTGCTGTATCTCACGTTTCTCTTTTCCAGCTGGAACTGTAATTCTGTTCCCAGGGGTGACTGCAAGCAGGGCAGCCCTCTGGGGGTCAGTGGTTTTTCCTGGATCATCAGTGCACAGCAGTCAAACTCCAACCTGCCTCAAAAACACCGAGTCCCAAAGCACAGCTTGGCTCAGAAGTGAGGTTTTGTTCTGAGGAATCTGAGCAGAATGGTGCTGAAAGCAAGAGCACGGCCACACTCAGGGCGAGTGGGATAAATCAGGAACGGGACAGGACATTGCCTGCCGTGCCTCTCACACAGGAACCCAGAACAGCAGTCCCACAGAAGAACTGAACAGAAGCATTTGCAAAGCTGCATGAGAACTGAACTTCAGCTCTGGGCTATGAGCAGTACAGGTTTTAACACTTCATCAAAGCAGATAGGAGTTTTACTTTGGACAGTAGACTTTATTAGAAATTTTCTCCTCATTCATCAGTAAATTCACATTAAAATATGCTGAAGGCAGCTCAGTCTAAACATTTGACATTCTGCCGTAACAACAACTTCCAGTTTAAAAACTAGATAATGATTCAGGCAGATAACTTGAAACGTGTAAGAAACGCAAACAGAAAGCAGCATCTTAAAAAAAAGGGATGAGCCTGAAAAATTGATACATTTCAAATGGAGTTGGGGGAAAAAACCAAAATCAGTCACCCCAAGATGGGAAATAGTTAAATGAGAACTCCACAGATGCTAAACAGATAAATAAACATTATAACCACACATACATTAAAAAGAAAACAAAGTACTTAGAGTTCATACCACATAAAAATTATAAATTTGTTCAAATAAAAAAAAAGTGACAAGCTTTCTAAAATATGAATATCCTAAATTCTTGGGACAGTGAACACTTTGTTATAAACTGCAGAACTTTGGAGGGACTAGATTTGGTCTCGAAAACAACAAACTCTACCTTACTGTTACTAAGTCCAGAAACTGATCTGACACATAAACCATTTTTTTCCTCTCATGTTTTTAAACCACATTCTCTTCTTCTAGACAATAATCTGCTTTTTTTAAACATTAGAGTTTTTAGATATTACAGGCCTAATTACATTGAGCACTGAACACGCAGAACTCTCAACAACTCTGCATACCAAAGACAAGGTTTAAATATTTTTCAAAAGTTACGGTCAAGACTTTTCCTTTGCTAATTCATTTTTATTTATTGGGGTGAAGTGTAGGAGAGAGAAAGAAAAATAAAAATCATAATATTGAAGAATGCTTTGTCCTGCAGGACAGTGAATCTTGCAGGTCAGATTTTCTATTGGCATTTACCAGAGGCAACAAAGATAAACCAATGTATGAGAGATGAGAATTTTAGCCTTCAGGACTGTAAACACAACAGGCAAAAGGTAACATATGAACCTCAATCAAATAAATGTTTTCACATTCTTTAGTAGTCCCCCACAGTGATCTGCTTTCACTGGTTCAGAAAAAAAATATATATTAAAAATTAAATAACACTTAAGTGTCCATCACAAAGATTTATATTTTGCTGTAAACAATTTTCTGCCATTTGCATTGATGAAGTCCAATGTGAGGCCAGAGAATTCTAGATGTCTTATTGGTACTGTAAATAATTTTTCAGAGACAGAGGCAAAGGTAGAATTTCTATGTCATGCAGGCGGTCTCTGCCAAGAGCAAAACGAATTGATCTTCGGCACAAGTCCATTAAAGGCAGGGGTTCCGCTGGAAAAACAGGAGAAAGAAAAGAAAGAGTTAATTTCTCAGCATCTCCATTTACAGATAATATTTTATTTATTAACAGCGATTCTGTATTCTATCGATCAGTCATAAAGATAGTAATGGTATTGGGAAAACCTCGGTATCTCAAGGCAATTAAGATAATCAATAGAAGCCAAGGCAGAATTTTCTACATTTCACCCATGGTAAGGGGCTGCAAAGTTTCACACTAAGATTCTTTATCTGTGAGGTTTAAAAGAATAATGCCAAATCACTCTTCAGGCCACTCTACCAAGCTGCAGCATGAGAAGTTACTGCATTTCCAGATCTCAAACAAGACACAGAGTTTCTACTGTGTTTATAACACAACATTTGTCATGTCGTGTTAACGTGAACTACACTGGCAACTCCTGACCTTTACATCCCAGCTCCTTCTGCATCTTAGGAACTGGAAATGGCACTCAGGGGTAACCACGCTTCTCAGCCAACAGTGCTTTTCCTGAAACACTCTCTTAGCCTTACTTTCTAGGAAGCTCCTTGGAAGAAAAAACTAAACAAAACACCCTCAAAAATCTAGAGGAAACATAACCTTTTCCTCTGTGAATAAATTAGGGGAGGAGGATTTGGCTGACTGGAAGGCAGGGTGTGTGTTCGCATATGGATGTACACAAACACCCCCAAAATATATAAACATCTTCAGATATCTCAAGTTTAATTCACTCGAAGTGAATTAAATATCTGCCAGAAATGCCTCGCTGATAGCACTTAATACTGGAGACCCAAACACTGATCCCCAGCATCTCAAACCATCTCACCCCTATATCTCATCCTGGCCTGCAAAGGTCGCACAGAATTGCAGGAACATCATAAAATTTCCACCTCATAGTAGCAAGAATCATCTCCGTGACTGCAGTGTTGGCAATGGAAATCTTTTTGCCACAGGAACTGGAATAAAGATGTGAAACTTTGTACCACTTACCGCTATCTTTAAGAATTCCAACCAGATGGATTTTGTTGCACGTGCTGGTTTAAAAGGGTAAGAACTTAACAGATTAAAAGAAACTCTTCGTCTTTACATGATAAATCAGAAGTAGCCTTAAAAACCTTACTAGCACTTTCAAATGGAGGGAAAAGAGTACTGTGCCTCTACTGCAGTGATAACACTTTATAAACTTGATAGATTTCTTACAAGTGCTCAACATTGCACAGTACTCAGTGGTTTCATCAAGATCTCTTTTATGTGCCATGCGCAGATTTACACACACTGTGTCTAGTGGAAGGTGTCCCCTCATGGCAAGGGGGTGGAACCAGATGACCTTTAAGGTCCCTTTTAACCCAAACCCACTCCATGACTTTATTCTATAATTCTGTGTTAACCTATCAATCTGTTAGCTGATATTTTTAAAACTACTTTAAAAAAAAATCATTACAAAGCACAAAATATCCAATTAAGGACTGGTTTAATACGCTCTAACTGTCTGCTCTGGTGACACACCACTGACTTAATGGATTTTCCATCATTTATCCCAGCATCACATTTGATTTGTGTCATCCATGGTTCACTATGATATTTCCCCAAAGTGGCTGCAGAAAAGCTTTGAAAGCATTCTGAAAGACTAAAAGGCTTTTTTAGCTTGTAACCCACTTCAGTGACTCGATATGGAGTCTACTTCTTGAAAACACACCTCATTGATAATTTTACCTATTAAAAATTACAAATTAAGAGCCCTCACATTCCAGTCATAAAGCAACATTTTCCATACATAGGTGATCTTAGTTTTAATTTTTTCCACAGCAGAATTATGAATGTTAAATCTTAAGGGATGAAGCTGTAAAATTCATTAGCCAGGATTAATAAGCAGGAGCAAAAATAGCTCGTAAATTCTGGGACACAGAATACAACACATCTTACAAGTCTTACACCATAAACAACAATTTTCTGAGTATCTTCCCACAATCTCGGAGGTCCCATTAGGAAGGTATAAAATGAGGACTAGGAGTGTTTAAAGCCATTAACTGACCATGTGGTCTCTTTTTTTTCCTAGACAAAGGAATATGTAAAATGTAACCATCTGTGCAGCCAGGCACAGCGTTAATCCCAAACTTCAAAACAGAATTTAAGGAAAGGTTAAATTATTTTTCAAGCTTGAAATGCTAAATGAATGTCTCCTGTCTCCCTTCTACAGGGAATTTTCAAATGCTGAAGAAAATGCCCTCAAGTGTTTGCAACAGCTGCTAAATTGCACATACTAAATGTGTTTTTGCAACCTGAAAATTGAACTATATTCTTTTTATTCTACCCAACAGCAGTTCAAACCTACAACAAATTCAGAACAGGCTAGTCCTACAGTACTAAATAAAAATGTTTTCTGGGGTGCTGGCTGTAAGAACTTGAGAAAAAATTGTAATAATATCATTTTAAGTTACAAATGTATGTAGCTGTGCATAGACCTAAATGAATAAAAATTAAATTCAAAAAAAGAAATAATCTTAATTTCAAAATAATTTATGGGACAAAGGCAGAACTCTAAAATTGAAGACTGACAATTTTCAGGCAGCCCAAATCAACAGAACCATTGTTAACCATTTGGTGTGTACCTTAATGCTGGCACTCCCCTTTCACCACATCTCACATTTTTACTAAGTATTTTACAAAGCAGGAATAAAAGCACCACGAGCAACTCAGCCCTTCCAGAGAGGAAAGGACTGGTTCAACCTGAGGATGTTGCCATGCACCCCACCTGAAACACACACACAGACTTGATGTACCCAAAACACTCCACAGCACATTCAAACGTTCAAATCATATTTCCAAAATGCTGTTTTCATTTGAGGTCATACAAATACTGCTGAGAAGAGTCTAATGATGCGAGGGTTGGGAATATGAATACTCTGAGGCCACATCACTAGCTTTAACTTGGCTACTGAAAAAGCCTTTCTTTCACACCTTTAAATATTTACCTTTGAAAAACTCTTAAAATCTGGGATATTAACTGTTTGTCTGAACATCCCACTACTTCTAATGCATATTAGGTGTACCAAGAGTTGTATTTTTAAAACAACCCCCAACAGATTGGAACTGGAACATTCAAGGCCCCCATAAGAAACTGAACTAACCATTTTTCCCAAGTTATGTGAACGCCAGGAATGTCCTTGCCATTAGGAAAAGGAGGAGTGAATTGCTGAGCTGGAATGCAAAATTGCAAAGAAAACATGATTCACAAGAATGGCTCTTTGTACCAAATTCCCAACCAGGCTAAGAAATCCAAGGCGAGACACTCCAGGGCAAGGGAGCAAGCTTTGCACAGGAAACCCAGCGCTTCCTCTGGGCTGCAGCAGCACCCGGCGAGGAACTGCAGCTTTTGGGGAACACAGCTCCACGCCTGGGCCAACTCCAGCCACCTCCCTGAACATGCTTTAACTGATTACCTTCTGATGTACTCCAAGACCTCCTCACCCAAAAGTAGCTCCTCATATCTGCCACA
This sequence comes from Oriolus oriolus, assembly GCA_013400235.1. Classification (NCBI taxonomy): domain Eukaryota; kingdom Metazoa; phylum Chordata; class Aves; order Passeriformes; family Corvidae; genus Oriolus; species Oriolus oriolus. Next base: position 3,305,809 of record VXBT01007138.1, on the reverse strand, counting down.
TTACAGAAAATTATTTTTCAAGAAAAGAAAAAAATGAATTAAAAAAATACTGTTTAATTGACATGTCAGAGTTGAATTCCTGTGTCTCCCTGTCTGGTACCAGCAGTTCAAAAAAAGGCCCATTTGCAAACCTTCCTTTCCCTACACTACAGTCACACCCAGGGGGACACTGTGGGAGCATAACCACAGCCAGTCCTCTCACCCAGAGCTGCATTTCACCAAGAGTGCCACAACATAGCTGAACTGGCTATTGAACATAATAGCTAATAACTTAAAAATTGCTTAAATATATATTTGGTTAATTACATTAATTAATATAGCTATTGAGTAACGATTCAGCTATGAATTACACAAAATAACTGGGTTTTTATAAATACAGATACATTCATTCTAATGGTGTCATTGCTGGGTTAAGGACAAAGGCAAAGAAACGTTTGTAACCAGACACAACCCCGTGCCTGTGAGCATTCCTCCAGCGCACGTACATTTTTGAGAGCAATTTGCACATCATTACCAGCTGAAAAGTTCATTTAGTTTTGGCAACCTGTAGTTATTTAACAATCTGGCACTCCAGCAAGGCTGCCTCCTCTCTGCAAACAGGCTTTTGTAGTTGAGATAAAGTCATCTAGCAGCCGATAACACTAAATGTTATTAACTGCAATGTTACATATGGCTCACACAAAAGAGCAGCTCTTAGCACACAACACTTATTTGCCAAATGACAATACTGGTTTTTTAAAATAAATTTGTAAAGCTCTAACAGCACCTCATGTTCATGGCTTTCATTAATCTGTGAAGAACGTATTTTTATCTCATGTCATAAAAGCAGAGATGACTGGGAGGGGGAACCACAATCAGCAAAATTAAAGCTGGGTGAAAAGACAAAGGAAGTTTTTATAAGAATTGATATCACCAAAAATTAAGGAAGTTTTTTTAAAGTTATTTTATATACATACCTAAGACACCAACCTACCTTGTGTTTCAAGAGTTTGGGCCTTAAACTTACTAAAAAGCTGATCCATGTTAATGTTTCCAACTGCTGAAAGGCAGTTTTAAAGTCAGATTAAAAAAAAAAAAAATGCAGTGTTAGGAGACAGAGATGTGACTGCACATCATTAAGTAAGTGCAGGACATCTCTCCAGTCCCAACTTTGCTCTCCCCACAAGGGATGAGCCAGCTCGTTAAGGAGTTGAAGCCACAGTGCCTCAAGAAAGGGAAATACAGTAAAGTCTTGGAGAAGTGCTGCACGCCTGGTGCACAGAGAGGAGTCTGGAAAGGAGGAAAAAGCAGGATGCCACTGTCCATATCCTGATACCACTGTTCATATCCCAGTGCCACTGTTTGTGTCCTACCCGGGCACAAGGTTTTCTGTATTTTCCACACTTCGTGGCTATTGCCCGGTTCCCCTTCCTGCCCCCGAGTCTCCACCTCTCTAAGTCAGCAGCACTCCAGTTCTGCCCAGCACTGCCTTTCACTGCTCCATTTTTACCTCGTACTTTGCCAACAGCAGTGAGCATCATGATCTTCAGAGGGATGGTGTCCCCCAAAGACTGATCCCTTGCCATGGAAAGGGCTCCAATATGGACACGAGGCATCAGTCCTACACTGGGCCTGTTCTGGTGGGACTCCCACCTCCAGAAAGCAGGAAGGGAAAGCTCCTCCGTGGCTTGTCAGCACTCAGCTCCCTGATGTCTCCCTGCTCCAAGGGACAATCCTCTGTCCCTCCCCAGGGCACCCGAGTGCCCACCGTACTACACACTGCAGCATGCTTTTGTTAAATCCTTCTTCCTCAATTTTCATCCCTCCTCCAGTTATTAAGACACCTGCTAAGAGGTAACGTGGCCTAAGTGTTTCCATTAAGGTGATTTAGAGTACGCAGAAGTTAGTAACTACCATTTAATTATCACACACAATAAGGCACACAAATATATGTAAGCCAGGAGTTTTCCTTCCAACCTTTCTGTCAAAGCTTAATTATTGTTTTAATTTTACACAGTACAGGCCAAATTCTTTCCAAAGCATAATAGGGTACATAAATACACCCCTTGTGACATATTTATGGCTTCCCTGATGCAACTGATGGAAAATTTGAGTTGTGTTCCTCAAATGGCACAATCTAGAGAAAGGAAATTGCAAATAATATATTAAAGAACACAGGCTATGACCAGCCATAAAAAATGCTAATAAATCTCCTAACAGCAATGAAAACTCGGACAAAGGATAACGCTTATCTATTTTCCCCACAGATGTCTTTAAGCTCTGCGGCCTAACCCAGTGAAGCACCTTAGAAATCACATTTAAATCACGGTCCGGGCGATCCAGAGCAATCACGTCTCTCAAAAATTCCGCAGTTCCAAAGGGCACCGCGTGATTTTCAGAAGAGCATTGTCATTCTTCCCTGAGTCCCAGGTTTATCCATCCGCCCCTGCCTCCCGCCGGCAGCTGGGAGCTTTGGCAGCCGCGTCCTCCAGAGCTGCCGGGTGGCAGATGGGGAGATGCTGCGTTATCAGGCACGGCTGATAAGGAGCCACTGTCTCCAGCAGTTGTCTGCCTGCACAAATAAAGCTTTGTGCTGTCCACACCCGCCCCGTGCTTTTAGCAGGCACGGTGGGGAAGGTGAAATACAAAAACAACACAAACACCGCCCTGTATTTGAGCTCACCCGCATCCCACAAAAATTTGGCACTTGAAATTTAATATGTTAAAGGGAGAAAGGAAGGCAAGAAAGCTTGAACAGAGGGAAGGGCTCAGGGGTAACCCTCCCCCACGCTCCTCTGCATGCCTTGGGCTGGGCAGGGAGGATTGGTTTACAGATACCTTTGGCTTTTAAGTGTTAAATGCAGTTAAGGGCAGTTCAAAACTTCAATCAAGCGGCATTTAGCAGAATTAAGCTGAAAAAGCAGCAGTGAACAAGCAGATATTCTGCAGCATCATTTGTTTTCAGTTAATGCTCTCCAGCTGTGCTTTCTTGAGAGGAAAATGGTTGAAAAGCTGAACAGAATGAAAACAAACCAAAACCAAGCCCCAAAGCCAGTGGCCTCTTGTTATGGGTTCGATAAAGAATCTGTCCTTTAAGCACAACCACACAGCTCCATGCAATGTCTTTTTTGCAGTTCAGAGTTTGTAATCTCCTGGGAGGTAGACACAAGACTCAGACAACTGGTCCTGACTCATGAGCACCAGAGCCTAAAATCAATTAATTCGACACAGGCTTAAAATTTACTCCTGAAGATTTCAATTTAGTAGACTTATGCATAGGCCTAAACATTTTTTAATCATACTGGTTATAGGAGTGTTCTTAGAAAAGTAATTTGTAGGAAGGCTGCATTTATAGTCACACACATCTATAGCTGCAGCAATCCCTCTGAGAGGCTCCTGGTGGTTTCTAATAGTTCTTACCCTCGAGGTAGGTTTATGATCCATCCAAAAAAGGGCCCTGATCCACCACATTTAATATGAAGAACAGGCACAGTACAAAATCTGGCCCAGGCCAAATCTACAAGCACACCTCACTATGGAAACCCACCTGAAAATCTTCATTTTCTGAATTGCAACTGCTAATTTAAATGTACATATGCATCATAATAATTCCATTTCCACCACCAAAACCACGCATATGACTCATATTTTAAAACATTTTAACACACTGTTTCTACAATTTAGATTACTAAATTATACTGCTCTATCTGAATCAGAAACTGCAAAACAGAGTCAGATACTAAGAAATTTTAACAGCAAACAAGTGGCTTTTTTTAAAGTGGAGCAAAGCTCTGTATTGAACTGGTTTTGTCATCTCTTGATAAATTTGCATGCTGACAAAGAGCATAAGCAAAAACAGTGGCCACTTCCCTTCTGAAAGAGGAAGGACATATATGAATTCATTCCCTCTGTGCATCAGGAAAATGCAAATAAGGAGGATGGGCTGGAAAGATTTCTTTTCTGCCTTGATTTGTTTGTTCTCCTCCTCCCCTCAGATACTTCCACATTCCAAGCTTTGCTCTTGAACACAGTGTGAAGGTAAATTGGGACAGTTGCTTCAGTGATGATTTAAATGTTCTGTAGTAGCAAAGACACCAAAAATTAACAGACGCTCTTTAAAACCAACAAACAAAACCAAGTGTTTGACATCAGAGAGGAGCCTAAGCTCAACCACGGGCTCCTCAGCTCCTCCCTGCTCAAACTTCCCCATGTTTACCAAGCTGGGAATGAAGATTTGGCTCAGGTTAATCTGTAATGTATACTTTATAGCTTTTAATCTCAGAAACACATTTATCACCATTAAATTCAGCTTGTGTGCCAGCCCATAAACAAGGAAGTTAAAATATATCAAGGTGAGAGAAGATTAAAGCTTGGATGAGAATTTCACTGAGTAGACGCCCTGGAGTTCAAAGACAGTGTTGTTCAGGGGTTATGGACAGATTTTATAGACAAAGTAATAACAGAAAAAGTTGAAGGAAAGTTCAGGATTCAAGGACGAATCACCGCAGACAACTATTGCAACAGGCACTCGCACACTGGGAGCAATCCCGACTGAAATACACTGAAACAATTCCTTGCCTTTTATCTCTTCGCGAGAAGCGCTTCATAAAAGGGCATATAAAATAGCATGCATAGGCACACACCTCTAACCACCTTTATGGCTGTGTACAAGTCCTTATTGCTCAGGAAAGGGGGGCAGGAAGTCAAAGATATTTTTGGTGAACCTCTTCCAATTCCTTTAATTCATTAACGAATTTCTGCCTTAACAGCACGACAGCAGATGAGGAGATTTCTTGGTGGGAAACCTAATCATACTGATTAAAATATCCTAAAATTCAAACCTGTACATTTTCACAGCTGTTCTTAAACACATTTTTTATTTTGGGTTAGCTAATCAAGGATGAGAGGGGGAGGGGGAAAAGGGAAGAGAATGAATGAGAAGCATGCAAAGAACCAAAATGTTGGACTATGTGCTGAACCCAGTGGGTCCCTGGCTGCCTGACTGCCCCCTCTGCCCTTCTCCCACTGGCCTCTTTTATACCTGTTGCATTTTCTGTGACATATTCATTGTGTGGGACAGTGAAGTACTCCCCGTCATCTTTTCCTGTACTGTGCCCAGCATGCTGGAGCCTCACCAAAATTTCTCCACACCACCATACTGAAATAACACACCCTCATTCAACATTTCCCCTGCTTACAACTCTCATTCTCAGCTGCAACCTCTCACAATAGTTTTCTGTATGGCTGTTTAGTATTATCCCGAAGTTGTTTACCCTAGTTAGCAATTAAATTGATTCAAAGCATCTTTTGCACCACACTGCAGCTTTCCTTAAAGTTTCACCATGTTGACAGGGTAACAGAACTGATGACTCTCCTACTTACATTAATACAAATTGTGCTGAGCTGTTTAAGACAATTAATATTTGACTACATTCCTCATATCATCGTTACACGACATTTTCTCAACTGCTTCAATTTAAATTACCCAGAGGCTCCAACATATGCAGATTTTCTCAAACCAAGCGAAAAAATGGCAGCAGCATGTCATTTAAATTTTAATGCAGTTGTATACAAGCTAATGATCTCTAGTGGAGATTCACAAACAATAGACCTGACTCATCACTTTATTCTAGTTTTGGTATTAACAGAATTACATTGGAATAAATCTGGATCCATGAAGTTGCAATTAAGCTCAATATAATGAATTTGATTCCATTCGTTTAGTACCATTTATATTTTGGACTTCTCAAAAGTGATTTTTTTCTTAAGAACCATAATCTTCACCAGCAGAAAATGGGTACTGGAGATGATCTGAATTATTTTCCTACTGAATTTAGGATTCATCATTGTTCCTGGCATGCAAACACAGCTGATGCTCTCTGAACACATTTCTAAAGCATTCATTTTGAACACCAATGCACTCTCATAGCACAGGTAGAGCACACAGGGCTGCCTCCATTCACCATTGTGCAGCTCTTCTCAATCACAAGCTCCTGTTACCATCTTTCAATGCTGGCAAAGCTCTGTCTGAAATGTCACACCCCTGTGCCCCACTTAAAATCAGCAATCCTGCCATGTGATTGTACAAACTCATTTTTTGTGAGATATACGAGTGTGGAAAGAGGATTTCCATACTATGCATTCTATAGCCACTGTATGAGCTGTGTTACCACACCCCAAGCCTCTGAAGCACCAGCACAAACCCACTGACAGGATGGGAGGGGTGAGCGGGTAGGTGGGCGAGGAAGTGGTTTAGGTGGGCTAGGGAGTGGTTTGCCCACTGAAGTGACTTTTCTTGTTCCTGGGCATGTGGGGGTAAGGGGGATACAACATGAGGAGAAACACTAAAACTCACAAAAACATCCCCTGGAACTTCACACAGGATTCCTAGAATCTGATAGCTAACTCGAGTTTTGCTCACACTGAATTTCTTCACCTCTAGGGCAGCATCACTGAGCAAAACTTTACTGTACTTGGTCCTTCTGGATACATGGACAGCAGGACATGCTGTCTTCTCAGGCCAGAACAGCTGAAAGTGGGGGGTGGCAGCTGGGATGGACCTGCTGCCATTCTCCATCCTCCATCAGCCTACTCCTCACAACACTGCTTCATATATTTTGAGAACTAGGCCTGCAGGGTAATACCACTCATGACTTCTCCCTGTCCTCTGCAGCCCACCAGATCCAGCCAACACGTTTCCTTTGGACCTCTCAAACTCCACATGATGACTCTTCCTCCAGGGGTGCTCACTTGTTGTTCCAATGAATTCAGGCACAAAGGGGAGGGCAGCAAGGAGTGACCAGGGGCACTTTAACCCCAGCCCTCTCCTCCTGACACATCTCCCAGCCTCACGCTTGGTCCTTCTGTCCCTACTCGTGCTTTTAGGACCACCATCTGCACGGGACCCCACTGGTGTCAGACAAGAAGAGCACAAAGCCAGGAGCAGCTGAGTGCCAGTGAACCCCTGAGTGGTGTGGCTGTGCTCTGGAAGGAGCTACAAAGCACCACAGAGGGTCTGGGTTTATTGCTTCTCACTGATTCATTATCAAACACACCTTGTCCATAAACAGCCTGTTCCAGCTCGCTCCGCCCCAGCTGCCAGCTGGCAGCAGCTGCACAGGTGTAAATGAAAGCATCATTTGGCCTGAGAAAAGCTATTATGAACAAAGATTTATCTAGAATTTCAAGTCCCAAAGTCAATCTGTGAGGCTGGCAATTAAAAAAGGCATCTGGGAACAACAAAGCAGAGCCGAGCAATTCACCCACCTCTTTCATGTACTTGCATGCCTGATTTCTGTAGGAAAGGGAATCTCATCCACCCACTAACACAGCTGATAGCAAATAAAAAACTAAAATGAAAGAAACTGAATATGTACGAAAAACCTTATCACAGTTTCTACATGCTTGTGTTTTCAGATTCCTGAAGACATTCAGGCAGGAGCTTGAGGCACTCAGCCCACTCTAACGTGTGTGTGTGATTGATATCACAGAAACATTTCTAGAATTCTACAACCTGGGCAGATGTACAATAAGTTCTTAACACAAAATACAAACTGTTTTCAAGATGGTTTTAGCTCCAATAGGATCTGTTTTCTTATCTGGGCATTGGTAAATATGCAGGTACCGGTTTCCTACAATAAGTGAGTTTATGCAAGCCCATAGTGAGGTCCCACAATAAATGACCTGTTTCATTCCAGTGCCAAGCAGACAGCACAGCTTACTGAACACAATGAGGCTATTTCCAGCCCCTACAACAGGGATGGCTTTTTTGCTCATTTTTTGGGAGTTTTGACATTTGTTTTACAGTTCAGAATATCAATTTCAAACTTACACAGTAAGTTCTTCAATGGGAATAACAGTGGGGACTTCTCTTTTAGTTCTTTTTCAGGTACAGGTATCGATTCGATGCTAAATTTCCACTATGTTTTAATAGATTCTGGACAGACTCCTTAACTATCAGCCTCATATTTTGAACACTAATTTTAGTGTTTTATTAATGTGCTTACAAAACCAAAAAGGTGAGAGACAAATATCAATCCCATTTTAAGCTTGTGTGGCAGATATAAACATATATATAATTTTTATACTGTGTATATATATATATATATATAAAACTCCATTCTGACTCTTTTCAGTCAAATCTTCTGACCTAGTAAACCATTTGTCTTATTTTCTTTCTTATCAGCTGGCTCCTTCCCTATCTTCTAATCTCCTACTCTCAAACAGCATCAGTCAGTGAACTGGGGTTTAAAAAGAAAAAGCCCTTCCGTTTCTGTGTCAGTCTGGAAACATCAGGCACAGAGTATTTTACTTGTTTTATCTAAAAATCTAGGTGACATTGGTGCAACAGATGAAATGCTAAATTATAAGCCTAAATTCTTTAACTTGGTACTTAATCCAAAGTACAACCCCCCCAAAATATTGAAAGCACATTCAGAATTACACAGAGCACAAAAGAATGTTTCCCACCAAATTCCTTCTGCTCCCTGGCGACTCAGCCTTTTTGACTCCACCAGCACTGTCAGAAAAGCCAAAGGGATTTTTGCCAGGGTAAATACTGCTAAATGGGGTCCCCCATCCATATATATTTCACTTTATCCCTGTTGCCAAGTCACTTCTGATTGCCAAGTCAATCTGCCTGTAAGATTAATTGGATTTTTTTCCCAAGTACTCAGAGTCTGAGATAAACACTGACCCCTTGGGCACAGGAACATGCCCAGGCCATTCTGATGTCTTGGATATTTCTTAACTAATTAAGTTAATCACGTAGACAATGACTGAGCAAAAAGCTACACAGAGCTTTCCAAAATCATCCTTCATAGGGTTGGGAACAGCCAACCAGAGCAGACTTCCTGGGGAACATTCCAAACCCATCCTCTAAACCCATGGCATTAGTTTGTTGTTTACTTTGGATAATGCTTTCACTCCAGGAGGAGAGATCAAGACCTCGTGCTTGTTTTACATCTTATTCAATCATACAGCGAATCAAACCCACAACCCCAAAGCAGACTGCAGTCCAGCAGTAAGGGGAAGAAACAGGATGTATCCCACTGCCCAACGTGCTGAGACTTGGTTTGCATCTCCCTGTACTTTCAAAAATCAGAAAAAATTCTTCAGTAAGAAGGACTAACACATTAAAAGAGACGCTTTCCTTCAGAGCTGGGAGACAGGAGCAAAAACCACAGCAGCACCCAAGCAAAGAGAACTGGGCTGACATTACCCTTCCAAGCATCTTCCAGCTCAAGAGGTAACAAGGAAAGAAAGGCAGTGACCATCCAGATACTTCCTGGGGAACTCAAAATGCAGCTCTGTGTGTGCTGCAGCGACAGAAGGGAGACCTGGAGCCCTCCACTGCCTGTCCCTCCTGCTTTCCTCTGCAGACACTCCCAGCGAGGCAGGGCATGCTTCCTCCTGCCTGGGAAGCTCGAGAGAGCAGGAGATTACTAATGGACAAAGACAAAAGCAATTTGGGAGTGGCCAGCACCACACCAAGATCAGTGGAAAAATATCAATGAACAAAGGAAAAATGAAGGCCTTCCTTTCTCTGTGTTTCTGTTCAGTGCATTGCTTTTACCATCTCTGCTGTGATGATGTATTTGAATGTTGATGTCATGAATTTCATATTCTGAATGAAATATTTTTATCATACATACTGTAATTTTTATTTACTGACACTAAACCAGAATTCTGGGCTTTGAACATTTGGGATCCTGGTACTAACTGAAATATGCATTTCACTGTCTCTGTGGTAACTTTCCAGATTAGTAAAAAGGGCAGTGTTTTAATTTTTTTTCCTTTACCGATGTATCTTCCAAAGACAAAAGCAGGACTGTGTATTATTCATCACTGCCTCTTCCTTGGTAGGTAACATCAATTAAAACTCACCTTCCAGGACATTCTCCCCTTCAAAACAACAAAGCCAGATGACAGTTCTTCAAAACTCTGGACCCCTCTCAGCTTTGAACAAGAACTATGCCTGGGCACAAGCAAACTTCATAGAGGGCAACTTGTATCACTGCTTGAGGGTCTCACAGAAGAGCAACACTCGCCCTGCAGCAACAGAAGACCACAGCCCTTCAGGGTCACAGTGCGGACCAGGTCTGGGCACACTGTGTTTGTAACCTTCCAGCACCACGCGAACACATTCCCAATAAAAAACATTTCATCTACTTCTCTCTTAGAAGCATCCCTCATTACTTTAGAAGCCAGTTGTGCATGATACTTGTGATTTCATCACATTCATGCCTAGGATGATCCATATGGATTTAGCTATTACCACTGACAGGAAAGGTCTCAAAATTTTTGCCGGTTCCAAACCTGTCTGTTCCCCTTCTGTTGCTCAGTAGCCACAGCAGGACTGAATCCTTGCTTCCAAGTATGCAAAGCTCAGTTAATTTATGTGCATTTTTCCTTATGGGCTTTACCCAGCTCTGATGAAAGATCCAGCTCGTTGCCATGCCCTTGGAAGCAGGGATGCAGTTCCTCCCTGAACTACCAGAGTTAAACTGTGCCACTCCCCACCAGAATTCCACCCATGCCCAGGACTCGTGGTTGTTAGGACAAGTGCACCAGAAGGGGAAAGGAGAGGAATGGGAGGGGATTTACAGTAGTAACAAAATACTTTGAGAAAAAGGACTTCAGAGCAAGCCTACACAAATTTCTGTCTTCCCTAAGGTCCCAGTGCCTGGTGAGCCCTCAGGTGCTGGATTGCTCCCTACAGACACTGCATTTCAGAGCTGTTTTAAATAGCTCCTGCCTGTTTCCTTCCTGAAAACCCATTTCAGAGTCACAGCTCTGGGGTTTGGCATTGCTCTTCCACTGTCTATCCAGGCCAAAGCTGTAGTTCAGAGAAAATGAAGGCAAACATCACCACATAGACAGGGCAATGCCAAAATTATTTTTGGCTGACAGGTAGCCTCGATGACACCTGCCATGCTTTGGCTTTCCTGTTTTCCCAAAACACACCTCCTGGGCAGCATGGCCCATTAGACGTACAAGTATTACAACAAATACACAGCTAGACCCCTTGCCATACACATGGAACACGTCCAGAATACATTTCCAACCCATTACTAAAACTTTAGTATTGACATTTAAACTAATTATATTTGCATGCACAAAGTAATCTAGAGCCCACAAAGCAGGGGAGTTGAAAGAATGACAAAGAAAACAAAACGTAAGCAAACCAGCAGCTCTCTGGAGCCTCCAAACCTTTTGAGGATTCCCCTGTGCAAGCTGTGCTCTGCAGATCTAACATGGGGTATGGTCTTAACCCTGCAGAGCCTCAGTAAAGCTCTGCCTATGGGAAGCAGTCAGCCACAGTTTTGGGAAGCTCGGCTCAGAAGAATGTAAAACTAAGAACTCTTACCTGAAATGTAAATAATAATTATTCCCCTAAGTATCATAAACAACGCACAGTGCTGGAAATTAATTTGTTTGTTGGTTTTTTTTTTAATGTAATAAATAGCATGACCCTCTGCATCTACCATTTGTGAGAATTTCAAACATTACAACCCTGAAGTGCATCTGATAAGAGCAAAATAGCACTGCTCATGCAATGCTGGAACAGTTTAGATCTTGTGCAGGTCTTTACCCCTGGGTTTCAGAAACAATAATTTAAATTTCTAGTTGTACTTCTGTGACTCCATTCTCTCCAAGGAGAAAAAGGCTGTTTCTTACTGCTCCTCTACGAGCTGTGGGCAGTGCAGGGAGCCCCAGCCAGGCAGCAGCAGCAGCCACCCTGGTCAGACAGCTGAGGCTCCTTCCCAAAGCCCCAGGCAGCTCCAGGTGAGGAGCCCAGGCTACACTTTCCCAGGGATTTGGTCTGCAATGTAAATGAGGCTCTCCCTGAGCCCGCCTTCAGAAAACACTCTCAGGAACCCAGATCTGCCATTTCCTCCTTGAAATCTCTCACTCCCAGAAGGAAAGAGAAAAAAAGCTAAGATTTCCTAGCAGCAAACATCTGCCAAGAAATTTTAAGTGTTCCCATCCAAACCCTCCTCCTTTTTCTTAAGCTTTCCATTTCTTGCTGTATTATAAATCACTCTGGGGAAATACCATGGACTGCACGTTTAAGAATGTTTCTAAGTGGTAAACCATCAAGTTTTACTAGACTCTTTAAAATAAAATAGTGTGGTCCATCTGCACAAACAAATTATACATTGCTTTTTCTACGTTAATTATATGTTACACAGATTAACAGCCATAGAGAGAGGAAGTTAAACTAGCCCTTAGTATGGAAACCTGCTACATCTGAAACAGAACAAATATTGCAAGGGTTCAAGAAAGCTTTGGGGAAGGCATCAAAACACTCTGCAAAGAACAGTTCACTTTTATGAGCTCCAAAATGGTTTGTTAAGTAACTGCAAAGTATTTTTTTAAATTCGAGTAAGAGCATTTGACATTTGACGTGTGGTCAGGCAACAGGCAGCACCTTTCAAAGTGCTGCAGCTCTGGTACACAACAGCAGGTACCTTCGGCCCTGCACGAGCTTCTCCTACACACACTCCCTCCAATTCTGTTAATAAAGGAATGTACACTTGCAGGCCAATCGCCTCATCAAATCTTTTATTCCAGCAAGGTCACTGTAGGCTAAAAAGCAGGCATTAAAATGCTTTCAAAGTATTTCTAGAAAGATCTTGTGGAAAGGAAGGAGTAACTAAAGCACAACTGAGACTGTGCCTCCCTAATGGAAGTTTTCACTGAAGCTGAGCATTATGACAGGAGCAGAGCTCTTAAACCAGCAAACACTCAAACACTCCAACAAACTGCAGGTAAATGCTTTCACCTGGCATCAGCTGATGGACTGTTCTTTTTTACCACTGAAGGATGATTTACACATCTGATGCACATTTTCATTTCCTGTAAGTAGTGACAGAAATCAGGAAAACAACATGAAAAGCATGGGAGAGAGTGGGCCACATACACTCAAATCCAGTGATAGTTTAGTTGCATGTCAGCAAATTTTGACATATCTAACTTTGGATTTCAGATGTATAATAAAACAGCACTGAGAAGTTACTGCTCATATCTATAGCAAGAAAAAAATACAGTGTCATCAACTTAAAACTATACATCTAGCTAATAAAAACCAAAATCAGAGAAAGAAATGATCTTGTATCACTTTCAGATTATGGACATCTGATGTAAATACACAGCAGGGTTTGCCAGCCAGAACCTTCAAAACACTACAAAAATCCTTATTTCAACACCATAAGAACCACCACAGTGTTTTTTGGGGGTCTGGAGGCTTTGTGAACACCAAACCACAGCACATGTGAGAGCATGGCAGTCACAGAGGACTCTGACACATTTCCTACACAAGGTTGGCCACACCAGAGAGGTTCCTGCTATCAGTGAGCTCTGCTGCACGTAGGGAGAGGAGCTGGATTCACAGAGCTGCACTGCAGCATCGAGCCATGTCCAAACTAACACATCTGAAACTGACACATCCCTGGGAGGCTTCTGCTTTGGAATTTGGAGGAGAGTTACACCATTTTGCTGTGTCTTAAAAGCATCTTGTAAGAGGACATTTACATGCAGAGGTTCCTGTCTGTGTCCTCTGTTTCAACTGATGAAGCAGCAAAGATCCAGCTCAAGTGGCTATGCCAAGTGCAGTGTTCATCTTGCAATGTTTGCTTGGAACGTGCTGGACATGAGACATGGTAAAAACTGGCAGGAAATCCTGGGAAATACTGCGTGTGCATACCGTGAGCCTGAAGAGCTGAGAAAGCCCCCCCCTGTGAATAAAAGACCACAAAGCACATCCTACCACAATGAACTCAGCTTAAACCAGTCCACGGCCTGGTGCAGAAGCAAACATCCTCATGGAACCACTCGAGAAGCCGGGTGGATCTTTCACCCGACACAGGCACCCAAGCAGCCACTCCATAGCCCAAAGCAGCTCCTGCTTGGCACAGGCAAGTCACCAACCCTGCGCTGAGGGATGCCTGACCTGCCTGTGCCAAGCACGAGCTGGGACTGGCTCCTACCAGGATCTGTTACACTGCATGGCTGCGCCACAGTGGGAATTTTCTGAAATAACCCAACAAACAACAAGAAGAACAAAACCAAAAACAACCCCCCCCAAGCTTCTAAAATGGAAAGTACAAGACTTCATTAAAATGTGTCTTTGTGAAGCAAAAATTGTGTTGAAACCAGAATCAGGGGTGTAAAGACTACTACAGCTCTTCGCCTGTCACCTGACCATTTCTTTGCTGTTACAATTTATCACCAGGAAAGGTCCATTTAGTGGACCTCTGTCTTGGTAGCAACACGTGACAACACATCCCCATGGCCTGCCTTTCTCATTGGGAAAAACATTTCCCTCCTAGAGCACATTTGTTGAAGACCGATTGCCAAAGAGTTTTAGGTTGTCCTGTTCCTATTGCTAAGAAAGAAAAGAAAAAAGCCAAGTCATTAAAAGGAGGTGACCTTTCTGCCAGGCTGGCTTCCATTACAGCAATTTTCACACAGTGAAGAAAATTATAAAGATATTAACAGAATGAGCACCTGCCTCCTTCATGAAATGGAATTTGCTCAGTTAAAAACAATACCAAAGAGAGGAGTTCTGAAAACAAACCAGCTGTGCCACTTGGGAGGAACAGGGAGGGAGACACTCAGTGCATGAAATCACATGCTTGTTTCTTTCTTGTTACCAATAAAAATGAGTGATAGAGACCTAAATACTTCTTTATTTTTCAAGAATGCAAAAGAGATGCAACAATATCTAAGCTGGATAAATGAACTGTAAGATCTGGTATCTGAGATCTGGTAAGATCTGGATCTTGAGGAGCTACAGTGTTTATTATGCTTGGCCTGGGCCATTCACTGGGTTCACACACAGCACTTTTCTGGGACAGAAGAGACATACCCAGAGTGAACAAGCTGTGAAACCACCTCGTCCTGCATGGAGGGAGGGAGCAAGAGCTTTGGGAATGGTGTGAACCCCAGTAACAACCCACTCCCCTCCTTCCCCAGCAACACACACGCCCTGCCCGCCTGTCCTGCTGCGGGGCAGGGGAAGAAAGCCAGGAACAGCAACCATGAGCCACCACAGTTTCACTCATAGCAGCCTTCTCTACAAAATAAAGTTTCACCTTCACTTCAACTCAGTCACCACTCATAAAGGGTAAAATATGGAGACAGTGTTCCACAACCTAGTGGCAACCATGGAATTATTTACCAACAGTTTCATCACTCTGTCAGCATCCCTGCCTTTGAAGCACAATTACCAAACCAAGCTTTAAAAAAAAGGACTGCCTTCGGTGCATTCTTCTCAAATAGATGGAAAGAAAAGGGCTCACCTAAGTGCCAGCAGTTCCTGCAAATAAGCCAAGAGACAAGGTCACTCACTTGCCAGCACCCAGAGCCAGCCTGGGTAGTGCTGACAAAATTCCCAGTGCTAATTTAGTAGCAAAAGCGCCTGTCAGATTCATTTTTCAGAAGATGAATACTGTCTTCTTAGTCTGGTTTATCATGACAAGCTGGAAAGAATCACACTGGCTGTTTACGCAGGCAGGAATGACACCAAAGCGCTCTGGGTTTGGATGTGCCCGGCCTAATTCCATTATTAAACCATTCAGTCTTGAAGAGTGAAGCTAGACATCACTCATTCCACGCAGTCAGACTTAAGAGTCCGAAAAAAAAATCTCTTCCTTAAGCAGCTTTCGGCATATTTGAATAAAAGTGACTGTGAAATACAGAGTGCATAACAGATGGCTTGCTCTGAAACTGGGCAGCAAAACACGTCAAGGGGATGGACACACAAAGTGTCTCTCAGCAGTGAATTATGGAGCGTGAGTCCAAGGCAAAACCCAGCCATATCTCCAGCTCCTTCCAGTTCATAGCAAGAAAAAAACCAGCCTTCAACTTCTCAAATTTGGTGTAAAATGAAATCCCTAATCCAGTTTCCTGGTGCAGAACCATTAAATTGTAGTATATGGTATATGACTGCATTACATTAGTACAGTTCTAATGATCCAACACTTGTATGCAATAATACAACATTTAAGCCTGATTTAAGATTGACTAAATTTAGCTCTGGAGGGGAGATTAAAAGAACTCATACAACAGAACTTGTTTAAATGAAAGCAGTAACGAGAAGATGCTGGGACAGACAAGAATCAAATGCGGCAGCTCTCAGCATGAAGAACAACTGCTCAGGAAATCCTACAAGTTTGGAAACAGAAGTGGTCCAAGATGAATACCAGAAATGAACTGTGGAGTAACCTCCTGAGCCAGAGTATGGGAGTTTTATCATTTGGTACTTGTGGAACAGGAATGGGGGTGTGGGGAGGGGAAAGACAGTAAAACCGTTCAGCCCAGAACAACAAAGTCTTCAGGCAGATGAACAAAAGCCTTGAAAAAAACAAAACAAAAGGGTCACTGTGTTTACTATGTTACTACTGCAAATAATGCAGTGTACACTATTTCATTAGCTGATTGAGCCTCATCTTAGAGCAGGCTGAGTTTCTTTCCCTTGTAACAAAGTCAGTCCCAACATCTAGAAATAGACTGGATAGATTGGAAAGAGGATAAGTAAAAATTTGTATTTTCTACCCTCTTATTACTACAACAGGCACTGGAAAATGAAACACCGAATATACAGCTATAATACAAAGAGAAATATTGTTTCCTACAGGACCTACAGGAAAGTTACTTTGCATTTTTGCAATAAACTTCTAGTTGGCTTCTGTTCAAAGGCCATTTAAAATAAACCGGTTCTGAATAGATGGCTGAGGAACCCAACAAAACACACCTCTTTCATTAATTTTTTATTTTTATTTTTAAAATTGACTCCTGCTGTAAAATATACCCACTATTCCCATGGACCAATGCAAAATGTGCCTTTCAAGCAGGTTCCACGTGGTGTTTGTGTTGGCTGGCGGCTCCCAGGCACGCTCTGGCTGGAGCACCGGCGCCGCGGCAGGGGCAGGGCTGGGCAGGTGACACAGGGCTGTCGGCACAGGTGGCTCTTCTTGCTGGCCACCTCTGACTCCTGCTCCTGGATGTCAGCCCCACTGACTCTTCAGCTGATGGATCAGTGACTGCTTCCCAAATCAAAGCTTGTCACTGCCCTGTTCCAGGCAGAGAGATAGTTCAAGGAAGGTGGGTCTCAAGGTATAAACTGTTTTTCCTGGAACTCTGAAATCCTTTCAGAAATTGCCTGGTCAGTTGAACAAAGCTGTGGCCTTCAGTTTAAATTTTGTATGTACTACCTGTCTTCATATCAGAGCTCCAGCTACCCCTTCTGTCCTCCTGGAAGTCTTTTAGGCAGACAAAAAAGAGGGAAAAGCCCCTGTCCTCTCTGCATACACAGTGGCACATGTGCACACTCAGAGTGTCACTCGCTGAGGGAACTGCTAATTACAGCACTTCTGAAATGGCTGGATTTCAAGTTGATAATACGGTTAGAACTATTAGCTTCTTCCATTACCAGATGGGCTGGATAATGTGAAAAATAAATTACAAAACACTTTCCAGGGTTGCTTAAATGACTGATTTGTAGCTGCAGGCACCTAGTAAGTTGTGAATGATGGCTGATGTAAAAGAGCAACTCTACGGGGGATGACAGTAATTAGTCTGTACACAATTCAGTGAAACATTGTCAGGGAGAACAAGACACGTAAGTAATTTATGCACCAATTAAACAATTGTTAGAACTTGCAAAAATTTAAACCAGATAAATACTGCATATAACATGCAGCACCTGTGGATTTAAAATCTTATCTTACAATACCACTTTTCTTTTATAAGAAAATACCTGCTAAGCAAAGAAAATAACAGTGTTATCAGTCTAAGTTACTTTTACCATCACCTATTGTTTTCCTAAAATGTTTCTCCTGTACTGTGAAACAATGGCCTCCCTTTCTCATTTTAGAATAAATAAGAACTAAGACCCAGCACTGAGCTGTTAGTATGTTATGCCAATAAATCTCACCTATTGTCAACTATTTAAGACTGTATATAAATGTCACTAGATACCACAAAAGTCTTTAAATGTTCCTGATTTGTCAGTTCAGCTACAGCTTGCCATGAATCAAAAATCATTTTGTTAGGGTTCAGTTATTCTTTACAGGGGTCAGCACATCAAGTTAACCAGATGAAAAATTGTGCCTTGAGAAAAAGCACAACATGTCACGACCTGGTTCTACCTCCTGCTACCCAGATAGGCTGAGGCTTACTCAGCTATCATCACACACTTCACAGCCTGCCAACCAAAGTATTTCCTTTTAAAATAAACATTTGAATTACAGATTATAAAGAGCAGTCTGTTTTAGCAGGTGCTCTGTCAATCCCTGTCATTCTCAAGTTTTGCCTTACCTACTCAACATGGAGAGAACACGTCGCTAAAATGAAAAGACCATGCCAAAATTCTCCCCGCAGCTGTGCTGGGTAAACAGGAGAAAAAGAGATTTAAGCTTTAAGTAAGACTTTGAAAAGGATATTCCATCTGGATAAACAAATACAGAAAGGCAGGTTTCTCTTCCTTAGCCATCCTAGGAAGGGTGCACCTGTGTTCCAACAGCTGTCTGACCTTCAGAAATGGTATCAAACACAGAAGGACAGCAGAGGGCACGGTGCCAGCACCTCGGAGCCACGCTCACTGGCAAGGCCAGGAGAACAGGTGGGACCAGCTACAGATCCTGCCCAACCGTGCAGCTCCTTGCTCTGCCCTGCCCACCTCACCCACACAGCAATGCCCAGGGGCTTCCACTGCATATAATAAAGCTTTACACACAAAACTGTCTGAATATTGGTAACCAACTGTGTCCACAGTACAGGAGAGATGTTTAGTAAGTCTAGAGAGACAAACACCTGCTGAAGAATTTGAACTCTGGAGCTGCTTTATCCATACAATGTTATTGTCTCCTACATTCACCAGCATTTGTAGTCTCGAAGTTAATTCATTCCCTTGCAACAGGATGGCAGCTAAGTAATAACAGGGGGAGAAAAAACCCTTAAAGGTCAAGAGAATTAACTGTATCTTACTAAAGCCAGTGAGGTCATGCATTATTCATGCATGGAGGACAGGAGTACACTCAGCTAAGAGGGCCACAGGGAACTCGAAATCTGAAGCTCCCATGATTTGTAGCCATTAAAAAGGCGAGCTGCATTATTTTATCTAAAAGCAAAAGACAGTTAACTGCTGCATCTCCTACAGAGCCTACTCATGAAGGCAAAGAGATTGTTTCTGGTTCTCACAGGCACTGCAGGAACTTCTGATGCAGAGCTCACAGGAGAATTTGACTGTTCTCCCTCAGGCACAGCAAGGAAACATGAAGGAATATTTAAGCCAACTGATATTCCTAAATCCAAGAAAGAATTCTTGTGTTACCAGAAGATGTCAGTGCATGTGGCTATTATACAGGTGCTTTCATGGGTCCTAATGAGACCATCAGCACTTAATGCTGGCCAATACACAATCCTTTAAATTAATAAACCCAGAGAAAATAGCTGCTTTGTACTAAAAGCAGCCCTTTACACTTAAACTATTTACATCCACTGTGAAGTGCCAGTCCAAACTAAAATTACATGTTTGCAACCTTCTTTCTAAAAATACACCCTCAGAGTACAGTAGCTATTATTTCTCTACAGTATAATCATGGAAATTGCATGACTGCATTACTTCTAGTCCGTATGTGTTAAATAAATGAGCTCATTTTGTAGAAAATTTCACACTCATGTCTGAAATCTGTCTGTTACAATACAGTATTTACTTTTTACTTGGGTTGTAAACTATTAAAACCACAACACCAAGTCCTGCAGACAAAACTCACATTCACTGAAATTCTACTTGAAAACTGCAGAATTTTGAGCAATGTTGTTCATGCCACAGACAGTGCTGGTGAAGGAAGGCTGAAGAACCTCAAAGAATTATTTTGTATTTGTCAACAAGTTCTCTTTAAGGGGCTGCCCTCCCTTAAACCAGGCTTTACAATCTGGCTACCCTTAATTTCTACATCTCCTTCATTCTTTCCCATATGCTGATATGAGCTGTTGCATAATGTCCTTGTCTTAACCACCCACATCTCACAAGCAGAGTCTCCAGAGCAGATGAACTATCGATCCCTTTTCTCCTTCTTCTACTCTACAAATCTAATGAACTATTGATTCCTTCCTCATTCCCCCATTTTCTGCTTTGGCTATGTATGCCTCTCCTTCACTGTCTAAATCTCCTTTTCTGTGCAGCCTTAGGCTCATCCTTGCCCATTCTGTCTGTACCTGAAGTGCTGCTGGTCTGGCCTGCGGTGGGTGTGTGACAGCAAAGCTCTTGAGTCAGAAATACAGAAATACAATTGCACGTTGAGCTGTCCCCAGCAATGAAGAGCATTGCAAAGGAGCTGTTTCCCAACTCCACTGTCCCTTTCCTACCACACACTGCACTGCCATAGGACATAACCTGCCACCTCCTGCCCTCCCCATGGCCTGGTCTCGCAGCCATGAGAACCACCGTGCTGGGGATGCTGCCAGTGAAGAGGCTTCATTTTTTCATTGTTTTGTAAGTCAGTCAAGGTACCTACTGTGCTCTGCAAATAAACTCCAAACCTCTTTGCTTGTTTATCTTTCTATCCCTAACAGCTTCCTTCTTCCCCTGCTCCAAAGGCTGCCTGGGTGCTACGAGCTACCCCCAGCTCCAGCCCCCACGCTGTCCCTGCCAGCACAGCCACCCCACACAGCCCCCACGCTGTCCCTGCCAGCACAGCCACCACCAACACAGGCAGCCACCAGCCCCAGCTCCTGCTGCCGCACCCATCTCCA